>JBCFYV010000003.1:12328081-12928081 GCA_039000515.1 Timema cristinae
GTTATTGTGACGTCAGAGCTTCTTAAGATTTTATCGCACTAAGCTCTTCCCAACGTTACCCGTGCCTCCCTTTGCTCTGATTGGCAGATTGTGTGTGCGTGTATTGATTGTATCGTGTGTGCTTATGTGGGGATTATGGTTGGCTTTACACAACGAAGTCATCCCAAGGTTTTGAGAGGTGGGATCAACGTCATCCTCTGTGCTTGAACGGTCAGGTGTCAAGCAACGATCATGTTCCACGCATGAGCGTGTGTCCCATCAGCAACACATGCTTCCAAACTAATTATCTGAAATGGCCCAGTCTGGTCTAAACGTTCTTCTCCTACCTGTCAGACTGATTATACGCGCTCGGTCAGCTCACCATCCAATAAACTTGGCGTCCGAATTTGTTTTATTGTCCTCTAGTGACGTGTTCCCCTATACCCGTATGTCCTCATGGTAGTCTTCACACTTCCTCCAAAACTGGTATTCCCAAGTACCAGACCGTTTATACGCAGCTAGGCCAGTATACCTTAACATACAAAGCAGTGTTGCTACACCTCCCTCTCCCATTTTATGTGTCCACTGTCTGGTAATCCACGACGATTTAACCGAAAAACAAACATATGGGACAAGTATAAATCTATCCCGGCTATAGCTAGCTCCTCGATAATGGTAATAGAGCTTTTCGTCTACGATCTCGAGTCAATATTCGCCATTTTCACGTATATTACGCGAAAACAAACTGTTTTCCTCATTTTTATACTCCTTCCAGAAAAATTTCTAGCTATTTTCCAGATTTTTTTTTTTGTCTAAAAGTCTAATTCTATACCAGGAAATTCAACCTCAACCGAATATACCAATTTCTGATGAAAACTCGTTGTAATGGTTCTACCCACCAAGCCAAAACAACTTTCATTGGGAAATATGAATTGAGTCGATTCTTGGGCATTTCTTAAGGCCATTAAATCTTAGTGTTATGTCACTTAACTATTTAATATTTTCCTGACCTTAGACAACTTTAAAGTACTTTTGAGGGAAATCTGTACCACCACAAGACTTAAGAGGTTTTTCCATAGGAAATTTTAACTTATCATTTTCTGAAGAAAATTCTATCTTATTGTAATATGACCTGAATTTTTTTCGAGAAAAATTTGAGTTTATTAAGCTCCATGATAACTTATTGGGTAAATTTAATCTTACAACGGTACCATTTAACTCCAGAGCATTTTCCGAGTAAAATTAGAACTTAGCAGACTATATAACTTTTTCCTGAAAAAAATTGATTTTATCGTGATACAACTAGAAATGTGAACCGGAAACGTTTTCTTATATTTTTTCCAGAAAAATTTCCAAAGAGGAATATTTTCAATTAAGAGGATGAATCACCATGAGAGATGAGAGCGGCTGGTTTCTAAGGCGATTTCTCTGTACCTGATTACTAAGAAAACTACTATACAAATTTAAATCAAATTTTTACTACTGTAAAGATCAATTCACTCACGTGGTTTATGGTTTATTTATATCTACCCATCCAATTCAAATTTAAGTTTTAAAATTTAATTTAAAGAACAACGCATAAGACAAACTGGTCTTGTTATTGAAATGTGGGATGACTTAGGCTAAAACTGTTTTCATTATATTGTAATAAACACATTTCTCTATCATTTAGTATAATTTAACGCCAATTAAAAGTTAAATATTTGTAAGCAACTTTGTTTAAATAATTTTTACATGATCGAATTTTGTTGGTTTAATGTTTGTTTTTTTAAATCTGCAGACAAAGCATAAACCTAGAAAATATGATTGAGAATAATTATCCTTTCATTTTTCAACATAAGTATTGTTCTAAACTAAAATAAAGGGGTGCAGTTTTATTTTAATTCAAAAAAGTGTTGTGGTGCTGTATGCTGCGACCTATCGGTGTAAGGTGGAACAAGATGAGCCTCTCGTGAAAACTCAAGGCAGTGATGCCAAGCGTTGCGCTGTGATACACAGATGTTCGCAGGAAAAATATCATTATCATTACCAGGTTAGTTATTAAAAGTTTTTTGTGATTATCCGAAAATTCTTTCAGGTGGAGTTAACGGGTTTTGCATATGGGCTACTCAAGTATTGGTGAGCACTTGGGATTACCATCACGCTTGTTACTTTGGTTTGTTGGTGACTGGGAGGACGGGATTATTAAATGGTCTCCATGTCTCCCTCCAAACAAATAAGGATATTTTTTTTTCTAGGTAAAGTTTAGTTAATTAATAACTGTAATTAAATTCTGATAGTCGTGTCGGTGCATGGAATAAAATAATTTAAATTTAGGATTTGAACGCTTGTAGGCTATAAAGATTTTGTGATTTTCCCAGAAACAAATTTGTGATTAAACTGTGCAAAAGGTTTGAAATATTTGCTTTATACATTTAATTTGTAATAATATTTCTACAATTTAAATTGAACACAATGTTTATAAAGTTCCCTCTTCCTTACAAAGATAGTTTATGTGAGGTGTATACTTATATTTAGCATTACTAAGCAACTTTAATTTCTTTTATAACTATTAGCTAACTATCATTGTTGTCATGTATCGTGCAGCAGACGTAAATAAATCCGACGTAATATTTAAGTAAAGATAAAGAAGCGTTGTACATAAACACTATTTAATTTGTTCTTTTTATCGGAGTCACAAATGGCTGACAATTAAGGTGGAGTGCTAGTGAGCGTGAGTTTAGGGCAGTATATTTGCAGTTTTTATAGCACAAACATCTTTTGGCCTAAATAAATCAAATATTTCTTCTATAGAAACATAGAGTTTAGTTTTCTGCACATGCTAATTTCAACAATTGTTGAATATCTGTCATGAGCATGTCGGCATTTGGTGACAAACTTTTCTCTTTATTTAAAAAGTTTGTCACCAAATGCTGCCATGCTCATGACAGATATTCAACAACTGTTGAGATTAGCATGTGCATAAAACTAAACGCTATGATTCTATAGAAGAAATATTTGATTTATTTTGGCCAAAAAATATTTGTGCTATAAAAACTGCAAAATTAATGCATTAAACTCGCGCTCACTAGCACCGCGCCTAACAAAACCAAGATGACAAAGAACATAAATTAAAAAAACACATAGACAAACATTAATAGTCATAGACAAATAAGAAGCCATGATTTGAAATACCTAACAAGTCCATCTATTGAATCAATATGACACATTGTAATTGATGTGCTTATTAATTATAAGGTTATTTATAAAATTATTCTCTCTATTCACAGTATTACTTAAAATAATTAAATTAAAACTTACATTTAAAATTTATTTACAATATTTGAATTGCGTACGCACTGAAATGCTCTTTTTGACATCATGGTCTGATGAAACTAAAGATTAGCCAGACCCCTTGGGGAAGTTACTTCAGTGATCTCTATGAATTGTTCTTATCTACAGTCATGACATATTTTACCCCTCTAAATTCAATGTATTTTGTGTTCAGATGTTGATGTCGTAACTTCTGGTCACTTCCACAAATCGAAGCGAGCGCGCGAACTTTGTTTTTGGTTATGTTTGACAATGTTTGGTATTTGGTATTTGATAAGATAAGACATGGATAAGAGCATTGCTTATAAGAGTCCGTCATATGACAGCAAAACTGACTGAAAATTTAAAGTTTTTATCTTAGAATGTTCAATTATAGTTTGTTTTATAATTTTAAGTATTTTTTAACGTTAGTATTGATGTTAGGCGTAGTAAGCCACACTCATGGTAAAAAATACTCATTTAAACAAAGAAATAGTATGATACCGGTTGTTGTAAACACCTGGCCGTTTATAAATGCTACAGAAAAAGGTAATAGTGAACATTTACTCAAAGCGCAACTTGATGCACTGAAATAAACACTGCAAGATTATTTTTAAATAAAAAGTTAGTTTAGTATTACGTGAGTTAGGGTCGTTTGTTTGGCATAATATCTAGGCCAGGTAGGATAGGCCTATACTATATAATTATTCATTGTTAGCTTTGGGGCTTAAGTTGGAACCTATGTTTTTGTTATTTTTAAACCTTTATTTGAACACCAGCACAAAAGTATAATGTCGAGATTTGTTTTATTAATTTAAGTAATAATTTGCCACTGCACTATTTTTCAAGAGAATATCTCTCTTTTAGTTGGAGGAACACTTGAAATGTTTAGATGAATCTCGAGAAACCCTTTACTGGCTTTCATATATCAGGTTCGACAGGGATAAACTAAAAATCACACGCATGAACTAATAAGTTTGATAAATAATAATTAACTCATACTTTTGTTTAACATATTTTAAGAGTATTTATTCCCTATTTCTAGTTACTAATTACTACCTTTCACCAACGTGGGATGTATCCGAATAGTCTACTTCACATGCTGTCGACCCATGACGTTCACTTGATAGTTGCATTGGCAATCACATGATTAAGTGTAGAATTGTCTGAATAGTCACGAAGTGTGCCGATGCACCCCTCACACACCCTCACACACCCTTGAGTCCAAGGACGACAGCAAGTCACCATTGACACATCCTTGATGTTGTGTTTGACTGGCAATTGTTTATTTTTTCTTCTGCTAGAAATAGAGTTTTTAGAGTAATGTGATCTGTAATAACAAGCTACTAGATGGGTTTAAAATAGTTTCTAAGCTCATTGGTAGGAAGCAGCACTGCGGACTCAAGGTGTGTGACAGATAGTTTGCTGTCTAAATAGTTCATTGCAATCTTCGATCTCAAGTGCGTGAAAAGTCTACATTCATCAAGTCTGTATCAAACCAAGTGTACTTGACTATTCGGATACAGCTTTAGGTTAAACATTTCTTACTAACCTCACTTTTAAATTATTATCGACACTCTTCTCATCATCTTTTGTGGATACACAATTTATCTCCACAGTTTGTTTTATATTGTCCAAACATTATGGACATACCAACAAAAAAAAACCTTTTATGAATTCTCATGGAACCTCGACCACAGGCTCGCGGAGCCATGGTTGGGAGTCACTCCCCTAAACTATTGCTGATATTAAAGCATGTTTCCACTAATGAAACTACAAAATTAGTTCATAAAGGGGTGGATTGGTAGGCTCCAATTTCCCTGGGTCTTCAAATACAACAGTCCTTAACATAAATTATAAATGCCACTAAAGCTATGTTTCATTGTAAGATAATAATGGCGTGTCTGGGCTACATCACTCATAGCTCAGTTTGCAGAAAGATTAGCAAGTACTAATATATCGTTGCCCAGGGCAGGGTTTGAGAATGTATATATATATATACATACATATATCAACAGATATATATTGTGACACATTTCATGATAAATATCCTTATAGGGCCTAATCATATGTTGATATATATCTCAAATAAAGGAACTTACAAAATTTTAAAATATATTTGTTGTTGAAGCGTCTCTTAAGCTATAAAATTACCTTAAAGTTCAACTACATAGTGTTCAGACATATTTTGTAAAATGTAAGAATATGACATGAATTCTTCTAAAAAGGAAAGGTTGTTTAGAGGCCAAGACATCTGAATAATTAATACTGGTAGGCTAAAATTATGAGCTTAGGATGCAAAAACTTTCTTTTGGAAAAAGGGTTTATAACAACTTATTGCCTTACTGGATTAGACAAGCCTTTGTCAGAGTGTCCAGCAACCTGGAAAACAGGGAAAATCAGGGAATTTTCTTGGTCATAAAAAATACATGGAAAAGTCAGGTATTTGATCAAATTTCTGGAAGTTTCACATATTTACTAAAATATTACACAACTTTCATATACAATAGTCAAAATAACATTTTTCTTCTAGTTAATAGTCACCGCAAATCTCTTTCAGTACAATTAAGAACACTAATTTCAATTCTTAAAGTCAACATGTGATTTTTGCTTCATCTTTCTACTCCTCTGTGTGTTTTTAGCCAAAGTTGAGCCGTGGCTATGCGCATGTGTGGGAATTTGATTACACTATTGGAAGAAGAAACTAAAAATAATGTGTCTCACAACAATTTTAAACTTTACTGGTGTAGGCTACTCAATATTATCTCTGAAATCTAACTTAGATCATACTATACACTAGTGCATTGCTCTAGACTGACACCCTGTTTGTGCACTAAAGCAGACTAATCTAATTATAACTCCACTTTATAATACATCAATTTCAATATAAGAAACTTCTGTAATTACTGGTTATTTCTACAAATGAAAATTTTAACTTGTAATCAATATTTGCTTCTATTTATCTACATTAAGCTGCAGGTGCATAGCCAAGTGAGAGAGGGGGGTCCTGGGTAACTGTCCCGCCGCCTACAAAAAAATTCAAAGAATCGGGGCCCAGTATGCTAAAATTAATTGGCTCCTTTTCATGACATTAAATGAAAATTAAGGAAACACTTTTATTGAATTGTAAATCATTATAATAATCTTTAAACTTATCATAACCTAACTCTAATCTATGGAACACATAAGAAAGAGTGAAAGTAGGCCTAACTTATCTTATTGTGAATGTCTTTTTCCATTTCAAACATATTACAAAACATTTGAAAAGATAAGTAATTAATTTTGGCATATTTTTCTGATTCACTTTCCTAAATCCCAAATTCATTTTTATTTTCTCTCTACCCCACAATGAGAAAAGTATTGTGATCACAAAAAGACAAATCAAAACTGAACACAATATTTTGTAAAATGTCTACATTTCATGCATGACCCACTGAAACCGAAAAAGTAACTTTCACGCTTCTCTCTCTCTGTCTTTGTGTCTGATCTCGGCCTAGAGTCGAAACCATTTTACTGATTGTGCTGAAACTTGCTATCTAGGGTTTTTATAAGGTTCTCCTGAGTGTTTTTTGGAATTATACCTTAATATCTAACCCTAAAATTAAGGGTAGTTTAATCTAGGTCTAAAAGAGAAAAATTTATTTTCTCCAAATCCATTCTAATGGTTTTGATTAGATCTTTTAACTGTAACATTACAGGCACAATATCAATTCTCATGTCCACATGTAAACAACTTAAAAGATACTTTACATAAACTGAAATTTACAATTTTGATCATATCTCTACAAATATTTGAGATATGAAATATCTCATGATTGTAAAGTTGTAGTACTAATTATAATTAAAATCTTTTATTTGGATAATATTTTTACCAAACCAATAGTTTCTGAGTGGTGAGAAAAAAAAAAAAAAATTATATATATATGTTGTATATATTCATATATATTTTTTATAGGGATATTTGAAAATTGAAATTGATTGCTATGCTCTTGGGTGGACAGAGATATTCCTCTTTTCTCATTGTTTCTGTAAAAGTGTATATTATTTAATTTATGTTCTTTGGTGGAGTGTTTCTGCAACAATGTAGATATAATTTTGTTTCACAAATCTTAGGAGCTTTTAGTAAATGTATATATTAAGATAAAAAATAAAGTGTACCATTTATTTAAATTAATATAAAATACTTTGTAATCTTTTAAATATTAGTAGGTCTACCAAATCCACATTCCCAAAATTGTCTCTATAAAAATATTGAACTTACATTGAAAAATCCCTTTAAAAAATGTTTAGTGAAATATCATTAGGCTATTATTTCATTGCTACCATAAACAAATTATATTAATTTTTAGAGGTCAAGCCTACATTGTTCTTTCAATAGTACTAAACCAAAGAATAAACCATAATATTCATCATAGGTTTCTAAACTATGGGCCTGCACCCCAAAAATAATCTTGGGTCACAATAAACATTGGCAAACATCAACTGGAATAAATTGAAATATTTACTAGGCCTATAGAACTATTGAACTTATAACACACTTTACAACCTTTCATATTTGTTTAGTTTATTTCAGAAATAAATATTGTCTGGCATGATTACATGAACACATTTTTAAAAATCATTAATTGTATAATTAATTAAACTAATATTAATATTTTTTAATGATACCGCAAACGCCATACATATATAAAATATAAAAATGTAGGCCAAATTAATAAGATTAAATATAATTGCATGTACCGGTATGCATTTTTTTTCAATAAATATGTTTATTGTTTACATTTATAATTTGATCCAAAACTGCTCATAAACCAACATTATACTGTAAAAAATAATTCAACATAACTTTAACTGTTATTGTCTTGGTTCACTAATATTTATTTATAAGAACGTGTGCTCACTGGTATGGATGATGTAGAACTAAAGTGTTTTTATTAAGTTTGTAACATTTTCCATATCACAGCTTATTATCTCATTTATCTAGTCTAGTAAAACTAATGTTAACCAATACCTTAGGTAGGGGTAGCCTTTTTACAATTTATGTTTTGAAAATAATAAATTGGTTAAAATTGCCAACATTTTGTAAATTTACATTTTGAATTGGTGTTTTTAAATGTATAATGTTCTTATTTAACTTAGTGAAATATAAATTTAATCTTTTGTAGCGTGGGAAACTGTATATTGGAAAAAAATGTCCGCAGTTGATGCGGTGGAGAGGGGCTGCATTGTTTGCGAGAAAGAGCAATGTGATGGCACGGTGGGCTATGGTGGTAGCCCTGATGAGAATGGAGAGACTACACTCGATGCCATGATCATGGATGGGTGTGTATTCTTTGTAAATGTGATATGACGCTGTATTGGCCAAGTCATCAACCAAAACCCGTTTTCTCTAGTTTGGATCTCATTAAAAAGGGACCGTGGTATCCTATTTTGCCTTTGCACAAATGTGGATGCATTTCCTGTACATTATACCCTCCGGGAATTTGAAGTGAGTTGTCAGGAAAAAACTAGAATAAGTTGGGAATTTGGTAAATCACACCAAAAAAAACCCCCAAAAACAGGAAAATGTTGTTTTACTCCAAATATGAAATATAATACTAATAATAATCATCATTACATCAGTAAAATATAATGTGACAGGGTTCCTACGCTCTGGATAGTCAGGGAAAGTCAGGGAAAAAAATAATAGTCAGGGAAAGTCAGGGAAGCTTTAAAAAGGTCAGGGAAAGTCAGGGAAGTGACAATTCATGTCTTCATGTCACACTTAGAAAAAACAAAGAAAATATTTTTTCTATTTACTGCGTCATAAGCCACTGCCCCAATGAAGAAAGCTGAGGGGCACTTACCATGCTCAAACTTGCCCTAACACAAGTTTTGGTAGCATTTTATTTCAGAATGTGAACGCAGAGGTCTCCTAGCCTGCACATGACAATTCTTTTAACTTTAGTGATCACTTGTTTTTGTTCTTGTTCAAGGTTTGTCATCGTTATAGTTTGATACAGTGCACCAGGACTGATTAGACTACACCAGCAATGTCTAACAAAAAAACCGTTTTTAACCAGCTCTGGCTAAGCCCAGACCATTTTCCTGAATTCTCATACTGGATAAGTGGTGTTGAAAGTAATAAGCTGCAGGCATTTTGTAAAGTGTGCAAAAAAATTATAAACTTAAGTAATATGGGAAAGCAAGCATTAGCTTTCCATGCAAAAGGACCAACTCATATCAAAACTCTTGAAACTTTGACAAATCAACGCTCTCTGTTGACTTTTTTTTCAAAAAAGTCAAGTGATTCAGGTTCATCGAGCTCCCCAGTTTCAAGAGAATCTCTGGCACACAAAGACATTCTACCTAGTGATGATTCTGCTGGTTGCTCGAAGAGTTTTTCTGTTTCATCGAAAATCGTAACGTCGCAGAAGGAAGCTGTTGCTAAAAGTGAAATTAGTGTAGTGCCTCAAAGAAACCATAACACTTTTGTTATAAAAGATGATATAACTAAGGCGGAAGTCATTTGGGCTATGCAAGTTGTTGACAAAAAAAATGTCTTTCAATTCGTGCAATAATTTAAGTACAATTTTTCAATTGATGTTTCCCGAGTGTTCCATTGCCAATGCCTTTACCCTTGGTGGAGACAAGGCTGCATACTTCATTGTGCATGGCTTGGCTCCATTCTTTCATAATAATTTACTGGACCGCCTAAAATCATGTAACAACTTTGTAATTTGTTTTGATGAGGCATTGAATAAAGTTATTCAAAGAGGACAGATGGACATTGTAATTAGATTCTGGGACAAGGAAAATCATAAAGTCATCAGTCGTTACTTAAACAGTGTGTTTTTCGATAGGAGCACTGCTGAAGAATTACTGAAGCATTTTCTGGATGGTATTTCTCCTCTTCCACTCTCTAAGTTGATACAAGTGTCAATGGATGGCCCAAATGTCAATTTAAAGTTTATAACACTTCTTCAGGAACACCTCAAATCTGTAACAGACAATGAAGTATGTAGTTTGCTAAATCTGGGAACATGTGGGCTTCATGTTGTTCATGGTTCCTTGAGAACAGGAGTAGAGTCGGTTGATTGGGATATAAGTAGCTTATTACGTCACATGTACTACCTGTTCACTGACTCTCCAGCTCGTCGAGCATTGTTCACCCAGTTGACAGGGTGTACAACTTTTCCATTGAAGTTCTGTGGTGTGCGTTGGTTAGAGAATGCGAAGTGCTTTCAAAGGGCATTACAAATTTGGGACCATGTTATTAAGTTTCTCAAAGAAGCAAAACTTCCTAAAACAAAACCTGTAGAGACACTGAAAAGAGCAGCCTGTGATCCATTCCTAAAGTGTAAACTAGCGTTCTGCAAGACAATTGCAGATGAATGTCAGCCTTTCCTGCAACGGTTCCAGACATCAAAACCAATGACTCCATATCTTTTTGAAGCTGTAGAGAAACTTCTAAGATACCTTATGAATCGTTGTGTGAAATCTGATCTTATGAAGTGCACGGGTCCAAAGTTACTGTCTATTGACACAAAAAAATCAGAAAATTTGATCCTTAGCAAAAATATTGATATAGGATTTGCAACAAAACGTTTGTTAGGAGAAACTGCGATCACAGTAACAGAAAGACAAAAATTAGAATTTATACATGAGTGCCGCAGTATGTTAACCACCATGATTGCAAAACTACAAGAAAAAAGTCCCTTAAAACAGAAAGCTGTGAGAGGTTTGTCTTCATTGGATCCTTGTGTTATTCAACATTCACCTCAACTGGCCCAGAAGAGATTTTCTTTTCTTTTGGAGGAACTCAACCATGCCAACATCATAAATGATGTTCTGGCTGAAAATGCCAAGAAAGAATACTAGCATTTTTGCAACCTCAAAAAATCTGAGCTTCAAGAAATATTTCGTCCTTGTGATCAGTTTAGTGATGAAGTAGGACTTGACACTATTTATGGTAGCTTTCTAATAGGAGAAGCAAACTACAAACATCTTTGGGAAGTAATAAAGATTTGCCTTGTCTTGTCGCATGGGAATGCAACTGTTGAAGGTGGTTTTTCAGTCAATAAATCTTTACTGGTTGAAAACATGCATGAAAAGACAGTCATTGCACAGCGTCACATTCATGATGAGATACAAGAAGCAGGAGGGATTAAAAATATACACATTAGCAAAAAGATGTTGGATTACGTGAGAGGTGCTCGGAAACGCTATCATGAATACTTAGAGATGAAGAAGCAAGAAAAAAGTGAAAAAGACAAGAAGAAGGCAGAAAAGAGGAAATTAGATATACAAGTTAAAGATTTAGAAGGAGAAAGAAAAAAATTAATGATGGCAACTGAAGAGAAACGAGAAGCAATAGACGTGGGGTTGCAAGAACTGAAGAAGAAGCAAGCTTCACTTTATTAAATATAACATAGTTTCTTATTGTATGACTATAGTGATAATTTTAATAAAAATAAAATTGACTTGAGACATGAATAATATGAAAGCAGACAGAGTTCCTGTTGTAAGCTATTCAGTTCAGGAAATGTACAGTTTAGGTAAAATAAAACTGTAATGATACCAAACTCTTTAGTATGTTCTTAGTGGCCTGTTATTTAATACATATTTCTGCACATGATACCAAAGGGAATCAAGTTTGTTACAAATTTTTGATAGGGATTATTTTTCCATCATTTTCCCTCAACTGATTGGCAAGATGTCTGCTTTCTTATTCTTCCATGAGAGGTGAGGCAAGGTCGGCTGTAAGGGGGGAGGAGGCCGAAATAAATTTATTTAAATTAATATTTTCACGTGTATAGTACCGTAAAGTTATAATGGAAATTTTATGAGAAATTGGTCAGGGAACTTGGGAAAATAGTCAGGGAAAGTCAGGGAAAAGTCAGGGAGAATATTTTTACAAATACTGTAGGAACCCTGTGTGATCAAACTCTTTTTTTATAGGTATGTGATATATTTTCTAATTTTCTAATTCTTAGTTGACTATGTTAATACAAATAAAAATACATGTTTATTTAAATTTAAAACTTCTTATTATTTATAAAAAAGTTCAGTAAATAAAGGGAGCGTACAGGGTGTGACATACTTTTAAGTCAGAAATTTTAGGAAATGATTAAGGCGAATCAGGGAAAAAGTTGGGAATTTCATTGTTCAAGTTGAGTAGACACCATTTACCGTTCTAATTAAACCACATTACTAGAAGTATGCAGATAGCCCAGATGAACAGAAATAAGTGAAGCCATTTTAATTGTATTAGCCTCAAGAACCAGTAATATTGACATTCATTGACTTAAACCTATGGTACCTCATTTAAGTGAAGGAGCCAGAAGAGGGTAGGGTTTAAGAAAATTGACTTAACATTTCCTGTTTAAGAATTATGGAAAAATCCTCTCCAGTGCAGGCTTGAAGTGAATCCTGACCTAGATCAAAGTACTGAGGGGTGACCATAACCCTGACCTTGCCGTTCGACTCAAAGGAGGAAAGTTGACACGAGTTATACTGAAATTGGCTGTATACCAAGTAAAGAGGAATAAATGAATGTGAGACCAACCCCGCCCGTCTGCACTTTTGCGTATGCCCACCAAGCTCTTCATACTGAAATTGAGTTCCCATTGGAAATTAAAAAAAAATCACATTTCCTTTTGATTATTCTAATATTTATTAGTTTTTGCATATTTCTGAGGCTGCTAAAAAAGGTCTCCTAAAAGTTGTAAAAATCTATATATGGTTTAGTCATTTCAATTTTTCAGTCATTTGGACCTAAAACATTTTCCTTTTTGGCTTCAACTTACCGGGAGTCATTTTGGCTCTAAGTTGCATTTTTTTTTGTATATAAATAAATCAAGGTTCATCTATTTTTAAATAAGTTAATATGTATGAAATTAAGTGCATTAAGGATCTTATGACATAAAATTAAATAAATATGATTGAATTTTGGAAAAATGAAGCACACATGAATTAAACTAAAAAAATTATTTGTGTCTACTTCATTTTCCTACAGTTATATCATATTTATTTAATTTTATACTATAAATAACCAGGTAGAAATTTAGTGGCATGTGGCACTATATACAGGTTGGGGCCAAAACAATTAGATGATTAGTAAACTGAAAACTAACACTTTTATTGAAAAGTAAATATTCACTAGCTAAATATAAACAGAATATGGATTCGATCAACAATAGATATAATTTTAATATATGCTATATAAGAGATGTAAAGTTAGAGATAACAATATCCCATGCCAAGACCTACCCACCTTATGGCGGTCACTATATATTTAACTAAATTAACAATATTTACAGTTCCAATATTACCGCCATATTACGGCGTCTTAAACAAATTTGAAATGAAAAAGATGTAAATATATACTGCCACAATATTTAAAGTTAGTATAGATGTCCTCACCATCTAGTGGCCCCCATAAAACAAATATATATTTAAACTATAATAATATTAAGAGTTAATTTAGATAATCTCACCGCCTAGCAGCTTCCAATCACTTTTAACAAGAAAAAATATGTATTTAATCTACAACAGTGCTTAAAGTCAGTTCAAATATTCTCGCCGTCTAGCGGCCTCCAATCAAATTTAACAAAGTTATATATTGAACTACAACAATATTCAATGTTAGTTTAGGTAATCCTGCCATCTAGTAGTGGTCGATCAAACTAAACAAGAGCTAAACAAGTATTTAGTAAGCGACACAATCTACTAGCAGACAATACAGACATCACCTACATTAAAGGTGCTTCAATAAACAAACCGCGAAGCGGGGAAACAAGCTACTACACTCAAGCTCGAAAGAAGTCAAATTTTCCCCAAGGAATTTAATTCAAAAAGGAATAGTGACTTTACTTTAGCCACATCAATTATAATTAAAGAGAGCATTCTCAGCCAAAGTTTTAAATGTTAAAGTTCGAAAAAATTAATTTAGAAAATATTTCAGTATTTAGGCAGAAAGCGAATTTAGAATAAATGTGCGGACTACATCTGCTTGGACAGCGTCACTTACCTCTCTGAAGTCAATGATACAACTGAGTAACCATAGCATACCATAACAAACTATAGCCTGATCACGTTCTCCCAGAGAGCGGATCAAGTAAAGAGGGCAAAGGGGGAGGACATGAATCCCAACTGTAAACGTCACAAGCTAATAGTTCCACAGAGAGCAAGTAATAACCCATCATGTCACAAGCTAAGAGTTCCACAGAGAGCAAATAATAACCAATCTTGTCACAAGCTAAGAGTTCCATAGAGTACAAGTAATAACCCATCTTGTAACAAGCTAAGAGTTCTATAGAGAGCAAGTAATAACCCATCTTGTCACAAGCTAATAGTTCCATAGAGAGCAAGTAATAACCCATCTTGTCACAAGCTAATAGTTCCATAGAGTACAAGTAATATCCCATCTTGTCACAAGCTAATAGTTCCACAGAGAGCAAGTAATAACCCATCATGTCACAAGCTAAGAGTTCCACAGAGAGCAAATAATAACCCATCTTGTCACAAGCTAAGAGTTCCATAGAGTACAAGTAATAACCCATCTTGTCACAAGCTAAGAGTTCTATAGAGAGCAAGTAATAACCCATCTTGTCACAAGCTAATAGTTCCATAGAGAGCAAGTAATAACCCATCTTGTCACAAGCTAATAGTTCCATAGAGAGCAAGTAATAACCCATCTTGTCATAAGCTAATAGTTCCATAGAGAGCAAGTAATAACCCATCTTGTCACAAGCTAATAGTTCCATAGAGAGCAAGTAATAACCCATCTTGTCACAAGCTAATAGTTCCATAGAGAGCAAGTAATAACCCATCTTGTCACAAGCTAATAGTTCTATAGAGAGCAATTAATAACCCATCTTGTCACAAGCTAAGAGTTCTATAGAGAGCAAGTAATAACCCATCTTGTCACAAGCTAATAGTTCCATAGAGAGCAAGTAATAACCCATCTTGTCACAAGCTAATAGTTCCACAGAGAGCAAGTAATAACCCATCTTGTCACAAGCTAATAGTTCCATAGAGAGCAAGTAATAACCCATCTTGTCACAAGCTAAGAGTTCCATAGAGAGCAAGTAATAACCCATCTTGTCACAAGCTAATAGTTCATAGAGAGCAAGTAATAACCCATCTTGTCACAAGCTAATAGTTCCAAGAGAGCAATAATAACCCATTTGTCACAAGCTAATAGGTTCCATAGAGAGCAAGTAATAACCCATCTTGTCACAAGCTAAAGTTCCATAGAGAGCAAGTAATAACCCATCTTGTCACAAGCTAATAGTTCCATAGAGAGCAAGTAATAACCCATCTTGTCACAAGCTAAGAGTTCCATAGAGAGCAAGTAATAACCATCTTGTCACAAGCTAAGAGTTCTATAGAGAGCAAGTAATAACCCATCTTGTCACAAGCTAATAGTTTCCACAGATGAGCAAGTAATAACCCATCTTGTCACAAGCTAAAGTTCTATAGAGAGCAAGTAATAACCCATCTTGTCACAAGCTAAGAGTTCCATATAAGCAAGTAATAAACCATCTTGTCACAAGCTAAGAGTTCCATAAGAGCAAGTAATAACCCATCTTGTCACAAGCTAATAGTTCCATAAGAGCAAGTAATAACCCATCTTGTCACAAGCTAATAGTTCATATGAGCAAGTAATAACCCATCTTGTCACAAGCTAATAGTTCATAGAGAGCAAGTAATAACCCATCTTGTCACAAGCTAATAGTTCTATAGAGAGCAAGTAATAACCCATCTTGTCACTAAAGCTAATAAGATTTCACAGCTAGAGTCATAGAGCAAGTAATAACCATCTTGTCACAAGCTAAAGTTTCTATAGAGAGCAAGTAATAACCCATCTTGTCACAAGCTAAATAGTTCCATAAGAGCAAGTAATAACCATCTTGTCACATAGCTAAAGTTCATAGAGAGCAAGAATAACCCATGTCAATATTTTCACAGACAAGTAATAACACTTGTCCAAGTAAGTAAGGGTCAAGTAATAACCCATCTTGTCAACTAAAGCTATAAGTTCCATGAGCAAGCAAGTAATAACATTACCTTGTCACAAGCTAAAGTTCTCATAGAGAGCAAGTAATAACCCATCTTGTCACAAGCTAATAGTTCCATAGAGAGCAAGTAAATGTAAGCTAAATAACAAAAAACCCATCTTGTCACAAGCTAAAGTTCCATAGAGTACAAGTAATAACCCATCTTGTCACAAGCTAATAGTTCCATTAGAGAGTCAAGTAATAACCCATCTTGTCACAAGCTAATAGTTCCATAAGAGCAAGTAATAACCCATCTTGTCACAAGCTAAAGTTCCATAGAGAGCAAGTAATAACCCATCTTGTCACAAGCTAATAGTTCTCATAGAGAGCAAGTAATAACCCATCTTGTCACAAGCTAATAGTTCCATAGAGAGCAAGTAATAACCCATCTTGTCACAAGCTAATAGTTCCATAGAGAGCAAGTAATAACCCATCTTGTCACAAGCTAATAGTTTCCATAGAGAGCAAGTAATAACCCATCTTGTCACAAGCTAAGAGTTCTATAGATAGCAAGTAATAAACCCTCCTTGTCAAAAGCTAGAATTCCAAGTGAGCAATTAATAACCCATCTTGTCACAATATGCTAACTTGTCAAAAATAAAAGCAAGTAATAAACCATCTTGTCACAAGCTAAGAGTTCTATATAGAGCAAGTAATAACCCATCTTGTCACAAGCTAATAGTTCCACAGTGAGCAAGTAATAACCTATCTTGTCACAAGCTAAGAGTTCTATAGAGAGCAAGTAATAACCCATCTTGTCACAAGCTAATAGTTCTATAGAGAGCAAGTAATAACCCATCTTGTCACAAGCTAAATGTTCCACAGAGAGCAATAATAACCCATCTTGTCACAAGCTAAGAGTTCTATAGAGAGCAAGTAATAACCCATCTTGTCACAAGCTAAATGTTCCATAGAGAGCAAGTAATAACCCATCTTGTAACAAGCTAAAGTTCCATATAGCGCAAGTAATAACCCATCTTGTCACAAGCTAATAGTTCCATAGAGTACAAGTAATAACCCATCTTGTCACAAGCTAAATGTTCCATAGAGAGCAAGTAATAACCCATCTTGTCACAAGCTAAGAGTTCTATAGAGAGCAAGTAATAACCCATCTTGTCACAAGCTAATAGTTCCATAGAGAGCAAGTAATAACCCATCTTGTCACAAGCTAATAGTTCCATAGAGTACAAGTAATATCCCATCTTGTCACAAGCTAATAGTTCCATAGAGAGCAAGTAATAACCCATCTTGTCACAATCTAAGAGTTCCATAGAGTACAAGTAATAACCCATCTTGTCACAAGCTAATAGTTCCATAGAGAGCAAGTAATAACCCATCTTGTCACAAGCTAATAGTTCCATAGAGAGCAAGTAATAACCCATCTTGTCACAAGCTAAGAGTTCCATAGAGAGCAATTAATAACCCATCTTGTCACAGGCTAAGAGTTCTATAGAGAGCAAGTAATAACCCATCTTGTCACAAGCTAAATGTTCCATAGAGAACAAATAATAACCCATTTTGTAACAAGCTAAAAGTTCCATATAGCGCAAGTAATAACCCATCTTGTAACAAGCTAAAAGTTCCATATAGCGCAAGTAATAACCTATCTTGTCACAAGTTTTAGAGGACATCTCTCTTAAACTTTGATACATAATTTTAGGGGATGAATCATTTATTTTTCTAAAGTGTTCCTTAAAATAAATACCTTTTGTATAGGAATTCTTAAAGTTATTTTCATATGTGATTTTGGTTAAATGTACTTTCTAAAAATGAACCTGTTTTTGGAAGATTTTATAAATTAACTTTTTATGGAAATTATTAACTTTTTAATTCCTCCAACAATTTTTTTTTTTTACTAATTTGTCAAAAGTATCATTTATGAGCATATTAAAACAACTTTTAGATCAACCATGAACATGGGTGCGGTGGGGGCCTTGAGACGAGTGAAGAATGCTATTTCTGTGGCTCGACATGTGTTGGACTACACACAGCACTCTCTACTTGTGGGGGACCAAGCCACTGAGTTTGCTGTCTCAATGGGTTTCAAGGAAGAGCCATTAGAAACTAATGCTTCAACAAAAATCTGGCAACAATGGAAACAAAACAACTGTCAGCCAAACTTTTGGATGGTAAATATACCTTGACATTGTCTTATTTCATAGCAATTAACTCTCCTGAATTTTACTTTAATACTTTACTTATATAACTACATTTAAAATATTACAGTAGCTTTTACTCTCTTTACAACTTTTTACAAAAGCACTAAATATTAAGCTTATTGTTTGGAAAGTATATTTGCTGCTATGGAACTCGCTATCATTTAACACATTCATTATAATGTGTGATATGTTTATGGAGAAAATAAACTTCTTGTTAATTACATAGAATCACCTTTTGATGGCTGCATGGTCTAAGATGTTGTTAAAAAACTAACTAGGGTAGCTTAACTAATACATTTATGCCTTAACTCTTAAAAATTTGCTACGAGGGGCTTGGCTGTAAACATTTCTGGTTCGACTTTTCATTTAAGGTGAGGCCTTAAGTCATATTTTCTGAGTTTTTTAAAATCCTAAATGGTTGTCCATCTTACCCACATGTAAATGTATGCACATTTCCTTTAAATGCACCCTTCCAAATCCCACTTCATCAGTGTAAATATATGTAAAACGCGGATAGGTATCAAGATGTGACTCACACAAGAAAATATTAGAGATGGGAAAAGGCCATGTAATGTTTTTAGCAAATGTGATGTAAATAATGTGAGTCCAAAACCACATTTTAAAAACTCGGGATAAGCCCTTGAATCCCTTGTGTTCTTAAGGGTATTCAAGATTCAAGTAATCATGGAAATTTTGGATCTGAGAGTCAAATCTTCCCCCCCCCCCCCCTCTTTTTTGTTGTTGTTTTCTTTTCAATTTCCAAAGTGAATTTTATATTAGAGATCTGATGCTGCTTATTGGTGGTCCATAACAAATTATAAATACAGTATGAACTTAACAACCAGACCCCAGACAAGTAATTTAACACTAAACAATGTATGAATGCTATAATGAATAGATTATAACAGTGGTTCCCAAACCTTGTTGGTTCATGGCGCCCTTAGTGTATCAAGAGCTTTTCACGGCACCCAAATTCAGAACATGTAACTACCTAACATTTGCACGCATTTAAAATGTACAAACCATTTATTTAAAAAGTATTGAATAGGTGCATATTTTGAACAATCAAATCATTGACTAAATTAGTGGTACACATGAACCTTTGTTCCCTGCACACCTTCCCAAATCTTGCGATCAAACTGAACACATCCACTCTCCACGTCTCTTCATCGTTGACTTCTGTTGATGTAAAGCCAAAGTCTAAATAACTGTCATTTTATGAAATTTCCTCTTATTCACACACCTACCACTAATTTGTGTTACCTTCCTAATTCATAAAACCATTAATGTAATCAGTACAAACGTGTATAATCAAATCATAATGGGTAGTAAGATGCAGTGCTAAAAAAAAATTGCTTCTAGGTGTACAAAAAGATAATTATTTATTGAGCTATTCCTTATTGCTGGTTCCATTGATTTCTAAGGACTGATTTTTCAAACAAATAAAAATTTACATTATTCAATTTTTGGTTAAGATTTTTTCCTATTTTTATTAGATAGTGCCTATTAAATTAGGGCATAATTTTGCTAGTTTAATCATTATGTGAGAAATATTACCCCCAAATATTTAATCCAAATGGTGTAAATTATGCGTCTATGCATGTGCATCAAACAATCATAAAGTGGTCTGCCGCTATCAGGAAAAGTTTGAGAATCACTGATCTTAGGCATTACTCCCACAATAGATTGAACTACAGGTAATGGAGAGAACTTGGTTTGAATCTTGCTCACATGATTTTTCCAAAATTAGTTCCCAATCTCCTTCCATACAAATGGGGGTACATTTCCTTTAAATTTACCTTCCTCATTCTTACTTTATTAATACAACTATGCTCATAGCCCAAATGGATAGTAAGATGTGGTTAAAAAAGTTATGTTAAATGTTAAATTTTTAGCATCATGTTTTCAATCGGCAATACATTTATAAATTCCTCTTCATATTTGGTCACATACCATGAAATGAAGCAAAATAAAAGTAATTATTAATCCTTGAGTTTGTTTTTATTTGTTTTTGATTTAGTTACAGTATGACACTGAGTAAATGAAATCTCTCTCAATAATAGCCATTATACATGTGGATTTGTTCCTGTACTTAGAATGTGTCACCAGACCCAGCCTCTACGTGTGGCCCATACAAACCAGTAACCAAAGACTTAACTTCCAAACAACAACACAGCAGCGAGTGGTAAAATTTGGAGGTGAAGGAAACCATGACACTATCGGCATGGTAGCTATCGACAACCAGGGCAAGATAGCAGCCGGAACTTCCACTAATGGGGCTAGTCATAAGATACCAGGGTATGTCGTACACCAGGGCTGCTCTTTTTGTGGATTTTGGTGTATAAATAGGAGCACAGATATTTAAGTGATTTTAAAAAATTATCATTTTTCTTTGGAAACTAACAGCTGCCACAATTTGTATTTCTAACACTTGCAATATGGTTTTTAAATATCAGTTTCAATTAATCAATTCTTCAATTTAAGCCTTTAAAATTGAGCCTGTTTGCTCCAAACAAGGTAACTAAAACACTCTTCAAGTCGAAAGCATATATTCCTTCTACTATATAAAAAAAAGTGACTTGTTGATCCAAAGCAAAATGAAAGTAAAATTTAGTCAATTATATGAATTTACCAGGTCTTAGAGCTAAGAATCGAAGTATCAGAATGAAACTTGATTATCCATTTTTTTCGCTACTTTAATGGTTTCTGTAATAATTGAGGGTATTAAGATCTCGAGTTTGACATTTCTAAGCTACAAACGTTTTTAACACATTCTATTTTTCATTCTATTCCCCTCCCCCGGCCCCTCCTCATATTGTTGATCTGGTTCGTTTAAAGATGAACCAAAATGGATTGTAGGGAAGTTTCAGTTGATTTTAATAAACCCAGCTCGACTAAAGCAATAAACATGAGAATTTTTTCATCCCAAAATAAATAAAATAATTCTTGTTTCCTGACCTCCAGTCGTGTGGGGGACTCCCCCATTCCGGGAGCAGGGGCATATGCTGATGGAGAAGTGGGGGCCGCTGCAGCCACAGGGGATGGTGACGTTATGATGAGGTTCTTGCCAAGGTCAGTCTTATTTAGACCAAAACATATCTGATATTGTGTCTTATAGTAACATTTTGTTGCACTGTCATTGAATGTGTTCTCAGCAGTTTCTTCGATACTGGACCTATGTCTAAACAAACCAATGATCTATCAAACCAGTACCCCCCGCCCCACTCTGCCCTGGTCTTTTCTGGGATATACCCATACATTAAATACACTAATGGAATAGAGATGAATGAGGTAGAATTTTATAGTCCAAATACATCTTTGTTATATGACGCATATTATCATCCATATTGACAAATGGCTCTGAAACCTGGACATGGATGAAGAGAGACTTAAGTATATTGCAGGCAGCAGAGTTTAGTTTCCTGAGACCATTGAGATTGTAACAAGAAACAACAGGCTAAGGAATGAAATAATTAGGGATGGTTTAAAAGTTATACCATTAGAAGAGACACTGAAGAGAAAAGGGTTAAAGTGTAAAGGTCATGTGATGAGAATAGAGGACAGAAGGCCTAAGAAAGCCTTACAGAACAATGCGAAGGGTAAAAGACCTATTGAGAAGACCACGGACAAGATGGATTGACCAGGTGCACAAGGACATGGAAGCTAAAGGAGCGGACTGGAGACTCGTGGCTAAGAGAGGAGTTTGGAGAGATTGACAGAATGGAAGAGGATGTGCCAGATGACCCTCAGAGAGGAAAATGTTGAAATTATGATGATGATATATGATATGATGATGAAATACACCCTATTTGCATGAAAACAAAGTGGGAAACCATTTAAGAAAAATCAAACTTATTACACTCAGATGGTATTCAAAAGCAGACCTCCTGTCACTGTTAACAGGTTAATTGAGCTTGACATTTATACCACGTGCTCACCAGAACAGATTGACAATCTACTAAAGTGATCCATGCTCCTTAAATAGGGATGTGAAAAAAGTATCGATACTTTACTAATAATATTTTTTGTGTATTTTTATCCAATACTCCGTGTATAATCTAATGTTTATATTTTTTTACTAATACTCTTTTTTTTCCAATAAACCGATTTGTTAGTGCCAGAGGAAGCGCATGGCATCCATTCTTTTATTGTTTGTCGATAGTTACTAATCCATCTTGATAGAGTAAATAAACGACAAATGTAGTTAAAAATATGGCAACCTCCCAAAAGTAAATTATGAATTTTTTTAAGAAGTTGGAACCCACCGTGGTGGCATCGTTAGCTAACGTGCTAGTTTCCTGTTGAGCTAGATTGCAAGGACAGGGAGATGAGATTCAAATCTCGGTTGAGTGAAATGAGGTGTTTTTCCTAAATGGTTTTCCATCTCCTCCACGCAAATGTAGTTTAATTTCCTCTAAATTCAACCTTGCCAATTTCTAACCCATTAGCTTAATTATACTTTAGTAAATAACCAGAACGGTAGTAAGACATGGTACTTTTAAAAAAACATGTTAGATAACAAAAAAGCATCTTGTAAAGTTTGTTTTAAACTATTAAAAACCTTTATAATTTTCATTGTTTGGATAAAAAAGAAAATACAATGATAATGCAAAAGTTGAAATTTTTTTTGTAACACAATGTCTTACTATCAATTTAGGTTACATGACTATGTACTAATTACATTAATAGGTTATGGATGAGGAAGGCTTAATTTAGACGAAATGCATCCGCATTTGTGAGATGGGAGAGTGAAAAGCCATTTAAGGAAAACCACCCTTAGTGCACTTGACTGGGATCGAACCCTGATCTCCCTGTCTTTGGCAGTCTAGTCCAACACAAGATTAGCGCATTAGACCGTGTGGACACCGAAACGGGTAAGAGATTACACAGGCCTGCAATAAAAAAATACAAGGGAATTGATAGCTGAACTTTGTGTATTTTTTGGTGCTGATTTCAAAATAAATAATGAAAAATTTCTACCACGTCACGTTTTCTTGAAAAATTCACTTTTACTTGGATTTTAATGAACATTTACCATAATTTTTTTTTTTCTGTGTTGAATTTCTTCCCCCCCTGCCTGAGCATCATTCTACCATGGTGAAACCTACAGAATACCCCTCTGTGACACCTCCCTGGTCGCCGTCCCTCCCTCCACGCCGCAACCTCTCTCTACCAATAATGTTGCACAAATCCTTATCTCAGTTCTTTATCTTGGTTCGCTAAGCAAGCGTAATCGGCAGTCACCTTCTATTTTTTTGAGCTTTATCTGGATTGATCCTGAACGCCTTATCTTTCTTAAGACTGAATTCTCTCAACTTTTCTGGAGTCACCAGAAAAGATATAAAAGAGATGTCCTCATGAGGGACTCAGTTTATCTCTCTTTAACTCAGAAGATCGTGTACGTGTACTTACCGTGTTTTTAGTAAGATAAAAGACGTGGACATTTTTAAGTTCGTCTCAATCTTTCTTTCATGTGTAGTGTCGTGCGTGTGCTGATACAGTGACAAGTAGAAACTTCATCACAGAAAAAATTTTAACGGTTGATTTTCTCTGTGCGTTTCGTGAAACATGGCTTCGAGTTCGAGACGTTGTGAAAATTTGCCAAATGACTTTTGTTACATATGCGGTGAATATAGTGTTATTAAAAATCGCATGAGGAGCATTACAGGCTATGTAAGACAACTTTATCTTGCGTATTTTGGCATGAAACTCGGAGACCAGGACAAATCGTGGGCTCCTCATAAAGTTTGTGTGCAGTGTCTCAATGATCTACGCTTATGGCTAAAAGGAAAGAAGACTGCTTTACTATTTGGAATTCCTATGACATGGAGGGAGCCGAAAATCCACTCTGATGATTGTTACTTTTGTTCCTGCCATGTCCGTGGGTATAAACGCAAAAATCAAAAGCTAATCTCTTATCCTGATAACATTCCATCGGCCATACATCCCATTCCTCATGGACCTGATGTGCCAGGGCCTTTGCCTCCAACTGAATTGCCAGCCATCTCTTCAGAGTCTTCAGACTCGGAACATCCAGAAGTTCAAGGCTCCAATACAGAATATAAGCACTCTGGAGGCGATTCACCTCAGCCCTTCTCTCAGGTTAAGCTTAATGATCTGACTAAAGATCTGAACCTTTCGAAAGAGGCAGCTGAATTGTTTGGCTCCAGATCGAAAGAAAAAAACTTATTGGCCAAAGGAACCTCTTTTTATTGGTACAGGAATCGAGAAAAGGAATTTTTTAAGTACTTTGAGGAAGAGGAGAACCTGATCTATTGTTCTGATGTTCCCGGATTGATGAGCAAATTTAATATAACATACAATAAAGATGAATGGAGGCTGTTTATAGATTCATCGAAAAGGAGCCTTAAAGCTGTACTCCTTCATCACGGAAGCCAGTATACATCTGTACCAGTTGGACACTCTGTGCATTTAAAAGAACGCTATGAAAACCTGGCTCTCGTCCTCAACAAAATAAAATATGCCGACCACTGTTGGACTATCTGCGATGATTTGAAAGTTATCTCCATGCTCCTTGGTCATCAAGGCGGCTATTCAAAGCTCCCATGTTTCATTTGTAAGTGGGACAGCCGTGATAAGACTCAACATTAGGTCAAAAAAGAATGGCCGAAAAGACAAAATCTTGAACCAGGCACCAAGAATGTGATTCAGAACAGCTTAGTTGATCCAAAAAAAGTATTGTTACCCCCTCTGCATATAAAATTAGGTGTGATGAAGCAGTTTGTCAAGCTATTCCAAAATATGGCGATTTTTTTCAAATACCTGGACAAAAAGTTTCCAGGTTTTTCCGAAGCCAAGTTGAAAGAGGGAATATTTGTTGGTCCAGATATCCGCAAGCTTATGAAGGATAAAGAATTTGAGACTAGCATGACAACAAAGGAAAAAGAAGCTAGGGTTGCCTTCAAAGATGTCGTTAGTAGATTTCTGGGTAATTACAAGAATCCTAACTATAAAGCAATTGTTATGAATATGCTGGACAAATTTCAAATGTTGGGTTGCTCCGTGAGTGTCAACATACATTTCCTTCACTCACATGTGGACTTTTCCCCCGAAAATTTATTATCAGTCAGCGAAGAACAGGGTGAAAGGTTCCACCAAGACATCAAAGATATGGAGCACAAATATCAAGGAAGATGGGATAAGAAGATGCTCGCCGACTATTGTTGGATGTTAACACGAGATAGGCCTGAGATTGAACATAAAAGAACAACAAAAAGAAGTTTCAAAGGGTAATTAAAATAATATGTTGGTGATTTTCTTCTAGAAACTGCACCATAATTTGATGTAATAAGTTTAAAGGGAACTTTTTGTTTTTCTCTCGACTATAGGCGGCTCGTGCTATCTGGCAACAGTGGTTTTCATCCATTTAAACCTATAAAAATTAATCGATTGCCGAAAATTCAATTTGTCTCGCCAAGAATCAATTATTTTACATAGATTTAAATGTATTGTTACCCCCCTTTTATTTATATACCAAATAAAAGTCAGGTTGGTCACAAGAGAGTTTATTTATATTCAATAATAACAATACTCGATGAGAAAAGAGTGGGACAAGCCCGGAGTTAGGCGTAGGTAAAATAAGGCCATTACAACTCATATACAAACAAAGATATGGGGCACGACCCCAAGCAATAAGATGGCCGCCGTAGGTACCCACAGTATAAACAA
Organism: Timema cristinae; assembly: GCA_039000515.1. Classification (NCBI taxonomy): domain Eukaryota; kingdom Metazoa; phylum Arthropoda; class Insecta; order Phasmatodea; family Timematidae; genus Timema; species Timema cristinae. The sequence goes on from JBCFYV010000003.1 coordinate 12,354,243, forward strand.
ACATTTAAATTGACCTCCATACAAATTCGTAAAGTATAATGATAAATATTGAATATAGGAAAAATAACCCTCATACTAACTATAAACACTAGGCATTGACTATTCGCCATTGGCGACTCCCCAATAACTTATGAAAAAGAGAGAGTTCCCAAAAAAGGTTACTATCACAGCTATTCTAAAGCTCAAAAATTGAAACCAAGATCCATTATACAGATGCATCATTATAATTGAATAAGCTTGCAATTAACAATACTAATACACTAAGAGCGTGGGCTCGCGACCCCAGATTTAACCAACAAAGTTTGGATCAATGCAAATCCAATCCCCCAATAATGACAGTAACATTGATCGTTCAATATGGTTTTACCCTAAATACTCAAAAGGTACGATATAACTAAACATCCCGCACATCAAATATGGCGGAGTAAATAGCCCCAAAACTATCCGTGAAGCGGATGAGATACGTCAACCAGAATAGTAATATCCCTAGATTTAAACTGCGCTGCCATGATCTCTACAAAAAGTCGCAGTTCCAATGTATAATAAAATAAGTTAAATAATAAATAAATATCAGCCAAAACGTAATTTTGAATTCATCGTTACTCAAAACAGAATTTTGATACAAGTAAATTAAATCTAAAGTTGACACCAAGTGCCTCACCTATAGAAAGCGGAGAAATGTGTGTCATGGCACTAGAGTCCTGCCATTATATACAACCAAGGTAGTGTCACGTGTCCTCATGAGTGCGGGAAGCAAGGTAGGAGAAAGGGGAAGGGGAGTGCACTGTTCGAGAATAATCTCGGGTGTTCAGGGCGAGATTTCAAATCTCGCACCGCTCGACCGGCCGTAAACTCCAGAGCACTGTTGCTAGGCGCGCACGGGTCCACGCATGTAGATCGTCTTTTATTTATTCTTTCTTGGTGTGGGGCTGGCTGGAGGCGTGGCTTCGCTGACGGCTACTCATCTCAGTTGAAAATAATCTGGGTGGTGAGACGATGTGTTTGTGAGTGTCCTCGTAGAACAGCCAAATGGAGGCAGAGTTGGTGAGTCCATGCAATCTTTTTCTTTCCATGTTGTGACTAGGTCACAGTATAAAAAAAAACACTGTTGCCAGATAGTACATGCAAAATTGTTCGAGAGAATTCCTTTTCAAATAGGATTTTAGCAAAAATATTGATATCAATTTTACAAAAAATCCCGACATGATGGAAAAAAATGGAGGTCATTTTCGAAATCAGCACACCAAATAACATAAAACTCAGCGAAAACTTCTCTTGTATTTTTCAAAAACTTCAATTTCGCAGGCCTGTGTTATTAATACTAGATAATAAAACATTTTTCCAAATTAAAATTTCTATACCAATACTTACTGTTATCAGTACTTTTGTTCCGATACTAGCACAATATTGATATTTTTCTTCTGATATTATTAATGAGTACAGTATTGATAATTTTCTTTCGATACTAGCACAATATGGATATTTTTCTTCCGATACTTTTAATGAGTACAGTATTGACACTTTTCTTTCGATACTAGCACAATATGGATATTTTTCTTCCAATACTTTTAATGAGTAGGCCTATAGTATTGATACTTTTCTTTCGATACTAGTACGGTATGGATATTTTTCTTGCGATGCTTTTAATGAGTACAGTATCGATACTTTTCTTTCGATACCTCATCCCTATCCATAAATATAAGAATTTATTTTTTCTAATTCATTTACAAGGATACAGAAATTTAAAGAAAGTTAGTATGGATGGATTACATACACAGTTGTTGTTTTTTTAGTTATATTCACGGTTTCTTGCCTATCATTTAAGGGGATAGCATGGTTAGGTAGGAAGGAATGTATTTAATGATTTCTAATATTTGTTTACTTGACAATGCTATAAACTGGTAGTTGTGTGAACATTAGACCTTGCTGACTCCTTGTTATTATTGTTATTTTCCTTGGTGGTGAAGTTGGTCAGAAAACCAATTAGTATTATATTCATAGAGAAAAGCCATGGTTTATGTAATGGTAAAGTTAAAACATAACCTCGCTACTTTTGTTGTTTTTCTAAGGTAGTAAATAAGTTGATAAAAAAATAATGATACTTTGAATGTAAATTGGTTTAACTTTTGTCAAATATAAAGTGTACTTTGTACTCATAGTCACATATGCAACAGAAATTTGGATGTTGAATGTAAGTGAGATTAGGACTGTTGAGGCCAACACAATGAAGTTTTTGAAGAGCATGTTAGTTGTCACGAGGAAAAACAGGATTGAGAATGAAGTCTAGGCAAGAATTGGTGTACATGAGGTAGTAGAGGAAGCAAGGGTGAGGATAGAAAAGAAAATAATCTCAAGGAAAGTGATGGAAATGAAGTATGTAGGGAATTGACTATAAGAAAGACCATGGAAAAAGTGGAAGGGGCAAGTGAGGGAGAATAGAAGCAAATAAAGAGGAAGACTAGGTATTTTACTAAACTGACCTGGTCACTGGCTGGAATATGATGATGATTTTTTAATATCATATTATATGTAAGAATCAAATAGCCAAAGCTATTATATTTGTTCAAGTGAGGATTCTCTCGCATCTAAATATAATATTATGAAAATTGAAAAATGACTTCTGGATACGAGAATCAAACCCGGGACCTTTGGCTTAGTACTTCAATGCTCTAACCACTGAGATATCCAGGAATCGTCCCGTGCCCAGGGTCATTCTTCATTCATATTTTATATATGTTACAGCTAGAGTGGGGTTAAATCCACCATTTTCCAAATTCAAATCTCTAATTGACCTTCAAATCCTGAATCCAAATCTTAGACAAAATTATGAACATAATTGGATATATAAATATAATAAGAAAATACAAATAGTGACTAAATGTTAAAATTCTCTCTTATAATACATTCATTATAACATTTATACATTCAGTTAAGTGTTACTTTACTGGTCTGGGGTCTGGTTGTTAAGTTCATCCTATAATCATAATTGGTTTTAAGCTACCAAAAAGCAGTATTAGAGCTCTAAAATAAATTTAAATTAGAAAATTGAAATAATTTTTTTAAAGGATTTGAGTCTCAGATATGACATTTTCTTTATTCCTTGTATCTTAAATGTCGTTAAGGATTTGAGTGATTTGAAGTATTCGAGGGTCCCATTCCTAAATAAAATGTACATTTTCAAACTAAACAATTTCATAATCTTATGATTGATCAAGTTGATCACTCTAAAACATTATTTGAAATTACTTGATATGTTTGCGATTACATAAGCCTTTTAATAACAATGAAGTTTTCTTATGAGATCGACTGAAAATTGCCTTGAGATGGACCATTTGCCGATCCCTGGCTTAGACCTTGCAGACACTGATTTGGTTTAGTTTCGCTACTAAATATTTCCTCATATTTCCTTGCACAATACAGCTAAGTAGGCGCTCCTACTAATGACAGGAATATTGAGGTTTGAATCCTGATAGAGTTTACTGAAGGTGTTTATTTCTAAATGGTTTTCCACTCTCCCCTCATGTAAATATGGGTACATGTCCTTTACATTAAATTTTCTTCGCCCGTAACACATTAGTGCAATTGGTACATATCCGTATTGTATAGCCTGAATAAATAGTGAGACATGGTGACCCACAAATGTATATTATAAATCTAAATGGCCAAAAATTGTTTCTTGGGTAACTGCCCCAGCCCAGCCCAACCCACTTGAGTACTAACACTTCCATGATATGTTATAGAAATAACACCTGGCCATCCGTCTTTGTGTGCCAACCGCTGTACTGACTCTGCTCTCTGTGATCTCCTCCATCTCATTGTGTCACTCAACTATATACACAGCTGCTTGACACAATATGTTTTGTTGCAATTCCAGTTTGATTGCTGTAGAACAACTTCGGTCAGGAATAGCGCCCAGCGCTGCAGGGGAGAATGCTCTGCGCCGCATTGTGGCTCGGTACCCAAACTTTGTTGGAGGGATTGTGGTGCTCAGTATTGACGGGCAGTATGGTGCAGCTTGTCATGGCATGAACACGTTTAAATACTCTGTGTGTAATCAACAGCTAGGGGAGGTCACTGTGCTGGAAGTGCCGTGTTTGTTGTCAGACAAGTAAACTGCTAATTTACATAGCAGAAAAAATAACATTGATTCATAGATTTTCAAGGCACCATTTGCTTTGTAAAAAAAAATACAAGTTATCTTATGATTATGGATCTGCAAAGGTTACATTTTAAATGTGAAGCAAAGTTGAAGCGAGGCTTGAAACATGTGAAGAAAATTCAAAGTTGAAGTTATGGTTTAGGTTTTTGTCACATGGCACTACTTTTAATTTTTAAATTATTCATAAAAACATTTATGTAACTAGAATAGTTTATGCACATAGGCACATACATATATGCTATATTATTATATAATATTTTTTTAGCTAATCAAATTGTGGTCAAGCACTCAAAGGTGTCGAGCTCACAAAATTATACAATTTAAAAAAAAAAAAATAGACTCTCCATTTCATATTCTGGGGTTTCCTACATTACAAATGCAACATTTTAGAATCCTAGGTTTCTGAGCTTTTTAACCAACTGCACCTGCAATGGAGAAGCTTAAGGAATCAAGTTCTGATTATAGGTAAAAGTAAAAAAATACACAGAGGTGCAAATCTTCAGGCATTCCTCAGCTCTTTTGCAAATTAATCTGGTCATTAAGTTGTATTCTAAGCATGTCATTATGATTGAATATTTAAAAAAATCATAAATCATATTTGATTTGGATTTCAGCAGTAAAAAAATACTCTATTTTTGTCCTTGGATTATAAGGAACTAGAGTTGTATCAAATCCACTATTTTACAAATTTGAATCTCCAATTTACCTTTGAATTATCATCATCATCATCATCATCATCACCATCATCATCATCATCATCATCACACCACCAACATCAACATCAACATCATCAACAACTGTTTTCAGCCTGTGGCCGTTTAATAAAATGCCCCCATCTTCCTCTATCATTCCACCACTCTTCCTCCTCTAATATCTTCCATTCTTCTACTCTCAATTGAACACTTTCTGTTATCTTCTCCTCCCTTCTTTTTCTTGTCTCTCTTATGGTTTTTTCCTCTTTTTTTTTTCTCTTTCTCCATCCTCATTACATGACCATACCATCTCAGTCTTGCGTCCTCTACTATCTCATATACTCATGTACTCCCTGTACCCCCAGTCTTTCTTGGATAACTTCATTCCTAATCTTGTTTCTCCTCGTGACAGTTAACATTCTCCTTACAAACTTCATTCCCATGGTCTCCCTTTTCCTAGTCTCTCAAGGTTCATGTTTCTGCTGCATATGTGACATTGGGTTCCAAGTACCTCCTGTACAACACTTCCTTACACTTAAAGGGACTTCTCTTCAACATAGGTCTCTTACACACCTATAGAGCAACTCTCCCTGCTGTTCTCTTCTCATTAAAACCTCTCTACTGCCACCTTTTTATTCAACACGTTTCCAAGATATTTTACATTCTGTACTTTTCTCGGCTCTGCTCCATCCAACCATAGCTTTACTAGGCCTTATCCTCTTCCTTGTCATTACCTTCACTTCCTCATTCCATTCTTGTAATTGTTCCTGTACGTTCTCTTCCTTCTCCTCCCATACCATCAAGTCATCAGCAAACATCATACATAGCTTTCATTCTTTCCTCCCCGAGTTTTCCTGCCACTTTGTGTTCATGACCATTTCCATTACTATTACAAATAGTAATGGTGAAAGGGTACTTCCCTGCTTCTCTCCATTTTTTATTTGGAACCACTCTCCAGTTATCCTCATACATGCTTTTCACTCTCATTACAACTCCCCTTTCCACTTCTGTCTTCTCCATCGCTTTCCAAACTTTATTTCAATCCACGCTATCATTTGCCTTCATCACATCCATAAATACCATTACCAAGTCTTTCCCATATTCATACCTTTGTTCCATCAGCTGTCTTATAGCAAAGATGAAGTCTATTGTAGACCTCTCTTCTTTAAATCCATGCTGTTCCTCTCTACACCTTACTTTCATTTTATTTCTTATCCCCTTTTCCAAAATCTTCTCATATATTTTTTGTACAGTGTCACATCAGTATTTTCCCCTATAAGTTGTACATTTCTTCCTTTCTCCTTTATTTAAAATAGGTATTATAACTCCCTTTTCCCCATCTTCCGGTACCTTGTTCTCCTTCCAAATCACTCTCAGCAACCTGTATAGCAATGTATACCTACTTCACCTGCTGCCTTTATCATTTCGTCCACACCCGATGCTTTACTTATTTTGAGAAAATGTTCAACCCGGAAGAGGTAAAGAATGAGAGTGAAAGAGAGGAGCATTGAGAAGTAGAAGAAGAAAAGGAAAGAGGTCCAACATAGAAAGAGGTTAGATTTTTAGTTTCAAACACGTAATCATATTTATTATCTGATTTAAATAAAATACTGATACACTATAAAGGGAAGATTGTTAGATGATATTAATTTTTTTTAAATAACACATTTTGTTCAAGCTAGTTTTTTGTTCATATTTGTTTTTTAACATATTAATTTTCTTAATTTGATGTGGGATTAGTGGTTTTTTGTATTTTTAAAAGGTTTCTAAGCCTGATGCTAGGTTTCTATGTGTGATGTTTTTAAAATCATGGCTTAAGTTATTTTTATGATTGATGACTTCAACATTGTCATTCTTTATAATTTAAATATATTGTTAATAAGAAGAGTTTAAAATAATTAAAGAGAGATAAGTTGATGATAATAATAAACCAAAAGAAAATAAATATTAAAAACAATAAATTTAATGTAAACCCACATAAGCAATATTTTCTTTATTTGATGTATAATGTAATGATATTTGGCTATTTATGACTAACAAACAGCAATTTATATAGTTTGTCACAAATAAATAATTTTCATATTTTTCTTATGCCAGAGTGAACTATGTATCACTGTTAAAAAATATATCACTTATTTAGAGGTTATAAAATGTGGCTGTAATATAGAGGTTATACATAACACAACATTACATAAGCTGTAAAAATATGTAAATTATATATTTTCAGGGTTTTTAAGGTTCTCTAGATATTTTCTAGATTTTTCTAAATCCATTCAACTTTGAAGCTGTTCTTTGAAAAAATTGGCTTTGGCTGATAGTTCACTATGATTTAAGACCATCCAATTATCCTTAAGGATTTAAAGGCACTCCCCTATATGGAAAACATGAGTGAAAATCTTATCTAAATCTGTTGTGGTTTTCGAGTTTATTTAAAACAGACAAACATTTAAATAAACCTCTTAAATAAGTGGAAGATGAGAGATAAAGTTCATTTGAAAGTATTTAATCCTGAGTCAGTCACTAGCATATTGACTGTTGGTAAAAGTAACAATAACCACTAATTTGTCCCCTCCCCTTCCGTCACGTAAAATTATTTTAGCTTTCAACTAAATATATGAATTTTGAGAAAACTTTGTAAATAAAAAAAAATTATATTAGGAAGAAGGTGAAAGGTGGTAACAAATAAAAAAATGGAACCAACACAATATGGCATTTACAAACAAAAGAACACAGTTCACACTTTACAATGCTGCCAATCAGGGGCCTTGGGCTAACACTGTTTGGGGGGCCTACCCAATTAACCAAAATAACTCAAGTTTCAGTTAGTTGTTGTGGCTCATTCACCAGTTTGTCAAAAAACTTTTTTTAATCCTTTTTTAAAGAGGAAAAATCATAGGCAACAGACATTGAATAACGCTTTTATTTTATGAACTTGAACATGGATATACAAACTTTTGTGTATAGTTCTAATAGAAAAAGATATTGTATTCATAACAAACATCACAAACAAATGAAAAAATTCTAGGAGTTATATAATATAAGTATTTTTAATGCATTAAAGATATTTAAAGATTTTGAGTAACTCTTCTGCATTTTTATGCTGCAAATTCTCTTATTTGATCATCATATTGTAATTATTTGTTAAATCACAGTTTATGGACATAATTGATAAATAATTTAATCTTTCATTCGTCATTGTTGTCCTATATTTGTTTCCTATATAGGATATCCTGGATAAGGACTGTCCGCCTCAGAGCTCGTGATTGGCAATGCCAATTTTTTAAATATATTATATAACAATTCGGAAAAACACCCTCAAGTTTCTTTTCATAAATTAGTTTGAATATATCACCGCATGAGTCGTCTGAGTCTGGTTTAGTCTGTAAGTAGGATTTTAACTGAATGCATTCATTGACTAAATGTTCATCTATATCATCTGAATAATAATCAACAACATTACGTCCACTTTCTAAGTCAATATTTTCGATATTAATGTCTTGCAAATCCATTAAAAATTTGAATCTTTTGCTAAATTCTCCATAGATATGGCCTCTTTTGTTTAAATCCATTATCAACTTATTTAATACAATGTTTAGCGTATCCTGTTCAAATTTTCCTGCTCCATTTAGCGAAACTTTCTCTTTTGATTTATCCAAAAAAAATTGAAGTATATTGTCTCTTTTTTAAATCACTGTATTCTTTTTCCACACTAGTACTTAATTTTTTGTCTGTTTCCTCGTAGCTGTTTGGTTTTTGTTCTGATTTCTTCCCAAAAATCATTTAAAATCACGGTTTCAATTTTCGCTAAATTATTATATAAATTCTCTTCAAAAATCAACTTTCTTGTCCATATTGTCACTAAATATTTTTAATATGTTCATGATATCACCGTAACTATTTTTTAAAGCTCTAACAGCATCATAGTGACAGTACCATTTAGTCTGGCTTAAACTTTTTATCGTAAATTTTAGTTTCCTTTCATGATTTAGAAGCTCCCACCTATGGGTAGATTCAGAAAAGAAAACATATATTTGTTGCACTTCTCCAAAAAAAGTTCACAATTTGAGTTGAAACTTTAGCTGCTTCCCCACCAACTAGAATGTGCAGCACACGACACATAATCAGCACATTTATTTTTTTGTTTGATATGTGCTTGTACACCATTGTATCGGCTGGACATATTTGCAGCGTTGTCAAAATACAGTCCTCTACAATTATCCAGTGGCAGTACTTATTTTTTTCTAGAAATTCTTGTAAGGAATTGAATAAAGATAAGAATAAGCCACTGTGACTAGTAATTTTGATACACTTCCACACACTTTTCTCTCAAAACAATATCGTACTATAATAATAGCTAGTTCATCATTGTGGGAGAAATCTGGTGTAGAGTCCATCGCAATTGAATAGTACTTTTCATCGTCACTATTTATTTCAGCTATAATTCATTTTATTACTTGTTTTCCCATAATCTCTATTATTTATTCATAAACTGTTTTTGATAAGTACAAAGTGAAAAACTTTGGTTGCAGTTCTCGTTGTTGGATATGTTCGTGCATGAATTGATTGATTTTTGCTAGTAATTCCAAAGCCCCCATAAAATTACCATTGTCCGGAGAGCCAAATATTTCCTCATACCCTCTGAATGCTAAGCCCTTACACTTAAATATTCCACCACTGCAATAACATGTTTTAGAACATTTTGGTAAGATATTATGTATCCTTTGTTAGCTGCTCCTGCAACTGCTTGTCAATAACAGACTTATTTTATTTACGTGTTAACCATACTAGCAATGATTTCTTATGTTCATTAGAATTTTCATGACTTTCTAAACAAGCTCCTATTTGTTTCTAGTCAGAGAATCCGGTTGTATATTGAGAAGGGATTTTGGAGAAAAGTTTGCAAACTAGACAAACAGCACTTCCCATACTGGTAAAATAGCACAATCAAGATCTTTCCAGTCATTAACTTATTTTGTTTGTAAAGTACTCATTTGAAAATGATCTATCTGGTTATTTGTAATTCCTTATTGAAACTGGATATATATTTTTTTGGATCTTTATTTTGGAAATAAGTCATTTCATGTAAGAGACAGTGATTAATAAACTATAACATTTAGTTTATAGTCCACAACGTTACGTCAACATATCTAGCAAGCAACTCTACATTTTCTAAAGTCTTTTGTGTGGTTGTGATCACTATATTCTTGCAAAACAGCAACAGAGACTTCAGAGAGCTGGTCGTTGTTTAGGTCTTGTATATTTTTGTCTAGTACTGAATGTTCGTCAACGTCAACATTGTTTTTAGAAGTTCCTGGTTGTGATTCTAGTTCTAGTAATTCTTAGTTATTGTTATATACAATTTGTTGTTTTTTCTGTTTCCCTACAGTTAAATTATTATTTCTTCTCTTATTACTGCACCTATATTGCTTAGATTCTCATTTTTATTTTGCAATACAAAAAATTTGAAATGTTGGCACATTTACTTCTTTATTTTTATCTTTTTAATTGTATTTTTCGTTTTTCAGCTCTGCTTTTATATTTTCTTCCAGACTTTTTAAGGTAGCCTATTTATTTAATCTGAAAATAAATATATACATTTTTTTAGAAAAACATTCTTCAGGTATTTATTTACTCTGAAAAGAAATAAAAAATCATTTTTAGGAAAACAACCCACCACCATATTAGGGCTGTGTATGAAAAGACCTCACTTCTACACTTTATTTGCTAGAAAATTGCATTGGCGTCGCCTTAAAGGGCGGAAGTCATTTTTGATGGTGTCTGAATACTCTTAAAGTGTACAGGTCTTGTTGCCATGGAAACATTATTTTCATAAGTTGCCACCAGGTAGCTCCAAGTTTACTGTGCTGTCTGAAATGTCTTATGCACCCTATGCACTTTAGGCATACTTTAGGGTCTCATAAACATATTTTATTAAGTTTTATAAGTGTTTTATTAAGTGGAAAATTTCCACTTTAAAACTATGTCTACACCTCTACATATGTATAGACATGTAGAACATAGTTTTATAATGATTTCAGTAACGACCAAACTCATTTACTGTTAACAGTTTGTCGGTTTCCCCATATTTAACTTAAGCTTAATGTTTGATTGGCCCTATTCAAATCCAATAGTGTTACAACCCATTTAAACTTTTTCTAAGTACAAACATTTTGGTATAAATAATTTTTTATTAAATTTGTGTTATTTTGACCGCGAAGGGGGCCCTTTTATTGACCGGGGCACTGGGCTGCAGCCCATTAAGACCATGCCTAGATCTGCCCCTGCTTCCATTGGACAAAGAAAATAGATCGTTATCACCCATTCCTCCCATATAGGTTGTGAAACACACAATGCAACTTCCTAATGTAAAAATAATAACATAAAGTACAAACAAAGGAATTGAAAATTAAATGTGAATATAAAATGTATCTGTTTGTGAAAAATATTTTTTCGCTTTTACCTGAAAAAAGGTAATTTTTGTGAATTGATTCCTAAGGGGACCTTAAGAGGATAGAGTTCAGAGTAGCCCTACAGCTCCGGCTTGGACTCTCTTGGCCAAACTAAAGGTCATAGAAATGGTCAGTTGGCACCATTATTATTGTGGAAAAATAATTGCATCATTGCAACATTTGCATCAGATAGATTTTTTCTGAAGGGAGTTGCAACCTTTCTGGCCATCATTTCTCACCTAAGAGTGTTGGAGATATGATTTCTTCACTATAATTGTTCAGGTTGGACAAATTTTCAATTGAAAAGTGTTGTTTGCCTTTGCCAAAGTACAAAAGACTCATATTTTATAAGTTGATTAGAACAATAATAAGAATCATAAGTTTTCCTAGCTCTAGATTTTAATTTAGTTAGCAATTCAATTAATTTCCAAATTTATTAACTATGTTCAACAAGTTCATTATTCAAATATTTATCAATATTAAAAAATAAATTGAGTTAGAATATTTATCAATATCAAAATAATTGAATTGGATTATTTGTATCCAACAAGAATTCTGAGCCAAAAGATTTAAGTTCAATATCAACATACTGAAAAGATAATTTTTAATGAGTGGCCGAAAAGGAATTTAATAGCTTACATTTTACTGGACTAGAAGCGTCCTTAACGAAGATCCAACCAAGAGTAATTTCCAAGGAAAATACAGTGGTATATTCACTCTAAAGCTGAAGTGTGAGAGATAGTAAAAGGGAGGGGTGGAAGGATAAACTATTGGATAGACACTTGATGGAAGATTGATCAGGCTTCTATGCTGTGCCAGAACGTTGGAGAAGGTCAATCTAGATTCTTCGGGAAGTTTGTTCAGCCTTCTATTCTGTGCCAGAACTTGGAGAAGGCCAATCTAGATTCTTCTGGAAGCTTGTAGTTGATTCTGATCTAAGGGGGAAGCAGCGGCAGAGGATGAGGCCGGGACTATCCTAGAGCTCGCTTCACCGGTCAGTTGACTCGCTAGTAGATCGGGGTCGCTTGTGTTGTTTCGGTCCTCGCATGTTATTGAAGGCTATTTGGGGTGGGACGTTTCGACTACAGCTGGCTGAGGTGAGTTGCATTAAACAATAATAAATATTTTGTAGATAATAGTACTGTTCTTATTTTTGTAACTTCGACAGATGTTGCAAACCTTCCACCTCTTCGCCTTGTGTCAGTATATATAAGACATCTACACAGTAAGGACAATGATATCTACAAAGATTACAGACAGTTGATTTGATATGACACATTGGGTGCTGTCAGAACACCTGGTGATAATGAACCTCACTATAACAAGGTGTACTTTATTGGCGTTGAGATGACTAACCACATCCGGTTTCAGCAGCATGGTTCGTGCCAAAAGCAGATAATAGCTCGGGTCGAGGGAATGTTTACGATAAACTAATCCCTATTATGAAATACACAGGATGATGAGAGAATTTATAGCTTCTGAACAGAATGACGCCCTGATACTAGGTACACGGTGACGTGCATATATTACACTTAGAGGCTTTGGAATTTATGTGTGCGCCCTGGTTACAATGCTTATGAGATGACATTTTTGGAAGCCGCCACCTGGCAAATTCCCTCTCAACGAAGAGGCTTAGTCGTTCATATCTTGATTCATTTCAACCCGTCCTCACGGCTATTACTTTATCAAACACACAAAGATCATTTTATAGACACCAGAAATGTCAATATTGAATTTGCATATCAAGAAGCACTCGTGCAGATCAATCTAAGGCTCTTCCCGTTCGGAAAGTCTTGCTGTGACTTCGGAGAGTGTTTGTAAGTAGAGACATATGACACCCAGATTGAGCCCAAGAAGGCTAGGCCTAAGAAAGATACGTTGAATTATGATTAGAGAGCTCTTTTTTAATCTGTGATGGCGGCTGTAAGGTTGCACAGTGAAGGTGATCCTCTGAGGACATGGGTCTTCTTTATCAAGGTCCAAGAGGTTCCGGAAAGACCTATCTATATAACGTCCTGATGTATAATATAGCTAAGGAAAATGGGTATATTTACCCTGGTGGCTGCCATTCTATTGCAGGGTGGAAAGATATCTCACAACTTTTCTGTTTTCACTTATCGCTGGATAGAGACAGTGTCTGTAACATTACCGTGGAGACATCCAATATCAGAAACTAAGACAAAGCAGTATGATAGACTGAGAGGAGGTGCTAACGGCACCTTTCTACGCCCTTCAGGCTATGAACAGATTATTGAGAGACATCACAGGAAATTACAGAGTTCTTTTCGGTGGCAAAGTGATGCGCCTTGGAGGTTACTTTGGCCAAATATTGTCTGTTTGAAGATGGTAAAAGGTGTATATAATAATCTTCCTTCTGGAACCAGATCCGCAAGTATAAATTAAACGTCAACATGGGGGCTGTCCAGGGCCAAGCCTTCTGCAAAACATGGCTAATACAAATCAGAGAAGGCAGAATGTTTGCAATCCATGAACTTCCTAACAGCTACCTATTTAATTATTTGAGGTATTTACCGTGCCCTTTCTGAACTGACTGATTATACCAGCACATAAGAATGTCTACAAGTGAATAGGAATTTTTCCAGGAAATGTATTTTCACATTTCTTCCAGGGTTCTTTTACATGCGACAACTGAAAAGAGACTGTCGGCTTTACATCCCCTCCGAAGGAAGTTGTGCCACGGGTTTCTACCGTTGAAGAAAAATTTGTTGACCACAGTTGGGTTTAAACCCATTAAGATCATGTTCAGAGAAGAACATTTTATCCCAAGACCATCGAGGTTGAGATGGTTAACTAGAGATTCTTGAGAAGTATGTTGTCTCTCTTGATGTTGATCTTCATCTGGATGTCTTTGGTAACACCTTGAACAAGCAAGTTGGTTTACCATATATTCCTCTTTTATGGTTTGTCAAATGTATGCATTTTGGTATTTGTTCTGGTTCAGATCTCTTCTTCTTGAGCCATCCTTTACCCAAGGAATGAGGAGGTTAATGTTATTTACGACAAGATTGTATACCATCCTGGTACACCAGTTAGAAATTTCCTGAATTGTGACACTAGAGCGTCAAACAGGCGATGAACAGATTAATATTCCTATTGAATTTTTTTTAAATTCTTTCAAACCACCCAGTTTACCACCTCGTGAACTAAAACTAAGTGTCGGAGCTGTATTCATGCTTCTAAGGAACATGAACACCAATCATTTTATGTGCAATGGCACAAGATTGGCCATCCTTAGAATGCAGTACCATGTGTTGGATTGTAAAGTTCTGATGGGATTGCATGCCGGAATTAAGATTTATTTTTTATATCATATTTAATCATATGATATATTTGAGAGCAGTATATTGGTTTTATGGTTATATTAGCTATTTTTCAAATGTATTTGTAACAAACATACTTTTTGGGTTAAAATATGTACCATAAAATCCAGGTAATGTGGCCAAAGCGGTTTCAAGTCTATTTAAAAAACACAAAATAAACGATGTAAAAAAATCATTCCGTGTGATAAAGTAAACGAAGTAAATAGACAGACTTTTAAATATTTTCTGACAATTTTTAAAGACTTTTTGAATTGTAAAGCCAATATAAGAACATACTCCAGAATATCAGAGGGCAGTTAAATAATCTGACGGAAGGCAAGCTTATTCTTGGAAGGTTACTTTATTTTTAGTATGAACTGCCCAAAACAAAGCACGGACTTACCGTAACCCTCAGTGCACGCCATGTTTGAAAGTGCCCATTATTTGTAATTTCCACACAGGTTAAAGTCGGGTAACAAGAAACAAACCTGCTTCAGTGGCCAAATGGTCCAAGGCATCACTCTCATGTTAGATTGGCTGCTGATGATGAGAAAATCGGGCTTCGAATCTTCATCAGGTATTTTTCCTAAATGGTTTCCCACTCTCCTTTCATGCAAATGCTGATAGATTACATCTAAAATGCTTCCTTCTTCATCCCTACCCCCATTAGAGTAATAATCATATATGTGTATAACCTGAACAGGTATTAAGACGCAGTGATAGAAAAACAAGAGACAATGAGATAGTGGTTCAGTTTACTTTTCCTTCGATGCAAAGGTCCATTATTTAAAGTTTGCAGTTAAATGTTACAAATTCAACATATTCCAGGAATCATTTTAGTGTTTTGTGAAATTCCTTAAATCTTCCACTTTTATAGGTGTGGGGCAACGCTGACAACTGAATGTGAATATGGCAACACCTGGATTTGTGGCACACAAGCTAAGACTTCCGACTTTTCCTATTCTGGTTAACTGGTTAGAAGGGTCAAGTGTATTGAGGATGTTTGTTTGTCCTCTCTCTCTCTTTCTCTTCAAACCACTGCTGTTTTATCTCCTCTGTATTACACAGAAACCCACATTACTTGTAAATTTTACTAATAAACTTATTTCAATTCATAATATCCTAGAATCGAGCACCAAAAGGTTTCCCACTATCACACTGATGCCAACTCACCAATAATCTGTATAAAGAGTTTTTCCAAATTTTTTAACTGTTTAATAAACTAGAGAACAACGTTAACAAAATGATTATTGTTTGCTTTCAATTTTAAGTTTCACTTGAAAGCAGATTCAATTAAAAGCCATGAAAGAAAACCATATATAATATAATATATATACACACACACACGCGCACGCACACACTCTCTCTCTTCAAGAAGAATATCTTAAAGGGTTAAAATTTCTGTAAACAGAATGTGTGTTTTGTTATTATATGGCATATATTGATTCGGGTTCAGTCATCTTATTTATGTGTATACTATCAGCTGCGCTGGTGGCACAGGACGTTACCCAGAATACAACTATGGAGGTTGTCTACATGTCATACTTGCAATGAGATGATGGGTTAGTATGATTATAAAGGTGTGGAACCAGTATGAATCTTAACCTAACTTAAGCCTAGCTAACAAACCCTGGTGAATATTGGGATTACTCCCCCTAAGGGAAAAATAACCAAAGTACCTGCCAAGAATCAAACTCAGGAGCCCTAGGTTCGTAGCTAGTCGCACTGACCACTACCACACAGAGTCGGTTACAGAATGTGGTGATACTGTTACCAATGCATTCCACTGGTTAAGTTTTTTATTTTTTTGTTATATTTAGAAATCATTTATTTTAACTTATTTTATTATTTATTCAAGTGAATTATCCTATCTAATTTTCAACATCTATTGATAACCATTCACCTCATCAATTTAATTTAAATATTTAGTTAAATGTGTCCTGTATTAAAATAAGTGTAAGCTTTGAGCAAATTACTTTATTACCACTGTGTGAAGGAAATGGCAAGCTGTTTGTGGATGTAACTGTGTTGTAGTCAACTATAACATAAAACAAGGAGAAAGTGAAATAAAATACATCATAGATTAAGTAGACAATTTTTCATGAATTTTTTCTTCTTTTTAAAAAACAAACAAACAAGAAATGGCATAAAACTCACAAGAATTTCTTTATCCCCTTTTGACAAGGCTCTAATAATATACATATGTTTTACATAAAAATAAAAATTATGATTTTGATAAAAAATAATACACGAACTAAAACAGGTAAAATGATTTTCCTTCATTCTTAAATGAATTAAAAGTAGTAAAAAATAATGTTTCCATTTAAGTAATGAACACACTGTTAGTTAAAGAATGTTTAACCACTCATAATTAAATTAATTAACATTTATTTTATGTACAAAAAACCTTACAAATAGGACTCAAACATTAGTGAACACATGTAAAATAGTTTATCATTATTTTATGTGATGCAACAAGTTGAGGTGATAAACTGTTAACACCAGGTATTATTGTTCCATACAAGAGTGATCTAAACGCTAGAATACTTACAACGCAAGTCACATGCACAATCTAGAAACACAATGAGAATGGAGTTCACATGCCATCAAAGACCAAAATACTATAGAGTTTTTTTACACTGTTTTCAATTGTTCAACTGTTTTGTTACTTGTTCATTCACACGAACAACCGTGAAAATTCATTTTTGTCACTGTCATTTCACTAAATTATTCCTAAAATTTTACCAAATTTAGACAAACAAATATTTATGAATACCACATAAATGTTTTCACTATTAGGTTGAATTGTAGGTTAAAAAACAAAAAGATACATCACCTTAAGAACATGACCACAATTCCAGACAGAAAAATAACTAGTGAATGAGTATCTTACTTAAATATAGATATTCAATAAAATATCACCACAAGCATTAGTCTAGTTTGGCACCCATCACTCTCGTAAAAGCATAAATTGCCGGTGACAGGGAGGTTGGGGTTTGATTCTTAGTCAGGTGTAATGAGGGAAATTATTCCAAAATAATTTTCAACTTCTTACCCCCACACAAATGTGGGTATATTTCCTCAAAGTTTGAACTTCTTAATCCCTAAAAGACGTGTGCAATTAAATGCTGATAGCCCAAACGAGAAATAAGAGGCAATAGAAAAAAAATATAATTTGATTTGCTTGCCCATATTGGTAGCCATGTGTGGCCACAAATAACTAATAACATCGCCTATTGTTATTCTGAATTTCATAAATATATTTAGGAATAATCTATAATATAAGTAAAAGCAGAGCCACTTCTTTGGTCTTTTTAGTGCATGTGAAATCTTATTCTTTATATTAAATATTCTAAAAAAATAGCTACTCTATTTACTATATCTTATGTAAATTGCAGTCGATACATATTTTTCTTAAAACCATACACATTAGTGATCTATTTTTCATTGATAATCCCAAATAAATAAAATATATATTTTAAGAAATCTTTAAAAGTACTTTATAATAATTGCAGCAATCATCAAAGTACATGATTTATTTATTTTTAAATCACAGAATAATAAAACTATCTAACGTTGCGATTTCAAAATCTCTTGAGCATGGTACAAAACAACACTATTCAGATCTACAACACAGTAAACCCAGTATATATGAGTACATTGTTAATGTGATTGATGTCGGTGGTTTTTACTTTTCAAATAGAAAACATGTTACAATAACTATAGACAAAGATTTTAAAAAGTTGTATTATCTGGTAACAAAGTGAAAATAGCTCCCACTTGATGTTTAAGGGGGAATGCACTGTGTGTTGCTGAGTATTTACCAACAAAACAATATTACACTTTTATATTGCCAACTGTAGTCTCTCTTAAAACAAAATGTTTGATCCTTTTGTGTCAATGCCGTGTGAAATTTATATTATTTATAAAAGTGTTACTTTCAGTTAAAACAAAAAATGCTAACCATTCTTAATATTTGCAGGTGGGACAATATTATGTCAAACACAACTCTACAAAACAGCAGAAATCCCAAAAAATAAATAATGAGTATAACAAGGTCATATGTTTGCTGGTCTGAATAATAATAATTTTTAAAATCAAACTATTAGAAAGAACTGGTAATTTTATTTTCAAACTGTAGGCCTACACATACTAAGTGGTCAATAATTTATAAACATTAAGTTTGAATTCACTTCCATTATTCAATATGGCCATGGAAGAGAGTCTCCATGTTTGTCTAGGATGGCACAAGTTTCAATTGTTATATTTAATAATGAAAATTTTCTGTAAAAATTGCATTATAAGATTTTGGGTCAAGTAAAATTAAATTAATTGGAAAAAGTAGCCAGCCATTTGACGTGAAGAGAAATGGGTTCAAAGATGAGAACATTCATTTTCTATTGCTAACTTTACACAAATAGTTGAAATAATGTTCTCCTTACCTCTAACATAAGCATTGATATAATCTATGTTTTATATTAGGAGTAATGTGTGGTCAATAAACAGAAATAACATGGTTGTAAATACACTTTGGGCGTTACTATTTTGATAAAAGGAAAATTAATAAACATATACAAAAATGTACCATAGTATACAAAATAACAAATCAATCCCTAGAAAAGCACATGGATATGTGAAGTATGGATGGTTTCCTGGGAAGTAATAAGTTAAACTGATTGTATACATCCAATAAGGTGAATTCTGAACAAACCTTACAACATTTGTTGGCAGCAGAATGGTTTCTTATTTGTGTTTCAACATAGCCTAACGTAGCAGATGAGAAGAGGAGTAAATAATTGTACCGCCAATCAACTGGAACGAGGAGAGGAAAATTTAACTGCACTAAACCAGTTAGTGGTTGAACCTTGTGCTTCCTGCGGTCTGATACAGTTCTCAAATTGACTGTTAAAAACTCCATGTTGTGAGACCGCATGCAAGCTAAGCTGACCAAGCGGCCGTCGTCGTTAGCGATGGCAATGCCAACATTTGCGGGTAGGTGTCATGTGGTCAGCACAACGAGCCCTCTGGACATTAACCCCAGTTTTATAAACCAGAGCTACTACTTCTTTATTCAAGTATCTCCTCATGTATCATCACGAGGCTGAGTTTAGCCCAGTTTTAAACCCACTGATTTTAAGATAAATTTTGGAACCACTTGGGATCAAACTTGAAACCTCTGGATCTGTAGCCAGGAACCCTGACCACTAATTAAAACCGCACCATAAAAAAATAATTTTTAAGAATTTTCCTCACCCATCCATCTAAATGGATTTTTAAATACATATTAGAAAAAGACATAACACCTATTTCCATGCTAAAAAAATTTGTGGTATTAAAATAGGCTCAATCGTCTCACTAACTATGTTTGTATGGTCATAATACTGTTTTTTTTTTTTTAGTTTAAAATGTTTATTATTGGTCACCATTAACCTTACTTTTATTTTGCTAAGTTTGTTGCGTTATGTAGATTGACACACAAGTCATGGAAGATTGGACTACAAAATTATAAGATAATGATAGATAAATGTAACACAAAGAAAGATACAAATTTAATAATATTGATCAATCTATAAATAATTTAGTTTCAGGGAGTCTGAAAAAACTCAAATTTTGAGATCAAACCTTTATTAAAAGCTTGAATTTGAAATTTAAAATTTATAGGATTGATAATTCAAGTTTGTTGTATTGTGTCTCTGGATGTCATGTTGTATAATAATCTCTATATTGGTCTGGATATTGTTTGTGAAATGTAGGTGGCATGTTCTTTCCATTGTAAAAATATTAATGCTGTTGAAATCCCAATTATTTTTTTCTTAAATTTTAAGAAATATTTGATTTTTATCTAAATGGTTAGGTTTTAATATTGTTTATTTATTGAATTCAAACTCGACACAACTCTAAATATGGAAGTTTTTCGAGAAGCTTGCTAGAGCTCAACTTGTGATGAAAAATCTTGTACTCACAGATACTATATTTTTAGTTAACAAAATGTATGTGTATAAATAAACTAATAATTTATGAATAGTTGAATAAGTTTCTTGGAAAGGTTCTATTCCTTCATTGTAAAATATGATAGTCCAAATGTAAATTAGGGAAACAATGACGGCACATATTTGCTATCCTTGAAACAATATTGTACTTGTATGTATGCATTAAAATAGTTTTGTATATTGAAATATAAGTTGCATAATTATTATTTTTTGCATTGTGTCTTACAATCAACTCGACTAACTGTCAAATTATTGAAATATAAAAATGAGATGCTATCAGTTTTCTTTAAACTTATAAGACTTTTCAAAATCTAAAAAAAGTTATTTTTGTTAAAGATGTACATCCAACACAGGCTTGTAACCAGATGGCGGTGGTAATTGAGAGTTAGGGAAGTCAGGGGGTGGGGTTTCCACTAACTATGAGCTCCTTCTAGTTATGTACCCTGTACTCATTGCAAGACATTGTTAAGATAATCAAGTCTTATAAATTACTGTGGTCAGGACACGCAGCACAAATGGGAGGATCTAGAACCATATTCAGGGTATTGACTGACATACCCAGGTGGGAAGACCTAGACTCAGATTATTAGAATGCAACTGAAAGAGATAGGGTGTATTGAGGTGGACTGGATTTAGCTAGCTCAAAATAGGGATAGTTGGGCTACTTTTGTAAGTGTGGCAATCAACTTTTGAGTTCTTAATGCCATAGAGTATGTAAGTTAAATCTAAACCCAAAGAAAACAATTACCTCTGATTTATAGTTGAACCAATAGATTATCTGATTTACTCTCATAAATGTTATATAAGTTTAAATGTCATAATTTTTAGGCATATTAGGGTGTAAACTCTAATTTTGAATATCTAATTATTGTATTTTCTGCTGTTAATACTTGAGTATAAGTTGTTGATAGCCAAAGACGAAAACATCATTTTTACAGAATTTTTGTCGATGGTAATATTTATAAATTATTAGTAGGGCTGGGATTTTGCAACTTTTTTTGGCAAACCTGGAACGTTGTTCAAGTGTCTACAAATGTGTTTCATAAGACACTTCGCTGATTTAAGTAGCTTTGTTAAGGTATTTTTTTGTATTCTTCTGTGTTTTTACACAAATATGGCATTTCTAAAGGTATTTCGGTCATTTTCAGTCATTCTTTGTTATTTTAGCGTCATTTACCCATTATTAGAACATCCCTGAACACGTCATACAAACGGTGGTGCCACAACGGCGGTTAGACTACTTCCACCCCTCCCTCGTCTCTTCCTTCAAGCCAGTGATAGCTGGATAGCTCTTCTTCACCCTCCCCTATAGTATTGTTAGGCTGTAAATGAAATTGTCTAAACTAGTCTGAGAAAGTTTTGCAGATAACAGTGGCTCATTGTCTCTCTACATTTTTCAGAAGCTACACATGTTGTTAAGTGAATTTCAACATTCAACATGCCTGAAGTGAAAGAAAGTGTCTCACATAAATTAAAACTTTTTCTTCCTGAATATAGTGAAAAAATATTCTCTACTGAAGGACAGATACTATAATGCAAAATTTGTGACATAAGAGTTGCCTCAGAAAAGAAATTTACTGTGCAGCAGCATGTCAAGAAAGAAAAATACAAACGAGGTCTTCGGCGATTCCAGGATGAGAAAAAACTACAGCAAATGCTCCTTGGCCATACCAGCGAGTCTTCAAAACATTCTGCATTTTACGAAGAACTGTGCGAAGCCTTCATTTGTGCTGATATTCCCTTGAGCAAAGTTAACAATCCAGAATGTGTGGCTTTATAGAAAAGCACACTGGGAAGTCTTTGCCGGACTCCTCCACACCAAGAAAAAATTATGTCGGTCGTTTCTATGAAAACACCATAAGAAGATACGAGAAAAAGTAGCAGAAAAGAAAATATGGTGTCTATGGATGATACAACTGATGCTTTAGGACGATATATAGCTAGCGTAGTGGTAGGTACGATGGAAGAAGATGGCCCTGGTGAACATTTTCTCATCATTTGTGAACATTTAGTAAAAGTGGATTTTTCTACAATAAGCAAACAAACTCTTTAATAGGTCCTTGAGCTTAATATGGCCTGATGGAATCCAACAAGACAATGTCCTGCTCTTCATGACTGATGCATCTTACATGATAAAGGCTGCTAATGCTCTGAAAGCGCTGTACTAAAAAATGATGCACCTAACATGTTTAGTACATGCCTGTCACAGAGTTGCTTAAGAGATACGAGGGAAATATATCGAAGTTAACCAGCTGATTGGCTGCACGAAGAAAGTTTTTCTAAAAGGCACCATCTCGAGTGGCATCATTCAAGTCAGCAGCCTCAAACGCTCCTTTGCCGCCAGCTCCCATTTTAACCAGGTGGGGGACTTGGATTGAAACATGGAACTATTACTGTGAGAACTTCCAAGTTGTGAAAAAGATCATTGACTCATTTGACAGCAATGAAGCGATCTCAATTAAAGTTGCGCAGGAACTTCTTTCTGATCCTGAAATTGCAGGTAAGTTTTCTTACCTAAAGTCAAATTTTGGATTTCTGCCCAGTGCCATTTTTCCTTGGAGAAGTCAACACTGCTATTTATGGATCAAATAGATTTGATAAAGAAAGTTGTGAATTACCTAATTACTGTGACTGGAAAAGTTGGAAAGTCTCTGCAAAAGAAAATTGAGCAAGTTTAAAAAAAAATCAAGGATATGAAATGCTGTGCTTAATTGCAGATGTGCTATCAGTGAAAAACTTTTCCCTTGGTGAAATTTCATAAGATTTTGAACAAAGCGACGTAGTTTATTACAAGTATGCTCCTGTTGTGTCAGTAGAAGTGGAAAGGGGCTTTATGTTTAAAGCATTGCTAGCAGATAATAGAAAATATTCTCTTTCGAAAATCTGCACATGATTTTTGTTGTGCATTGCAATTCCAGACTGTTGAAACAAAAACTCTTAAGTCTGCCATGTCAAATTAAGCTGTCATAAAATGTAAGTTGAATTTTTATGTCTTCGCCTTGTTTTATTTTATATGGGATATTTTTTGTTGACAAAATGGCACAGAAACGGAACGCTAAATTACATTTTAAGGTTTTGTTTTGGTTACTTGTCTTAGTTAAGAAAATAAATATTTTTTAGTATTTTTGTTTTGTTTTGAAAGAGATTTTTTTTTAAAATTTGGGTCATAAATGCATTTTTAATCGGGCATTTTATACAAATTTTTAGGTCATCAAAATCCTAACCATAATTATTAGTCATTAAAATTAGTGTTTTTATTAGTTTATTTAGTATCCTTTTGCAGATTAATTCTCAACTGTCACAAACATGTCTTAAAAAATTGTCTTTACATTATAAAATTTAAATTTATAAGTGTGGTAAAATATATATTACTACCCATTTAGACTATCCACAAATTTACATTTATGGGCTAAGGATGAGTAGGCTTAAATTCAGAGGAAATGTATTCGTATTTGTGTGGGGAGTAAGAAACATTTAGGATAAAGCACCCTTAGAACACCCAACTGGGATGTGAATCCCAATCTCCTCATTACCAACCAGTCTATTGTTTGAGTAATGCTTTAGACCAGCATGTCAAACTTTCAGCCTGTGGAGCTTACTACAAACTCTATGTTTCTTTTTATAAACATTGTGGAATTAGGCATAAATGGAGGAAATCTGGTGTGTGAGGTTGCTGTAACAAATTTGTACTCCTCCTTCGATAGGAATCACTTCACACCCAATATGTCTAGTAATAATTGAGTTATCACATGAAATGGAACCAAACACTTGAGAGGTCTCGACTTATACACATTTATCCAACATTATGGAAGTGGCTTTACACCAGATTTAAGACCAACACTCACACCATCGATGCAAATAAACTGTTTTTAATATATATAAATATTTTTATAGTTTCTGATAAAAAAATTATAGGGTGAGTAATTGTTTTATATAGGATCCTACTATTTTCTTTTTGTAAAGTAGGAATTATTTTTAACTAACAAAATTACAATATTGAATTGTGTGATATTTTCAATGATCAAAAGAGTTTGACACACCTGTGTTGGACCATGTGACCACCAACACAATCCATTTAGAGAGACCAAACTATTTACCAACAGTTGAGAGTGTAGTGTGGATTCCAGCCAGATTTAAAATGCCTGTCGGAAGACAAATGTGTGCAGTAACTATAATAATTGCAACGTGTTTGTTAAGTCCTTGTTTGTCTCTTCCTTTCGATTGTTTGAATAGAAAACAGTATGATTGGTTAGTCACACAGGGTAAGGAGAAGGTATTAGAATATGCTATCAAAAAAAGAAGGTGTCACAGTCAACACAGGGAATTTATAGTAAATGTAAGAAATTATTTTTTAAGAAAAAAAAAACTAACAGCCCATACTAAGTATAAATAAAGTTTCCAAGTGATAAGATGATGTTGAATATTTAAATAAATGTATAATTATTTAACTAGTGGTACAGTATGGAAGTCTGGTATGCTAGTGCGTGAACACCATTTGGTGAATGATTGGGGATCAAGTGTGTTCTTGCCGCTAC
This sequence comes from Timema cristinae, assembly GCA_039000515.1. Classification (NCBI taxonomy): domain Eukaryota; kingdom Metazoa; phylum Arthropoda; class Insecta; order Phasmatodea; family Timematidae; genus Timema; species Timema cristinae. The sequence goes on from JBCFYV010000003.1 coordinate 12,379,388, forward strand.
ACCTCTTGAACTATATTAGAGGTGACCTGGTGGTCTAGGGGTAAGGTGTCAGACTTCTATGCTGGCGGCCGGGGTTCAATCCTCGGTCCCGGCAAAGATTTATCTGATTACCAAACCCTTCCTTCACCTCTGACAAGACATCTTGTGAATGTGGGAATGCCAGGCTCCACCGTGGTTCTGATTCCACGTTAAACTGTAGGTCCTTCATTTCATCACAATCACCCTACCATTACACATTAGCGTAAGTGCGTATAACCGAACGGGTAGTAAGACGTGGTGCTAATAATAATAATAATAATAATAATTGAACTATATTACGAGCAGTTGTCAATGTTGAGTTTCATCCTATGGTGGTTGTAGGTGGCCAGAGCATACTACTGAGCTCACTCAACTGCGCCTACGTACTTAACAAAAGCTGCTGTGTCCTTTCTTTCATTCCTGCATTTCTGAAACTATACTCTGTGACACTAAGTACACACAGATGGTGCTCTGCTTAACTTAATAATTTGAGTCACCGACGTAAGTGTAATTAAGATAGTTGTATACTTTCTTTAAGGAATGAACAACCATATATGTTTTAGCAGTTTATCCTTAACTACCCTAGCAATAAAAACCAGACCCTCTACTGATAATTTACCATTTTAGTAGGGGAAACTAATTCAATTTCCTACCAATGAATTTTCTACTTTCAGTATAAATTTAGGACAGAAGCCTAGGTTTAATAGACACACAGAGTGAGCTGAGGTGTTGGCCCTTATAATTTTAAAATGTCTCAACAGCTAAGAGTTAAATGTTTTTGTTTTGTTATTTCAAACAATTCCTTAAAACCTATTATCTTACAAGACTTATTTTAACATAATCTTGATTTTGACATTCAACAACATTCCCCCATACACATTGTCACCAACTGTGCTTGGACTGCATTAATTATGTATTTACTTCAGGTATTTAACGAGCACTATCTAAATCAACTGTGTCAGCACACGAGAATTTCTATAAGCGAAAGGGCAAGGGCCTAAGATTTTCGCCGGGAAAGGTATTTTCACATACCTCCCAAGGATCTTCAGGCCATAATCGATATGGGACCAATGGCTTTACTTTTGCTCCGAACCAAGTTGTGCTATAGATTTTATCCAAAAAAATCCACCGACCCAGGCTAGGTTTGAACCCACAAACATCCAGTCCTGAGGCAAGCACTTTACCTCAAGACCATCGAGGTCAACTGCATTTGGTAAACTAACAAGTTAATGACATATATTTAAAATGTTTTTAATATATAGATGCTATATATGCTATAATAGGTCTAGTTATTCAAAATGTATTTTTAGCTAATAGAATATGCAATTCCATTACAATAATACTTCAACCATTGTGCTTTGACAGAAAGATTGAATTCACAATTATTAAAAATCATAGGAATAATAGGCCAAAAAATAGTGACAATAATATACCACAATATACTGAGCTTTTATCAGACTTGCTGTTGACTAGTTTTTATTCAAGCAACCACAATTGAATTTCCAAAGTCCTATTTGCAAACTTAGTTTTTAAAAATACACATTTACAGATTTAATTATGCATTAATTTGAATTTTACAAACATATTTCACCTATAGCGTCAATCCGACCATTTACAAGTTGATATTTAATTGGCAGTTTAATCCCTATTAAACAGTATCGGCAAGTCTTTTTGTTTTAGTTAATCCTATCCCTATTTTTTTCTAGCCTAATTAAATACAATTAAAGTTGTAATGTATATTTTTTCATAGTAATCAAAATGGAACCAAATTTTAATCACTCTGCTATTAACTCAACTAATTAATAATGTGGTAGAATTCACTAATGTATAGAACCCATGATTTGTGGTCAATACAGTTATTGAATTTGGTTGAATAAAAATTCGAATGTTGATATAACCTGTTTCTGTGGCTGCATGGTCTAAGGCACTACTCTCACAATATAGACTGGACTGCCTAAGATGGGGAGACCGGGGTTCAATCTCGGTTGGGTGTACTTAGGATGGGTTTCCACTCTCCCCTCCTCACAAATGTGGGTACACTTCCTCTAGATTCAACCTTCCTAGTCCCTTACACATTAGTGTAATTAGTACATAAGCGTGTAACCTAAAATGATGTGTTTTAAAAAAAGTCCATACAAAAAGTTAGTTAGTAAAATACTTATTTCGGGTTAAAAACGTATAACAAATAAACTCTTAATTAAGTAATAGAGTGCAACAACTAAAATATTTATATACCAAACAAACCAAAGATAGAAGGTTAAAACGATTTTATTTTATTAGCTTAGACATTGTCTTTTTCTTCTTTATATTCAAGTATTTGCCATTATAATAGCTGGCTCAAACGTAATATATTTTACTAATCTTCTTTGGCATAGGAAAGTAAATTTCTTATACTAGGACTTGAATGTTGTGATTGTTAATTCGCATTTAAATCAACAGAATTGACCATAATTTGCATTTGGAAGGTAAAGTAGTCAATTTCACAAAAATATTTTATTTTGTGTATGTTATTATGTGGCAGCTCTTGAGGGAGGACTTTAGAGCGTAACCAACCCCCCCCCCCCCCCAACAAAAGAAAACCAATTATATTTTGAAATTCATACCAATTTTCTATTTTCTGATAAATTTTATTACACAATGAAAAACATAATTAAATAACATTTTGCATTACATAATTTCCCGATTTTATTGAGAAAATTAATAGAACCTTAGGTGACCTGGTGGTCTAGGGGTAAGGTGTCAGACTTCTATGCTGGCGGCCGGGGTTCAATCCTTGGTCCCGGCAAAGATTTATCTGATTCCAAACCCTTCCTTCACCTCTGACAAGACATCTTGTGAATGTGGGGAATGCCAGGCCTCCACCGTGGTTCGGATTCCACGTTAAACGTAGGTCCTTCATTTCATCTCACAATCACCATACCATTACACATTAGCGTAAGTGTGTATAACCCAAATGGGTAGTAAGACGCGTTCTAATAATAATATAATAATAATAATAGAGCCATAATCACATCAATGTGAGATAACAAGCACACCTGCTAGTAGCGGTAACACATACTCGCCACTGCTCGTTGTTGTGGGACGGCCGTCACAAAGCCCAAACTTTTATGTGTTACAAGAGGATGCTGTGCGCAGATGGGAGGGAGGTGTTAATGTTAAAATCAAAGATAGATAAAAAATTCCCATTCTGTTTATTGTTATGCCCACCAATTAAACACATTGCTTAGACAAGCTGCTTTTAACCTAATGAGTGTAAGATTTTTATATATTTTTTTTGCTAAGTTTCTGCCTTTTTCTCCTGCTCTTCAGACAGAGGAGCAGCTTTATAAAATTATACAATAAATAAATATCTCAACTTTCATCAATTAGATGGAATTTTCAATCCAGGATAGTACTAACAGTCTTCACTTACAAAGACAATATTTTGGAATGTTTCTAAAATATACAGACAGGCGTTATAAAATTATGTAACCCAAGAACAGTAACACTGGTTGCTGAGTTTGTTAACTGGCTTGAAAATAAAACTTTCTTGTTTTGGCTAAATTTTTACACAAAAATAATCCCTCATGTTGATATATCGTTTAATCTGTTACAAGTTCTGCAAACCAATCCAGCGAGAATTCATGCTGCTATTAACGATATTGAAACGGTGATAGTCGAAATATGCTACCCTCCATATTTGATAGACAAGAGGAAAGAATTAAGATGTTCGCAGAAGGATTTAGTCCTAGAAAAATATGACCGAATGATGAGTGTGTTAATATATCGGCAAAACAAGTTTGTGATACATTGTATTCAAATAAAAGATCACTTTGTATTCAAAAACCATCTATGTGGAGTAAAGATATTTCAGTCTGAGTGCCTCAATGAACATAAAAAAATGGTCTTCCGTTAGATGATATTAACCAGCTTTGCAGTGCATTTCTAATGATTGATCAAATATATTTTATGACAAAGCTTAAAGTTTTTTTGCTTAAAGTCAGAAATAACAGAATAAAATATGGCTGGCTGCTTGAAAAAATTAAATTTTATAACATCTTTTGGATTAGACAGTACATAAAAAAATCACAACAGCATTAAAATTCTTGTAACTATTCTATGACTACTTTGGAAAATGAGACTTTATTTTCAAGTTGTCTATTGAACAGTCAATGATTTGAGAGATACCAGACTTTAACTAGTCATAGAAAATTCATTTAGGACAGAAGATTAGATTTTTCTTATGTTTACAATTGTTCATAATCACTTCACAACACCATAGTCCAAGTTAAAAAGAATACCAGTGCCTGATATATGGTCTGATAAACCAAACAATGGTAACAGTTGGGAAATATTGTGATTTGGAGAAAATGGAAGTCCACTTCCTCTAAATTTGACCTTCCTCATACCAAACTCATTAGCGTAATTAATACATATTTGTATAATCCGAACATATGCTATGCGAAGGTTTTATAAATACTGTTTTGGTAAGAAGAAAATAGTGTGGCTTATTTTCTGGTTGATATGGTAATAATTAATAAGCATTTACTTTACCTCACAATAGGTGTTGTTAAAAATATATTGATATATTTTAGGATTTGCAACGGGTTATAATAATGCCTTATTGATTTTTTTTCTAGTTTGGTTTAATTCGAGTTATCAAATTGAATAATCTGAAATTGATATTGATATTATCAAAGCTTCGCAGACTCCTAACTATATATATATATATAAATAAAAACAGTTTTCAAATATTACCATCAGTGTACCCAAGAAGATTCGAACCCCAATCACCTTGCAATTGGCAGTCTAGTCTACTACGGGAGTGATGCCCTAGACCATGCGGTCACAAAAGCAGGTAACATAGATGTTCATATTAACTTAAAGATGTTTAAAATTTTAAAAAACCATTATTTTATCTTTATCTATTCAAGCTGGAAGAGAGAGTAATGGCGTGGCAGTGGAGTTAGAGGAGAGGCTGGCAGGAAAGCTAATTGATGCATGATATATAAATGGAAGAGTAATAAAACTGTCAATAGTGTGGCTGGAGAGGTAACATTTCATCAAGGTGTATGCCCACCAGACTGATTGCACTAACAAAGAGAGAAAGAGAGAGAGGGGTATTCATGCAGGATCAGGAGATAAAACCATTCTAAATGGGGACTTAAACGCTCAAAATGGAAAAGAGAGGAAAGGTTACGAAGAGATCACAGGAAGTTATGGAGTAGGAATAAGGAAGGAGAAGACATGTTGGACCTGTGCTTGAGTAACAATCTGGTCAAAGGTAACACCTGGCATAAGAAAAGAGATATCACAAGTTCATCCGCTATAACTGGAATGGTCAGCGTAGCAGTCTTATACACTACATAATGGTACCTACATCTGAAATTAACAAACGTGAAGGTCATACCAAGTGTAAATATAGGAGGGGACCGCAGAATGGTTGTAGCGGATTTCAAGAGACTCCAACCAGGCAAGACGGTGAGCAGTATAATTACTAGAATTAATATTGGAACTGGCAGATAAAGGTATGAGAGAAGCATTCCAGGACCCAGTAAAGATTGAGTTACCCGAGGATGAACTAAGAACTGTGGCAGAAGAATGGAGAAGATTCAAAACAGCAATAGTAGAACCAGCAGAAAGGTCAGGTAGAAGAACATAAATTAAGAAGGAGAAAGAAATGCCATGGTGGAATGAAGGCATAGCAGAAGCTGTAAAAAGATAAAACAAACTTGGAGAGAGTGGTTTCAAGACAAAACAGCGGAGATTTAGAAAGCATGGAAACGCCAAAGTAGCGGGAAAATTATTAAGATTGCAAAGGAGAAATTCATGGGAGAGTTTGTTGAGAAACTAAAGGACAACTACAAAGAAAACAAGAAATATTTTTTGGGCAGTTAAAAATAAGACAAAGCCTAGAGAGATGCTGATTGTAGTGCTGATACAGCTAGAGTAGTCCAGTGCAGAGAAGAGGAGGTGATGAAAACATGGACAGATTATTTTAAAGAATTATCGGAGGGAACGAAAATAAATAGCAGAGGAGAGATGAGAGAAACAGTAGTTACAGAAGAAGAGGTAGATGAATTTCATATGCGAGACCTAGAGATAGCAGTGAGAGAGCTACTTAATGGAAAATAACCAGGAAATAGATGAATTAATGGTGGAAATGATAAAACCAGCAGGAGCTATGTGATTACAGTGGTTATATCGAGTGATGCGATTAGTATGGAAGGAAAGAAAAATACCAGAAGATTGGAGGAAAGGTGTTAATGTGCCCATACATAAAAAAAGGAAGCAGTAAAAATGTGAAAACTACAAAGGAATTACATTGCTCTGACACTGTCTGAAAATATATGAAAAGTTAATCAAAGAATAGAAGAAAGAGAAAGGAAAGAGCAGTGCGGATTTCACCAGGGAAGATTTACAGTTGATTCAATCTTTGTACCGAGACAGATCATTGAAAAAACATGGGAATGCGGTAGCGATACCATGATAGCTTTACTTGACATAAAGAAAGGGTTAGGACAAAGTACTAAGGGGGGTATATGGTTAATTTTAAGAAAAATCGGAGTTGGTGAAGAGATTGTGGAACAAATAAGGAACATATATATAATAAGTGGGAAAATTGTGTAAGAATATAAGATAAACACTCTGATTGTTGTAGATGAAGATAAACACTTGGTTAACGAAAGGGGAGTGGGACAGGGTAGCGTTTTATCACCAATCCTATTTAATACAATAATGGATGAAATTATAGCTCAAGTCCAGGATCACAGAAACCCAAGGGAACTGAAGGTGATGACAGCGAGAATGTAACAAGAAGAGACAGGCTAAGGAATGAAATAATTAGGGATGGATTAAAAGTTATACTACTAGAAGAAATACTGAAGAGAAAAAGGTTACAGTGGTTAGATCATGTGAAGAGAATGGAGAAGGACACAATGCCTAAGAAAGCCTACAGAACAAAGCGAAGGGTAGAAGACATATTGGAAGACCATGTACAAGATGGATGAAGCAAGCGCAGAAGGATATGGAAGCTAAAAGAGCGTAGTGGAGATGTGTGGCTGAGGGACAAGTTTTTAGAGATCAACAGGAATGGAATAGGATGTGCAAGACAACCCTAGAGGCGGAAATGTTGAATGATGATGATGATGATCTATTCAAGCTCAGTATTTCATTAGATTTGTAATAAATCTGATTATTATGTTTCTACAACACATTTTAACTGCTCCAAGAGTGAAGAGTAAAATTAAACTCAAACATATATACTCCTGATTTGAAACAATGATATAAAATATAACCAGTATCCACGTATTTTATGATTGAAAGTCACCCACCATTACGGTTACCGACTGTCAAGAACTTATGAGAACCAAACAAACATGGTAACTCTTAACAATTCCCTGGCTTTAGTATGAATGCTCTTTAGTAAACTCACAACCACTTCAAGTGCTGACTCTACGAAGAGTCCTTTTCGAAATTCCCATGCAGAAAGAACATTATTTCTGTTTACTGTGATTAAACATCTTCGTCAACTGGGGTAACATCCTACACCAAAATGTGGCTGTTCAACGCTGCAATGAAGTCGAATTAACCGTCCTAGCTGTGTCTACAAGAAGTCGTCCCTATGATGTTAACCTTCACCAAGTCTCTTCATTCACCATACATGGATATTCCTGTCTCCAACAACCCAACATACATAATTACCTCTACAGAAATGTCCACAGAGACTGTCAGAAGTATTCAAGATGTCCCATACAGTTTATACTAAGTTGGAATGACTATTTAGTATTAAATGACATTTTTAAGTAGTATAATTATTCAATGTATAGGACGCGAGTAATTGGCCAGCCATTAGTACACTACTATGTTCGTCTACTTATGTGTCATTTCCTTATAATTTTGAAGTGGTAATACAAAACCAAATAGAGGAGTACATGTCAAATGAGTCAGGATGTACTAGCTCTGCGGGTTGTCTGGCACATCCTATTCCATTCCTGTTGACCATACTGATTTGTTCAAACAAACATACTCTAATCAAAAGTATACCCCCCCTCCCCCTATAATACAATACTGACAACAACCAAAAGTACAGTACTAGATAGTACGTTCCTAACAATAACAATTATATTGAACAGTCTAGGTCTAAAACTAAAAGGTGTTACTCTTGCAATTCCCCTGAACATTTAGTATCTACCTGTTCTATTAGAAATAAGAGCTCCGAACATAGCTACAACAACAAAAACTAATTGTGCATGGAAAAACATCTGGGTCTGCGCCGAGGAGTAAGCAAAGTTTAAAAAAATACTTAGCATGCCAGAAAAATAGTCACTGAATTTTTCATTGCTGTACTTTGAAGCTTAATATAGGGGAAAATATAAAGGAATATGCCCATTATTAGATAATAGATCCATTAATAACGTATGTTCTACACAGTTGTACGAAGAGTTCTGCAATAAGAAATGTATAAAAAAGGAACAAGACTGCAATATAGAATGTATCACGGCAGATCATAATATATTTGAGGTTAATAAAAAGATCAAAGTTTTCATTAAGTTTAAGATTAAGATTGGCCAAAATGGTTTCTTGTGGCACCTAAAGTAACAATAGACTTGCTGTTGGGTAAATAATTTATTGAACATTCGAAAGTGATTATATCTATGAGTAACAAACAGGTTATGTTCCCACATAATAAAAAAGGAGATGTTACAGTAAAACTCAAATAATTGTCCTAACTAGAATCAATTAATATGATCAACAAGGATGCCAAGGGTAAAGAATTGTTACAAGACTAGTAAATGAGTTCGGTGACATCATCACGGATATATATATATATGTATGTATTATATGATGTATGTATTTAATCTGATGTTTATTTCTATGTTCACGATACACAAAGCATATATTGTTATGTTGTCAGCTATGTATTTGTACTATCCAAGTTTTGCAGTTTTGTTTAGCTCAATTTTTTGTGCCTGGTGTGTATGTAGAGTAGACATCATACTCTACTACCACCCGTGCTTTTGAACTCTTGATCTCGCCGTGTGTGGCGCTAGGCGGCAGGTCACGTGGTCTTGCCTTCTGGCTTCCACGCAGGCGGGACCACAGTTCAACTCTCATTCACTTTCTATATACTTTAACTTTTGGTCTGTCACAAACTGAGTTTGAGTCAGTCGAACAGGACAGTACTTGCTTGCACGTGAAACCAAATACTTGTATCAGACATTGTTCTTTGTGGATCAGTTGTAATTGTAACACAAACCTCTAAACTTGTTTGGTCTAACAAAGTATTTCAGTCAACAATTAATAAACATTCAATAACCTGGCATCGAACATTGTTCTTTATTAACCGGTGGTTATAACCAAAATCAGTACACTTCTTGTAACCAAGTGGTTAAAATGTGTAATGAACAAAAGAACAAACAAGGAAAAGGTAGCAAGAAACCAACAAAAGAAGAAGGGTCCCAAAAAGGGTTTCAATATATTGTTGTGGTCCATCACTTGCCATTTAATTTTACTATAAATGTTGCTGAATTTTCTTGGTTTGGCGAACAACATAATTTGATCTTTCCTGACATCGCTTTTCCAGTATTTCTTGGTGAGTGACAATTTGTTTGTTTATTACATTGATAACATTTTTTAAATGCTTGCAGATATTAAAAATAAACATATTTATAAGTTCTTTTCCAGTATGTATAAGGTAATATATGTAGCGTTGTGTAAATGTGGTAGAAAAACCAAACAATGTACATATACCAGATGCAGGGCCACCATGAGGCGGAGGGTGGGGGCATGCTATTGGTACCATGGTACTGGACTCAGAACTTCCCAGGGGCCTGGCTCTGAGGTTTACAAGTTTAAAGTTATTTGTGATGGATGAGAGAAAATAAAGTAAAATTCTTACCAAACTAAGTAAGGATTAGTGCATGCCCAGCCCAGCCCATCCGCTAAAGCTTCCTCCACAGGAACAATGGCACACCGGCAGCGGTGGCATAGCTGACAGAAAAAAGCAGCTCAGTGGTTATAAGACTTTGGTTGATCATTGAAAACTACCAGTATGTCATTGTTCATGGCTATCTTGGGGGTCATGGTGCTCAGTCGTAAGGACCTGGCCTGGTTTATAAAGGTCAGGACGCGATCTGGGCCCGCACACGTTTCATATAAACGAGCATTAGACTGTCTTTGCCACCTTCCGTGCTGGCGGATCTCTAAAACTCCCGTCGGGGCGCCTCCACGGGGCGGCCCCTAGGCAATATGTGTGGACGCTGGAGTCCAACATAGCTAAGACCCTGATAAGGCCATCTGTGTGTGAGGAGTGGGGATCCTCGACATGCACTAAGCGGGTGGTAGTGCATACTCGCGTAGCTGGGATAGCTGGTCAGGGCACCTCCATGAGGTCCCACTGGGCAACTCCGGGCAGTCGGTCTCAGAGAAGGTGTGGCAGCCAAGATTGCGGAGATGAAGTGAAAGTCCTGGGGCAGGAATGAAGGTTTTGAGAAAACGACTGTTCAGAGGCTGAGCTCCTGACTTCCTTGTGGGCGGTCACTAAGAGGAGCCAACTCCTCCCTCCATCGGGTCCCAGTGTAGGTTTTTTTTCTCAAGTTACCCAAGGCAGGCTGGCATGATTTTTCGAGTGCCCGGGTATCCGGAATGGCACTTTTGGACTTCAGTCCATGTCCAGAAAAAAGGTTCTGTTCCCGATGGGTCTCAGTTAGTTGCATTGTGAAGGGCTACAGAGCCTACAGATAGTGTAGCTGGGAAGCCTTTCGAGGGTATCTCTTCGGAGATTTAGTTCGGATTATCCATGTTCCTGGCTACCCTTTTATTTGCCAATTTTATGATTTTATGACAATTGTTCCACAAACAATTCACACAACATTATCAAGGGTTCAGTCCAGTCTTGTCCTTCACTTTGGATCGAAGTGTTCCTCAAGCTCACGGAGTTTTTTTTATGTGTGTATAGAGTATTTTATAGAATAAATTTTGTCTGTGAAGAGATTTGGGAGGTGATTCAAGCTCAAATAAACTATAGTTTAAATAGTGTACATCTCATTTCAGTGTTTAGTGGTTATTGCGTGCATTATTTATTTTGTTTAAGTGAATATGAGTAAAAATACTTAAAAAATGTAAAAACAGAAGTCTGGTAGTGAAAAGAGAAAAGAAAGGGTGTATTGTGTTAATAAAGATGAAAAACGGATACATCTAAAAATAACAAAGTTCTTTGTGAAATCTGACCCAAGTAGCAGTGACCCTGGTTCTTGGTGTTTGGGAGAAGATGTAAAACTGTGAGTAATGAATATAGTACACCACTGATAGAAGTCACATTGAACAATTAGCAGATAATCTTGCTCCCAAGTAAAAAGGGCACTGCAGCTATTTATGTGCAAACACAGGTTTATGACTTTCTGAATTTCCTTGGAAGAAGCTTTGCATTTTCATGGAGACAGTTCAAACATTGGTGATGCGAGCAATGGCAACTTTTTAGGAATTTTAGAGTTGCTTGGTCACTAGGGTGACGTGACTAGAAATCATCTCAACAAAGTAAAGCAATGATAACTGAAGAGTCCGTTAAAAGGACATTTTCATTACTTATCTTGGGCGAGTCAAAATTAACTCATTTCTTTATGTGAAATAAAAGTACTGAGAACTATATTTAAGGAACGAGAGGAATCCGTCCATTATTCTATAATTACTGATACCACACCTGACGTTTTTCACCAGGAACAAAATGTTATAATTTTAAGATATGTTTTGCACAGCAAGGATAAAAATAAATTTGAAATAAAAGAAAGATTTGGTGAGATTTTGAGCTTCAACAAAAAGACTGGTAGTGAAATTGCAAAAATACTTTTATTGGCATTGGGAACCCATGAAATACTGTAAGTAGATTGTGGAGGACAAGGCTACGACAACGAGCGAACATGTTTGGTAAAGTGAAGGGTGTGAAGACACTTATTTTAGAGAAAAATGAACTTGCGGTCCATTCACCGTGCGGTGACCATTTTCTCGATTTAATCGGAGTAAATGCTGCAAAACTCAACAACAAAATCCTTAATTTCTTTAGCTGCATCTAACAACTGTAGGGATTACTCAGTGTCAGCCCTTCTTGGTGGGAGCTACTGAAAAAAGAAGTAAGTACTTGTATCTCTGACCTCAATATCCGAAACAAGATGGAGTGCTCGGATGGAAATCGTGAGTGCGGCCAGTCGTGAAACATCTTCCCTCAGTCCTCAAGGCCCTGGATGCGATTTTAGAGGGACACAATGAAGCTCACTCCTTGATAAATTTCTTCTCCTTGTTTACATGTTTAATAATGGGTGTCATTTGATACAAAATACTGTCTTGTATCATTGACGTCAACATTGTCATCCAGGTCAGAGGGCTTCCCTGAATGAGGAAAGTTATCTCCTCTCCGACTTCAAAAAGGCCTTACAAAAACTGAGATACAGTTGGAATGAAATTATGGCAAAAACTCGTTTGGGGTTGCAAGCAACTTGGATTTTCGAGAAAAAGGAATCTATTCACAGTTGCAGGAGGGGATGATTCGGTTAGTTTTAATCCTGTCAATAGCGGTGAGCCTGACTTCAGGACCCATGTAGTTTATGCAACTTTAGATTTCATTATCAATGACCTAGACACCAGATTCGAAACAGCAAATTCCATAGCCCAAATATTCAGTCCAATTTTAAAGTATTTAAGTTTAGATAAAAGTGAACTTGAAGAAAAATGCAGTGAGTTTATCAAAAAATACAACGGTGATGTGAGTGGAAATTTGTTCCAGGAGATAATCCATCTTCAAAAAATCCAACTCACCATGTTCGGAAAAAACAGAGAACTTGTGCCTTTAGAATTGATAAACACTATTTATTCAAACAATCTTCAATCTATTTTCAAACATGTGTGTGTGACTGTATCTGAAGGGGAAAGGTCATTCAGCTGGCTAGGTAACCAACTGAAAACTTGGCAAAGGGCTTCGACAGGACAAGAAAGACTTAACTCGCTGGACCTCCTCTATGGTGAACATGAGCTTGCAGCTTTGCTGAGCTACGACAATAGTATTCATGAATTTGCCATAAAGAGAGCAAGGGAAGCAAAATTATGTTTTAGGTGCGTTTTTTATATGTAATGACTAGGGGGCGGATTTTGCCCTAAATAACTTTTTTTTATTCCTATGCTTTAAAAAGTAGGCTTTTGAGGTATAAGTTTATTTTCAATGATTGCGAAAATAATGTGATAACTTTTATAGTGCCTATAAATGCCTATTTCACTGTTTAGTGCCTATTTTACAAATGGGAGCCTTAAAGTGCCTTTTTCTATCTCTCTCTTCCTCCCACCCTCTTTTTTCTTTCTAAATACTTGCAGCTACCCCCCCCCCCCCCTCCTCCTTCACTCCTTAGGTTACTCCACGTGGATACTCGTGATAGGTAGGAAAAACTCATGTGTCCAGTGGTCTGATAGGTTCAGACTGGTCAGTCCGGCAACAAAGATTTTCTTCTAGCGCACAACAGTGTCAGTTCATTCAGTAGTTGTGTATATTACGCTGTTGTTAGATGTGCATATCTGTTCATTAATATTTCTTTGTATTGGACTCAGGGTAAATTATTGAACAAGTAGAAAATGCATAAAGAGAAATTGTGTAAAAGTGTGATATTCAAACAGTGGATTGGTGGTGATAGGAATTTCACAACGGATGGCAAAATAATTTTTTGTCAGCCATGTTCCAAAGAGGTAAGTTACCTTTTCAAAAGGAGAAATGAAATTATTAATTTTGAAAGTCAAGGCTTTTATTAAATATATTGTCTACTGTTTTAAAGTAATTCACGACTATTTGCTATTGTTCAAACTAGGTTTCATTTCTTATTGAAGGATTTTAACGACAAAGTGGAAATATTTACCAAAGCTTAACATTACAATCGGAAAAAAAAAATAATTAAAAAAAAAGCTATCTTAGTTCTCTTGTTAGGTGATGCTTTGGTAATTTGTAGACTCCACATATATTACTGGATGAAAATTTCCATTTTTAATATTTAGGTAAAATGCGAGAAGAAGTATCACCTAGAACAACACAAAAATACTGCAATACATATGAAGAATTCCGGAAAGAAAACAGGATCTCAACCATTTTTTCCTAAAGTCAACGATACCGGTAAAACCCAAAAGCAATTTTCTGCTGACTTATGCTCTGCGATGGTAGCTGCAAATATTCCTTGGAAGAAGCTGAAGAATCCAGATTTCAATGCTTTTCTCAACAAATATAACAAACATGAAGATACCAGACGAATCAAGTCTGAGGAAACACTACTTGCATTCAATCTATTTATCCGTAAGTTTTTACAATAGCAGTTTTTTCTTTCTGACATTAAAAAATATTAACTGAATTGTATTGATCTAAACTATTTACAGTAAACATTATTTTTATTTCATTTAAGACAGTTGAGAACATCTGAGAAGATATTGGAGAATCATACATCTGGGCTACTGTTGATGAAACCACTGACCGCTGTGGCAGATGTTGTTGTTGGAAAACTAGACTCTATGGGTCCTGGGAAACCTCACTTGGTTGTTTCAAAGATGCTTGAGGCAACCAACAGCTTGACAATTGTCATAGTTGTTTGTGATGCTTTGCGTAAGTATATAATGTAATTGCACAAGATATACTGTGTTAATTTAATGATTCACAGTGTTAGTCCTGTGGTCATCAAAAAACGACGAAAGGTTTTTGGTGTTGCTGACAGACATTGCGGCTGACATGTTGAAAGCGGCTGCGAGCTTAAAAGTATTCTACACCAAGTTAATTCACATGACTTGTCTGGCGCATGCTGTTCAAAGGGTTGCAGAAGATATTAGATCATGTTTTCCAAATGTTAACGCTATTATTTCCACAGTCAAGAAAGTGTTTTTGAAGGCTCCATCACAAATCTTCTCATTTAAGGCCGCCCTGCCCAACACATCTTTGCCACCACAACCCGTGTTCACGCGTTGGTGTTCATGGCTTCATGCTGCGTTCTACTATGCAGATTACCTGGGTGAGATTCATAAGGTATTATACAATACACTATCTTTAGGTGCATTTCCAAATTAAAATTGTAGTGAGCGTTTACCACTAGTTTTATTGATTCCACCTGTCTGTCCACATTATTGGAAAAAAATAATAATTTAATGGTTATACTTGTAGAACACAATATATTGAAAGAATGGTGAGTTTTGCCATACCAACCGTTTTGCTTGTAGGTAGTCCAAACATTTGACGAGGAACAAGCTGTCGCCATTACAGAAGAAAATGCTGCCATCTCCTGCTCAAGTGTCAATGCAGATCTGACATACGTAAAAAGCAATTTTGGAAATCTTCCTGGATCAATCACAGCTTTAGAGGCGAGGGATTTTCCTCTTGTGAAAGCTGTGAAGATAATGCGGGGAATAGAAGAAAACCCGAAACAGGCTTCTGGCTCAGTTGGCACAGCCATCGTCGACAAATTTAACAGAGTATTGCAGCGAAACCCTGTGCGGAAAGTGATGGCAAGTATTGCGGCCATCTTAGAAGGACAAACTACATCACTCCCAGAAGTCAAGCTTAGACCAGCTGAAATAGCTTGTCTGAAGTTTTGCCCAATGACTTCATGTGAAGTCGAGAGAAGTTTCTCACAGTATAAAAACATTTTGTCAGACAACAGAACAAAATTTACAGCTGAAAATCTTGAGAAGTATTTGATAATTAACTCTAATAGTAATTAATATGTGTTTATGGAAAGTGTATGCTGGATTTTAAGAGTGAATAATAATTAATATTTTGAGTGTTTTGGTGCCTTTTTAGTGCCTATTTATTGCCTATTTACTTTATAATGCATATTTATGTTCCTATTTTTGTGATTTTTAGTGCCTATTTGCCTGCCCTTTTTAAAAAAATGTTAGTGCCTATAAATCCGCCCCCTAGTAATGACTACTTCTAAAATGAAAGAGTATTTCAGACTTGATTTATTCAATCCAAAATACAATATGGTTGATTGTTAGAGTCTTAGAAATGAGGAAAGGGGCCCGGGATTTGGCCCTGGTATGGGGACTGGTTTGAGCACCTGGCAGACCTGATCTCATGACAATGCAATCCATTTTGTTAATGTACATGGGGAAAAAAACAACACCTTTTTTATGTTTAGAATGCAAACATTTTTGTTTTTGAGCTATCTATTTAAATATTGCTTAAATTAGTCTTAGTTTTAATTAAATTCCCTGACATAAAAACACTACCAGACTCTTACAAGTTTTACCTGGCTACAGCCACCATGTCTATGAAAATAACTATAACTAACAGCACAACAATCAGATTCAAGATACAAAAATAAATTGTAGGCTTGGATTTAAGTAATTTGTATTAAATTCGTGATTCGTCTTTTAAAATACTCTTAATATAGTTTACGAGTGTGGACATATTTATAAACATAGCTGGAAGTAGGGGTGTATCGATGTAGATACCAATGAATCGTTATCGGGCGATTATTAGTGCATCAGCAATTAATTGTAATCGGCAATTATTATGTCAATTAATCGTTTTTTAAGTAAAATTTAAAGTAAAATTTTCCAGGTGGAAGATAAGTGATGGAAAAAACCACTTATATATACACTGCATCCGGGTTGCGAGCAATGCAAAGATTACATAATCAGATAGAGAAATATTAGTTCATACCATTGATAAAACTAACAATCTAGTTACAACTTTTGCCGGTTAGGCATAAAATATATTTTTTATGCATACAATCTTTTTGTACAAATTACATTAACTGTTATAATTCTCTTAAGCATAGTTCCCAATTGTTATTAATAAATCATCGATAATCGTAGCATGAAAATTATTTTAAACAATAGGTAATCGGTATCGGTAATCTATTTTACTGAATCAGTACACCTATAGTTGGAAGATATTAAACATGCCGCCAAGTAACATGTGGTGAAAATTGTGCTTACTAATTAATTTGTACTCTTAAAATTTCAACTGAGAAGTTTCATAAGTTAATGTTTTTCATATTTAAAAAAACCCATCTGGGTTCAATCCCAGTGCTTCCAAAATTTATCTGTGAAGCAGTGGGTTTGGAACAATGTCAAAATCAGCCTCATTAGGACAAATGAGGAGCTAAGTGAATGAAGTAACATCTCTAGTTTATAAAACTGAGATTAATGTGTTGACCACATGACAACCTCTATCTGCGAATGTTGGTATTATCATCGATAACGGTGGCGGCCGCTCTGTCAGTATAGCTCGCTTGCAGGCTTACGACATGGAGTTTTCTTAATTACACATATATATATATATTATATCCTGAAAATTGAAAAATGACACCTGGACACGGGAATCGAACCCGGGACCTTCGGCTTAGTACGCCACTGCTCTTACAACTGAGCTATCCAGGATTCGTCCCGTGCCCATGGTCATTCTTCACTCATATTTTAAGGCAGAGTCTTTGATGGACGGGCGGAAGTCGTCAGCTTATAAACATGTGATTATATAAGATCACAGCCATCAGACAACGCAGCCACCTGCGACTCGGTAGTTGGCATATGCAGCCAATTGACAATTATATATTATAATTGTACGGGATTGCATATATTAATGAATCAGATAGCCGAAGCTATCATCTATGCATTTTGGTGAGGATAGCACCTCTTAGATATCATATCCTGAAAATTGAAAAATGATATGATATCTAAGAGGTGCTATCCTCACCAAAATGCATAGATGATAGCTTCGGCTATCTGATTCATTAATATATATATTAGTTTAAACTCCATGATTATTAACAGCAGCTTAATTTAAGGTGCAGGGATGAGGAAGGTAATTTAGAGAAAGTCCACATATTTTGCCATGGAAGGAGGATGGGAAAATTACACATGAAACAAACCACCCCAAGGCTAACAAACAAGTTTGGAATTTTGACCTTCCTTTCACTGGCAATCCACTAAATAGTGAAACTGAAGCCTTAAACTATGGTAATCTTGAAAAAAAGCTAAAGCAAACATAAATAAAAAAGTTATCAATTCAAGTTGATAAGAAAATAAAGAAAGTTGCAAAAGCCACTAAAATTAGAATACTAGCGAGCAGTTTGTCTGCATAAGTTGAGTAAAGAGATAATAATTGTTAATATTCAGTGGCGTATTCTTTGGATATGCTAGTCCTGCATCGCATACCAATAATTATTTGCAAAAGATGTATACTTAGAAAAACAATATTTGTTAATTTTCCGATATATTGTGTTTTGAATCATTCTTCTTCCAAGTGCTCTTACCTAAAAGCAAACTCCAAAGGCTTGCTGTTTGAGAAACGCAAGCTGGCCTTCATTTCAAGACAGAGAGGTCCTAATGACCTTGTCCAATGTCTATGCGACAGCCAACCCTCCTCTCCCCAAAGCCCAAACATAGGGCAGTGAACCGAGGGTTGCTATTCTCGAACAGCATGCAAGGCGGCACTTGTGCCAAAAGTTGAAAAATAGATCTAGTTATCAATTATTATTATGATTAAATTATTATAGCCTAACATAATTAAAGTAAAATTATATTAAATTAATCCATGTATTTGTAAAACAACAAAAAAAGAGAGAGAGAGAAAGATAGTACTTGTACCAAGAATTAAAATACAGTTTTCTTAAATAATTGCGGTGCAATACCTTTGCATTTTAGAATAATTTATCTATATGTATTTGGATACAAGATTTCCACCCCCCAGCAGTTGAGAGTAGTAGAGGGATTCTTTTATTTTTAACTGAAGTAATTAGTGCTCGTGGTTCTCTGGTGTGTAGTAGGTGTTTTTGGAATTTTGGTCGAGTTTTTAGTTTATTTATTTTATCCTAGATTGTTGTCTAGGCTTTTGTGATTTAATATCGGTGTACTGTATATAAACAATTATTTATATTTTAAGGAAACTTGTATATTGCTATTATTACAATATGATTAAAGAACTGTCCAGTAGAGGATTTATTAACTCACTCATTTAGTAGTAGATCTTATAGTAAAAACTTTTTATTTTTAATTGGATTTGAAAAGTTGTGGAAGAAATCATCCCCTGCATTTCAACCAGATCAGCACCAAAAAAATATAAAAAAATAGAGACAGCATTTAAATAATGAGCCTAACCAACGCTTCAAGCGGCTATTTAATGAAATTTGTGTTCATCTTTTGACACAAATTACTGATAGGTTTTCATCATTTCGTGATCTGTATTTCATTTCTCTTTTTGATCATACTAAATATAATATTTTTACTAATAAATTACATTTCCCGAAGAGCATTTTAACAAATTGAAAGATATATATGGTCCTATCTTCGACTACATTCGAATGAGCTTGCTGTCTTGTATAGTTCAAATGAATTTCAAGATATGTCTGCAATGGAAATTGTTCCATACATGAGACAAAATGGTTTAGACTCGGTAATGCCAGAAGTGTATAAATTGGCTACCCTAATATGGACAATTCCGTCCACCACAGCAACTGTAGAGCGAACCTTTTCTGCTTTGAAAAGAATAAAAACTTTCTGTAGATCAAAACAAGGCGAGGAAAGATCAACTAGACTATCGATGATTTCAAGTGAAAAAGAGCTTCTTAAACATTTAAGAAAGAATACTCCCTTCAAAAATAAAGTAATTTACCACTTTTTAATGAAATCCCATAGAATGGACTCCACTTTCAAATAAAATTGGACGAAGAACTATAATTTGTGTGAATATAAGTGACAGTGACAGTTTTATTATGTTGATCTTTGTAGCCTATATTCTAGTGTAGTGATATTAACAGACACTCTCCTAAGACAGGTGCACCATCTAGCAGAAGAGGTAAGAATCCTTACAGACAATTTAATTACAGTTAGAAAAAATTTGTTTCTGGCTTATAAATTAAACAAAGTCATGGGGGAAGGGGGAGAGAGGAGAGAATCTGGCATGTGTGTGGGAGAGGGGGAGGGGTAGAGAATCTTAACCCCAACTCTTTATTTTCACTCTGTTGGATATTAAAAATAACCTCTAAATAGCCAATATTTCATATTTTTCTTGCGAATACTACAGAACAGCATACCTGTTAAATTTATCAGAATACGCCACTGCTAATATTTCGCTAACTTCACATAATACAAATAAGATTTTTCTCAATACGCTTAATGTTGCAACATAATTTCTTTACTAACAAATTTAAATAAATTGTAGATTTTTTCAAAGACGTAAAGAAAAACAAACATTTCAGCAAGTAATTTCTAATTTTGAACAAAGTATATATTAATATAAAAATTATATTTTATAGTTTATTTAAAAAATATTTATCTACAACAATATAATTTATTTAATGTACTTTAAATATTAATAAAACGACTCAGAATTTATAATTGTTAACAATATATTTATAATTGTAATAATATAAATTGTTAGTGAAAATGTATATTTGTTAGAGTGGGATTATATTAGAGTTAATCTATTTATAGTATTTAAGAGGAAAGCAGTGTTATTTATTTCGTTTGATAGATTAATAAAATAATATTTCGTTTTGATAGTCAAAATATTTACAGTAAGATCAAGTAACATTTTAGAAAACATTCTAAAAGATCAAGTTTTAAGTAAGGAGTAGGTAAATTGAGAGTTAAGACTTACGATAAGTTAATCTAGAAAATAGCAAATTTAAGTTCAAAAGTTAAGTTGTTATATTATCCACTTTAATAACAACTTAACTTTTGAACTTAAATTTGTTATTTTATAGATTAACTTATCTAAGTCTTAAGTCTCTTTTAAAATCAAGTAGCTATGGTAATAAAAACACATCCTATTTCAATCGATTCAAGCTACATTTCAATTGCTCAGCACATGGAAAGAGTAGAAATAATATAGTAATAGCTAACTGTAAATCAAACAAAGGAAAAATAGCGCCAAACGGCTATTTTTAAATTAAACTTTGAAAAGAGGATTGCTCTAACCATGCCACCATAGTCCAGTTGGTGTTTTACTATCTTCTGCTGAAGTGTTGTGTTTTGATTGTGAACGTTGAGGCCTACAATTTCCTGGTAAGTGTGTAGGTTTTACTATCTTCTGCTGAAGTGTTGTGTTTTAATTGTGAACGTTGAGGCCTACAATTTCTTGGTAAGTGTGTAGGTTTTACTATCTTCTGCTGAAGTGTTGTGTTTTGATTGTGAACGTTGAGGCCTACAGTTTCCTGGTAAGTGTGTAGGTTTTAGTATCTTCTGCTTAAGTGGTGTGTTTTAATTGTGAACGTTGAGGCCTACAGTTTCCTGGTAAGTGTGTAGGTTTTACTATCTTCTGCTGAAGTGTTGTGTTTTGATTGTGAATGTTGAGGCCTAGTTTCCTGGTAAGTGTGTAGGTTTTAGTATCTTCTGCTTAAGTGGTGTGTTTTAATTGTGAACGTTGAGGCCTAGTTTCCTGGTAAGTGTGTAGGTTTTACTATCTTCTGCTGAAGTGTTGTGTTTTGATTGTGAACGTTGAGGCCTACAGTTTCCTGGTAAGTGTGTAGGTTTTACTATCTTCTGCTTAAGTGGTGTGTTTTAATTGTGAACGTTGAGGCCTACAGTTTCCTGGTAAGTGTGTAGGTTTTACTATCTTCTGCTGAAGTGTTGTGTTTTGATTGTGAACGTTGAGGCCTACAGTTTCCTGGTAAGTGTGTAGGTTTTACTATCTTCTGCTGAAGTGTTGTGTTTTGATTGTGAACGTTGAGGCCTACAGTTTCCTGGTAAGTGTGTAGGTTTTACTATCTTCTGCTGAAGTGTTGTGTTTTGATTGTGAACGTTGAGGCCTACAGTTTCCTGGTAAGTGTGTAGGTTTTAGTATCTTCTGCTTAAGTGGTGTGTTTTAATTGTGAACGTTGAGGCCTAGTTTCCTGGTAAGTGTGTAGGTTTTACTATCTTCTGCTGAAGTGTTGTGTTTTGATTGTGAACGTTGAGGCCTACAGTTTCCTGGTAAGTGTGTAGGTTTTACTATCTTCTGCTGAAGTGTTGTGTTTTAATTGTGAACTTTGAGGCCTACAGTTACCTGGTAAGTGTGTAGGTGTTACTATCTTCTGCTGAAGTGTTGTGTTTTGATTGTGAACGTTGAGGCCTAGTTTCCTGGTAAGTGTGTAGGTTTTACTATCTTCTGCTGAAGTGTTGTGTTTTGATTGTGAACGTTGAGGCCTACAGTTTCCTGGTAAGTGTGTAGGTGTTACTATCTTCTGCTGAAGTGTTGTGTTTTGATTGTGAACGTTGAGGCCTACAGTTTCCTGGTAAGTGTGTAGGTGTTACTATCTTCTGCTGAAGTGTTGTGTTTTGATTGTGAACGTTGAAGCCTACAGTTTCCTGGTAAGTGTGTAGGTTTTACTATCTTCTGCTGAAGTGTTGTGTTTTGATTGTGAACGTTGAGGCCTAGTTTCCTGGTAAGTGTGTAGGTTTTACTATCTTCTGCTGAAGTGTTGTGTTTTGATTGTGAACGTTGAGGCCTAGTTTTCTGGTAAGTGTGTAGGTTTCCCCCCTCCATCCTCTTTTCAATCTTAGATTTAATTCTAAATTAAGTACTACATTATAATTCATATAATTTTCAAAGTTAGATTTAATTCTAAATTAAGTACTACATTATAATTCATTTAAATTAAAATGGTATTTATTTTTGTTCCACCGTGTCTCCCTACCTGTTCGGGCTACACATAGGTACATTAATTATGCTAATATGATAGGGGTGGGAAGGCAGAATTAAGATTAAATGTACCCACATATGCATGGAGGAAGATTGGGAAACAATACAGGGGAAAACTTCCTTCAGTACACTTAGCCGAAATTTTAACCCTGCCCTTTCTATGCAAACCAGACTAAATGAGCTTGATACCTAGACTGAGTTCCCACCAGGACAAGTTTGTAGTAGTTGATGCATTGTCAATCTTAGATCATACTATTATACCAAACTCCATCTTAAAGCATCATGGAACACCTCCAGCTTGCCGGGTAGGGTGTTTGCAAACAAGCTATCACCAACGCTGTCCATCCAGGAACATTCCTTACACCACTTTCTTCTCTACATCTTCCTTTATCTAATCCACCCACCTTCTTATGGGTCGTCCAACTGGTCTCCTACCTCTCATGTATAGACACGGTGTTCTGCGTTTTACATTCCTTTCACAGGGCTGAACCATCCTCCATTGATTCCTTCACTCCTAACTTCTCTCATGTCCTTGTTACTTATTATCTCTCTCTGTGTGTTCTAAAGGGTGCTTCTTAAAAATTACATTTCACATGCTAGAAGCTTATTCAGCTCTTTCTTATTTACTGTGCAAGTCTCTAAACTGTGCGTTAGAATGGGGACAAGGTCTCTCTTGTATAGAGTGATATTGGCTCTCCCTGGTACCTTCTTGTACCACATTAGCTGTCGTGTCTGTTGAGTACTTCCTGCTTTATGGTTCTCTTACAGGAGATCACACTACCCAGGTACTTGAACTCGTGGATACTTCTCATATTATGTGACAGTTGCACTTTACTGATTTTCAACTTTGTTTTAATCACATTTATCTTCTACTTTTTTAACTCGGGAGACCCACTTATCCAGTCGTTCATTGGTCGGAATCTTTCCCATACAACTGAACATAAATTTCTTACGCATCTTCTAAATTATTTGGTGATTTACATCTAAAATAAAAGTCATAGTACTGATGAAAGCGCACCTAACGCTGACTCAGGAAGCAGAACTGTCTGCTCTTTCAAACTTAATTCTAATGCAGTTTCTTAAATATCAGCTCACCTATTTGGGTTTTACACATATGAACTAATTAGGCAAATGTGCTAGAGATGAAGAAGTTTGAATCTAGAGGAAGTGTACCCCCATTTGTGTGAAAACCCATTCAGGAAAAACCACTGTGAGTACACCTGACTGAGATCCAACCCCCAATATCGTCATCATCAACCCAGTCTATTGTGACCATTTGCCCTTCATTCATTCAGGGATTAGTAAAGGCATATGTTGGCCCCAGAGAATAAGAGTGTTGATCAAGGAGGAAAGATAAGGGTTTAGTTTTCTAAGATAACCAATGTTGGACAAACTCCGTGATATTAATACATACCAGATGTTTAAAGCAAACCAATAATGACTGACAAACTTACACGGGGTGGACTGACGGATTCCAAAAGGCCCGGGAATGCAAATATGATGGCTTTTAGCATATATTAACACCTACCAAGGAAGCTCTATTTCATTGTAAGCTGAACTGATGAAGTGAAGTATTTATATCTTTATTATTAGGTAATTTAATCTCGAGACCATGTCAGCAACATTATTGATGATCAGTTTCTACTTTCTACTGACATGAGCAAAAATGCTTCTAAATACTTCAACCATAGCTTGGTGTATTTATTGATGTATATAAGTTTGTAAAATGATCCTCCCCTTTAGACTTGTGTAGATCACTAAACAGATGATACTAAGTTTGTTGTTTCTAGGTTTTTATAAACAAATGGGATAGTTTTAAATTTAAGGCCATCATATATCTTCACAAATGTTGTATTCTGGATGCCTCAGACTTATTAATTGGAACGTTTGATTACAATTTAATAAAAAATAATAATCTAGAATTAAATTAATATATTTATTTTTGTTTAAATATTTGTGGCAGCCCAAATCAAACCGACCAACCGGGATATCCCCGGCGGCCCAGTCCAACCCTGAACCGACACTACTCTATATCATTTTGAATACATAACTATTTTAAATTATGTTGGGGTTAATGGGACAAGGTAATACATTTTCAATCTATCATGACTACTTTTTTTTTTTACTGTCCATGGTTTTGTGATTTCCATTATACTTCTCATTATAAACATGCAGCACTAAAGAGTGTCTTCATTTTATTATTGACTTTAATAACATTTGTGCCACGAAAACTAAAATATTGTCTTGTGATTATTTGTGTGTACAAAAGGTCAAACAGTCAGGTTTTTAACTAAGAGCCATCGTTGTTCCCAAGAAAACCATATT
Source organism: Timema cristinae (assembly GCA_039000515.1). Taxonomy (NCBI): domain Eukaryota; kingdom Metazoa; phylum Arthropoda; class Insecta; order Phasmatodea; family Timematidae; genus Timema; species Timema cristinae. Next base: position 12,404,346 of record JBCFYV010000003.1, read on the forward strand.
AGCTTAATAAAGAAACAGGTCTGAACTTTAAAACTAAGGATGTCTTCTTCAAATAGAAGAACCTTAATTTTTATAGAAACATAAAACACATACCAATATGTACTTGTTTGTACATATTGGTCATAAAAAAATCTAATACTTTGATTAAAATAAATAGCTGTAGAGTTAAAACTTAATCAAATCAGGTAACATAAAAAAAATGAATAGAATAAAAAAAATTAATATAATAGGAATAAATATTTTTGAATTCTTAAATTGGACTTGTTGAAAATTCATGGTACTACAAGTTGTTGTGTAAACTGTTTGGAAGCCAAGAGACTCCATATTATAGACTACACTATATTTTCACTAAATAGTTTGACATACTTTCATGTTTTCAACAAAACAATAAAAGGATTGTAGTTAGGAATACTAACATTGCAATACTGAATTAAGTATTTCAAGTGTTACTTGTAGTGTTGAAATGACTCGGGGGGAAAATCCAAGGTCAAAAAAGTCTCATAATATCAGCACGGCAGCAGATTAAAGTTATATTTCACTGGGGGAAAAAAAACTAAATAATAACTACAGTAATCACAGCTTTCAGGATACTAATATATTATATTATTGGTTTAAAATCCTGCGATGAGCTTCCCACATGTGGCATTTCATCCGTAATGGATGATCCAAGGCCGTGTCATAGTGACAGAAATATATAAAATAACGTAAATAAAAGACCAAGTTAAAACGCATAAAAATAAAATTTCACGTATTATGCATTAAACTTGATATTTAATAAAATATATAGTATAAAATATTAAAATGAGTGTGTGCAATTTATTTATAAACTGAATATTTCTCACTAAAATTATTATATTTGTTGCAAAAAAGACGAGTTTCAAGTGCAGCACTAAGAATCTCCTGAAAGCTGTGGTCATACACAGTGATAAATAGAAATAAGCATTCTCTTTGAGGTGGAACGAAGTAACCTATGATTTTTCTGAAGTTTATATAGAAATAATAAAAATATATACGAACTGTACAGCGCCACACAAACGATAATGAATAATTATATACATCTGAGGCTTCGAACGCTTGAAAACCAAATAAACACCATTGTAGTTTACGAGTAAAACGCGTTGGCCATTTCTGTGACAGAAAGGTCAAGCTGCTGACCACTGTCGTGCATGAGTGTACTCCCATAGTGTTGGGGTTGCAATGTTGAGCGTGCACGCTGGAGGGAGGAAAGATGGTGTTCACCCATGCCTCCGCCTCCGGCACCATGAAACGTTCCCATTGTATGGTGATGGCCAATGGCCCCCAAAGATTGGGGGTTCAAGGAATGGGGAAGCAGCGTCATGCGACCTCCTGCTGTTGGGTCCTTTCCCCTCGTGCGGCTGCGTTCAGGAAGTGCTGATGCGTGTTGCTGAAGTCCTGCACAGACATTATTACAATCTCATTGCCACTGGTGTTGTATTCCTGTGACAAACAACACAAAAAGTCAATGGGAATAAAAGTTGGTCCATCATAAACAAATTCAAATAACTAAAACTAAATAAACCGTGGACAAAAAAAAAAAAAAGAAACAAAATGGTTAAAAATGAAACAAAATGTAATAAATTTAAGTTTATTTCAACAATAGCACGCATGAGGTACACACACACATTTTAAAATAAAATAAGTGAAATGTATTTGGAAATTTATTTAACTAATGGGGTTAAAAATGTGTGTGTAAAAAAGGAGAAGATTAAAAATGCCAATAAGCTCAAATCAGATGACATATTGTAAGTTTCTAAATTCATTTGAAAAATAAAAAATAAAAATGTATAGACCTTGAAATAAGAAAAATACTTATTAAAAAAAAAGTTTAAAATAGGGCTAGGCCGATCAGCCCTTTATGGCCCGTCTACAACCAACATACCTGCATGTTGGACTTGCGATTATGCAATCACAAACACACTTGTAATTACGCTTCTCTTAAATACAAAATAGACTGTCTACAATGAAAAGTCGCAAGACGTAATTTCGACCAATAGAAACAAACAGCAAAGATGACTATGCAAATCAAATTCATATTAACGTTTTCAAATAAGACATAAATATTTTTAAAATATTTAAATGGTTAGCTATATATGATTTTAATAGAAAGTCCTGTATTCATTTCTACACATTTCCAAGATCTGTTGTCATATACCAAATAACTTCATATTATTTGATTTTAGTAATCCCTCCATATTTGGTTTTTATTGGTTGAACGCAAGCCAACGCAACTACATAAACGCAAGAGATGGACAATGTTCATATCCTCCGACAAGCTGGTCTGACAGTTCAGACATATGATTGTGATTGGGTAAGATATTGTAGACAGACAAAATTTACGTTGTTGCGTAGTTGTGAGTCCGACAAGCGGGTGCGTATGGTTGTAGATGGGCCATTAGTTGACTAGGCCAATGTTGATCATAAGTTGCAGATCTTGTTGATCACTGATGCCGATACTTTGGTTTATTGTTTTAACAATATTACATAGGTAGTATATAAATCAATACACATACAATTTTGAATATACACAAATTTTGTTCATAAAAGTCTTAGCAAAAATATTAATAGGTATAAAAAATAATCATAACGAAAAACTCAAATGTGCTGTGGCAGCTATTTGAAAATGGAGAGGGGCAAGTACAAGGTAGGTAAGTGTTTAGATCTCTTTGATATAAATCTAAAATGATCAACCGTGAGCATAATTTATTAATAATTTATAATTATTATTTTTTAACTAGAAAATGTTATTCAAAGGCTAAGATTCTGTGTACTTGTTTACATATTTACCATGAAGAGTGGCTAACAACTATTATTATTTATATTTTAGATAGTAAACTTTAACCAAACAACAGTGATATATGAGAAAATAGATATTTTAAAGTAATTATATAAATTAATCAATTAATACTAACAAAAAATGTAAAATAAGAAATTAATGCAAAAAATTATCAAAGCATTCCAGTAGTCACAAACGTGTGTTGAATTTTTTTTCATATACTATAACCCTTTAAATTTACCTCTCATTCTTTCACACTTTTATTGTCTGTTGCACAAGCGTCTACCAATATAAATGTATTTCACTTTCCCTCACTTGCAAGCCATCAAGTATGAATTATTTTAAAGAGGACCAATAAACAACCTCACTTCCCCTTTATACTCTACTCCTGCAAGACAATTGATTACCTGCATTTATTTCCCCTCTTACCTTCTGGGAAGGCATTGTACCAGATACATGGCCAGTCTTCTGGAAGGCATTGTACCAGATACATGGCCAGTCTTTTGGGAAGGCATTGTACCAGATACATGGCCAGTCTTCTGGAAGGCATTGTACCAGATACATGGCCAGTCTCTTCTGGAAGGCATTGTACCAGATACATGGCCAGTCTTCTGGAAGGCATTGTACAGATACCAGGATTACGATATGGCCAGTCTTCTGGAAGGCATTGTACCAGATACATGGCCAGTCTTTTGGAAGGCATTGTACCAGATACATGGCCAGTCTTCTGGGAAGGCATTGTACCAGATACATGGCCAGTCTTCTGGAAGGCATTGTACCAGATACATGGCCAGTCTTTTGGAAGGCATTGTACAGATACATGGCCAGTCTTTTGGCTGACAGAAATGCAGTTTTGAAGGTGTTGGTTTCTTTCTGTTAAGTGGTCTCCACAGGAAAATAATTTGAAGGCTAATGTGGCATTTAGAAACTACAGGTCCCCAAAACATTTTCTGATATACAAGCTTGCATTTGTCACACAGAGTTTTTTTTTTTAGTTGCTTCTTACTACCAGTTCAGCTTATAAGCTAGTGAGTTAGGGGTGAATGTAGAATTTAGAGGAAGTGTACTTGCATTTGCATGGAGGAAGAGTGGAAAAGCATTTAGTAAAAACCATTCTCAGTACATCCAACCGGGATTCATACCCCAATCTCCCTGACATCAACATTCTAGTCTACTGCAAGAGTGACACCTTAGCTTAAACCACAAAACACACCATGCAGAGTTGCTCTCTACAATTGGAACTACCCATGAATCAGCTCTGCATCGGTCAGGTATACTCCATTCATGGTAGGAATTACCCTCTGAAAGGTCTTTTTTTCCTAATATATTTCTGGTGGGGGTAAAAGGCCTTTCAGAAAACAATTCCTACGCTGAACAAACTTTATGTGTCCATTTATTGTTTTGTAAAAGAAAAGAAAACCAATAATACGGGTCATATAATGTGAACTCCACATGTCATTCTTCATAGCACCGGCATGCAATGGATACTCATGTTTTACATTAAGATTATCAATAACGCACAGATACAGGTTATGCGGGTTTACATGGCCACACAGGTGGGGCCATGTTTAAACCATAAACCATTACGGGTCCAATGTTTTTAGATGCTGGTCAAGAAGTTGCATGAACAGCTAATGACCCATTATCCTATCTAATTGTAATAATCACACATTTTCAAAATTAAGGAGGCTGCAATTCTCGAGTCATAGCTACAAGCTAAGGAAACATGTTTGCTTTATTAGCAAGCCAACATGTAGATAACAATGTGCTGGTCCCTTGAAATGATTTTAACAGTGAGCTCAACAGCTGTTGCATAATGTCCTGTACCGTACCATCTGAGTGCCTCCTACATGCCGGTATGCTTCTGTTTCCAATCTCTTCACTAATATCTGAACTTAGGATTTTGTTGTCGTTGCCTCAAGATTACTACTTAAATACATTATGAAACACATTGGGGGACTTTCTCACTCAATATGTGGGAATGAGGAATAAATGCTACATGATTTTGTCTATTCCATATACCACACACACTGGTCCTTACATGGTTGCATGGATAATGCCATTACACCAGCTTATATTAAAATAAGCTCATAAATAAAGATAAATATCATCTATAAGGAATTAACTATCCTCCATATCTTACCATTACATGCAAGATTTATAAATGATTGGTGAAGCAACTTAGATGTGTACACATGAAATTAAATATTTTCAACATTATCTATAAGATTGTAACAATTCAAAATCATACACCAGCAAAGCAAACCCTCTTCACAGAATCAAAACATTTCGAAACTTGGATATAAGAAATACCAAGCTACGATAGTACCAAAGGGGAAACAGGTCTTAAAATCAGGGCAGGGTGTTTGAGTATTTGAATTATTTGATAGACAAGGTGAAATAAATATTAACCAGTGGAGATTTTTTCCCCAAGTACCACATCATACTACCCGTCTGGGTTGTATGCTTATGTACTAGTTACACTTGTGGCTTTAGGCGGATACAGGTTATATTTAGAGGAAATGTACCCACACTTGTGTGGAGGGAAAGTGAAAAACCACTTTCCGCACACCTGAACCAAAATTTAAACCTCAATCTCCCCGTCATTAGCAGTCTAGTCCACTGCAAGAATAGCACGTTAAAGCATGCAGTCACCAAAGCAGGTAAGTGCAAAATTTCTTTAAATGAGAGAGTTACACATTATAATAGTTCTTAAGGTAAATTAAATAAAGTTTTTATATTGTAGCCTAGCAAACTCATTTCTTATTTTGGTGTGTTTGCAAGGAATTAACGAAAGTAATAATCATTAATCATTATCATCATCATTTGACATTTCTACCTCTGAGGGTCATCTGACACATCCTCTTCCATTTCTGACGATCTCTTCAAAACTACTCCGTTAGCCACGCGTCTCCACTCCGCTCCTTTAGCTTCCATATCCTTCTGCGCTGGCTCCATCCATCTTGTCCATGAACTTCCAATACGTCTTCTACCCTCCGCTTTGTTCTGTAAGGCTTTCTTAGGCATTCTGTCCTCCATTCTCTTCAAATGATCTAACCACAGTAACCTTTTTCTCTTCAGTATTTCTTCTAGTAGTATAACTTTTAAATCGTCCCTAATTATTTCATTCCTTAGCCTGTCTCTTCTTGTTACATTCTCGCTGCCTTTTAAGAACCTCATCTTTGCTGCCTGTAATCTACTTAAATCTCTCTTCGTCCATGTCCAGGTTTCAAAGCCGCATGTCAATATTGGATGATAATATGCCTTATATAACAAAGTTTTGGCCTCTTTTCCTATATATATATATATAATCGCTAGATTATATCCTTAACCACACAGTAGAATTGTCCACTCTTCCATATCCTTTGTTTTATTTCTGCCTGGACCTTACCGTTTGCGGTTATCTTACTTCTTAGACAGCAGAAATATTACACCTTTTAGAGTTCCTTTCCAATGATTGTTACTTTCTAGCCACCTTCATTATCTTGCTCATTTCCAAGTTCATGTCCGATCCATATCGTCCTATCACTCCTGTGCTTTAGCTAGTTCTCTTTCCAAGTACTCTTTCATATTCTCCCATCGTCCAAATATGTCATCACCTTCAGTTCCCTTGGGTTTCTGTGACCCTGGACTTAGGCTATGATTTCATCCATTATAATATTAAATAGGATTGGTGATAAAGCACTAACCTGTCGCACTTCCCTTTCAGTTTACAACCAGAGTGTTTTATCTTATATTCTTACACAATTTTCCCACTTATTATATATATGTTCCTTATTTGTTCCACAATCTCTTCACCAACTCCGATTTTTCTTAAAATCAACCATATACCCCCTCTTAGTACTTTGTCCTAACCCTTTCTTTATGTCAATTAAAGCTATCATGGTATCGCTACCGCATTCCCATGTTTTTTCAATGATCTGTCTCGGTACAAAGATTGAATCAACTGTAAATCTTCCCTGGTGAAATCCGCCTGCTCTTTCCTTTCTCTTTCTTCTATTCTTTGATTAACTTTTCATACATTTTCAGACAGTGTCAGAGCAATGTAATTCCTTTGTAGTTTTCACATTTTTACTGCTTCCTTTTTTTATGTATGGGCACATTAATCCCTTTCCTTCAATCTTCTGGTATTTTTCTTTCCTTCCATACCGATCGCATCACTCGATATAACCACTGTAATCCATAGCTCCTGCTGGTTTTATCATTTCCACCATTATATCATCTATTTCCTGGTTATTTTCCATTAAGTAGCTCTCTCACTGCTATCTCTAGGTCTTGCATATGAAATTCATCTACCTTTTCTTCTGTAACTACTGTTTCTCTCATCTCTCCTCCACTATTTATTTTCGTTCCCTCCAATAATTCTTTAAAATAATCTTTCCGTGTTTTCATCACCTCCTCTTCTCTGCACTGGACTACTCTAGCTGTATCCAGCACTACAATCAGCATCTCTCTAGCTTTGTCTTATTTTTAACTGGCCCAAAAAATATGTTCTTGTTTTCTTTGTAGTTGTCCTTTAGTTTCTCAACAAACTCTCCCATGAATTTCTTCTTTGCAATCTTAATAATTTTTCCCGCTACTTTGGCGTTTCCATGCTTTCTAATTCTCCACTGTTCTGTTTTGAAACCACTCTTTCCAAGTTTGTTTTTTCTTTTACAGCTTCTACTATGCCCTCATTCCACCATGGCATTTTCTTTTCCTTCCTCTTTATTTATGTTCTTCTACCTGACCTTTCTGCTGGTTCTACTAATGCTGTTCTGAATCTTCTCCATTCTTCAGCCACAGTTCTTAGTTCATCCTCGGGTAACTCAATCTTTACTGGGTCCTGGAATGCTTCTCTCATCCCTCTATCTGCCAGTTTCCAATATTAGATTTTAGTAATTATACTGCTCACCGCTTTTCTAGTTACCCGGAAAGTACTAACATTTTAAATTTAAAATATTTAGAATGAAATCGAGAATATTGCTGTAAAATTATTTTAACATTAATAAAGACATAAAAATAGTGTACACATACATTATAAAACTTGTTTAAATTTTTTAGACTCCACCTTGAAATATGAGTGAAAAATAACCTTGGGCACAGAACGATTCCTGGATAAATCAGTGGTTAGAGATTTGGCGTACTAAGCCAAAGGTCCCAGGTTCGACTCCCGTGTCCAGGTGTCATTTTTCAATTTAATTTAATGAAAATAGCTTTTAGATACACAGGTTTACATCAGGGATGTTAAAACTTACAGAAGGGCCAAATGAAAAAGATAAAACAAAATGGTGGCCAAAGTTTTATTGATTAATTTTCCTTTAGAATTAATTAATACAAACTTATTAATATACACCTTTTTTCAGTGCACGACGGTGACCTGGTGGTCTAGAGGTAAGGCGTTGGACTTCTGTGTTGGAGGTCGGGGTTCAATCCTTGGTCCCGGCACAGATTTATCTGATTACCACATCTTGTGAATGTGGGGAATGCCAGGCCTCCACCGTGGTTCGGATTCCACGTTAAACTGTAGGTCCTTCATTTCATCTCACAATCACCCTACCATTACACATTAGTGTAAGTGCGTATAACCCGAACGGGTAGTAAGACGCGGTGCTAATAATAATAATAATAATAATAATAATAATCTGATTACCAAACCCTTCCTTCACCTCTGACAAGACTTGTATTAATCACAACTTGTGAATGTGTGGAATGCCAGACCTCCACCGTGGTTCGGATCCCACTTTATACTGTGGGTTCTCCATTTCATATTACAATCACCCTACCATTACACATTAGCATAAGTGGGTACAACCAGAACGGGTAGTAAGATGTGGTGCGAATAATGATAATGATAATGATGATTATAATGATCATAATAATAATGATAATGATGATGATAATGATCATAATAATGATGATGATGATGATGATGATGATGATGATGATGATAATAATAATAATAATAATAATAATAATAATAATAATAATAATAATAATAATTCAGTGCATGACATACTTGACTGTGAGAGTTAAAGTATTAATCTGGTCATTGTGTATGTAGACTTTTTGCTGCTTTATTAGAACATAATGTTACACAGGTTACACCTTAGAGGTTACATCGTAACCACAATAAGATCATAGTGATTATGGAGGTGTGGAGTCGATGGAAATCTTAAACCTAGCTTAAGCCTAACTAACCAAACCATGGTGACCAAAAGTACAGTTTCCCATTAGGAAAAAAAAAAATACCTATGGTACCGCCGGTAATCGAACTCATGACTTCAAGAATAGTAGCCAGGGGCACTGACCACTAGACCAAGAGACCGGTCATAAACACACATAGGAGAACGACATAATATTATTAATTTTAAATACGTTAAAATGTAAAACAATCATAAATACCTTAGTGGTAAGATGTATATAATATGGTGTGAGATGAGTGACACTGTGAGGAGGAGATTCTCAAGTAAGTTGGTTTCCACTTTTACTATGTTTTATGTTTTAAAACACTTGTTCACATAAATATAAGAACGCAAACATTACATACATCTTTGGGTATAATTTACCAAGTTTGGAAATGTTGATATTCGCATGGTTTTATAAAAATAGTTTTGTTGTGTTTTAAAAAACCTGTTTCACACACAGAACACATTTAAGCCACGGGCTGGATTGAGCGCACTCATCCCTACACTATTTACTTTGTTTGGCTGCATCAAACCAACATTAGATAATTTAATCTATTTACATTTTTTTATCAATTGAATATAGGTAAGAAATAAAGTTTTTTATATTTTAATTTGAAAATAAAATAATTTTCAAAAATTATACTTCTTTTTATTATTCTTTAAGTTATTTCAAAAAGAAGAAAAAAACCACTGTTCAAATGGCATCTTGAATTATAAATAAATCGTGTAATTAAAGATCTCCAGCATTATATGTATTTTTATGTACTTAACTTGTACAGTATTTTGTAATAAATTAGGTTTTAATATTATTTTATATTTACAAATATTTTAATAGTACTCTTTTATTATGTTAGGAAAAAGGTACAGGAAATGCAAACCTTTTTCCAAACATAATACAATTACCTCATAAAGCTAAAAGAGGTTTTCCTTATAGAGATATATTTAATGGTACTTTAAACTTGTAAATATAAACGTTTAAGAACGGGAACTAAGATATTAGGAACTATTATTTTTCTAGAACAGGAAAGAGAACCTGAACTTTTATAAAAAAAAAAAAAATTTGGAGAAATGGAACAAGAACCAAAACCAATAAGTATTTTGGTGTGACTCCCTGCTTGGAGTACAGGCATGTAAATACAGCCAACTTTTGAATACATGTTGTAAATATTTAGTTTCATGACTGCTGCTATCCTATTTAAACATAGTACACACAACGAAATCGAAACATAGGTTGTTAATTTACCATTCGGTGAAAAAAAAAATTAAGTGATATTTTTTATCTAATACCAGAAATTGTCACAAGACCTTTTTATTAGTAAAAATGAAAATACGATGTAAACGACAAAATAGATATATATTTTTTTTCTAGGAATACCACATTTATCTGAATATAAGACAAGATATTTTTCTGAATTTGTTTCCTCAAAATTATGAGTCAACTTAAATTCAGACGATTGAAAAATTTTCTGTGAGGGTCAATGTTTTGTTTTTTAGTAGTAGTAGTATGCAATAACAGTTATATTTAGATTGGAGAATAGTTTGTCAACTCACTATTCACGATCAAGGTTGAACTATTAGAAACAAGTGATTCCGGGATAGTGAACGTGATTAAAAGGACTAAAAGAACTTTAGGTTTCCAACATGGACAGGATTCTAATACTAGTCTGGTTTCCTTATTTTATTAAAATATGTTTATACATATCCTATACATCTATTATTGTTTCCAGCCTGTGGCCTTGATCAGTTTTTTATTCAAGCCATATATTTTCCACTACTGGCTTGCTACAGTGGACTTACCACTTCTATGGTTTTCGATGACAGCTAGCAGACGCTAGCAGATGGTATCAGTAACGCCAACATTGTCTAAAATTAACTTTTGTCACCATATTTGGAAATAATAATTATTTACTAATTACTACTATTATTATTACTAAAATACTATCAATCACTATTAACAATACTTCTCCAAAGATTACAGTATAATTTTACTTTCCATAAACAAAATTAAGAAAAAAAAGTCTAGTGATTTCATTTTAGTTTTTTCTTTTAATTCTTGTGGTAATAACAGGTTAAATAGAGCGTGAAATTTTACATTTAATGGTATTATATTCAGTTATTAATATTTTTATAGGTGCCTTTGCATATCTTTAACATAAATAAATGGTTTGTGATAATAAATAGGAAAAAACATTCAAAATGTTTGTGAAATAATATAAAGGTTAAATTTTGTCAACATGTGAATTAACACTGCTGCCTCATAACTCTCAACGGTTCTCTTTTTTCTACGTCATAAACCAGCATATTTTACTCAGTGGCCATATTTGTTTTCACCAATAAGGCCACTTTTAACGTTCTCTTGCTTTTAATAATTAATTTGAATTAAATAGCAAAAGAAAACTTCATTATTAATCAACTAACAAAACGGTTTATTCTCATAACCAAAATCTAACAATTTTAAAATAGAGTATAACATTGAATTATCGTTTAAATTAAATTCAATAAAACCACGTGCTGAATCAACAAGTTTAAGAACAAAATATTTTATATTTGAGTACTATTGATTTGTATTTAGGCGTGTCTATGCTACCCGTTTATAATTTTATTACAAATTTGAATAGTACAGTGTCTTTTTTGAATGTTAATACGGCTAGTTAGTAATCTGTGTCTTCTTTTGGAATATTATTTGTGTGTGTGAACGTGTTATCCTCGGAAAATAAACTGTTTTTTGATGATCTTTGAATAATATTTATCTAATATAACATTAAAGCGTGTGATAAAATAAAATAGCGAGTGTTTTCTCACTAAATATTCGAAAATTTAAGTCTATCAACACTATAAAATAAATCTTTTAACCCAAGATTGTGTTGTGTTGCCCTCTAGGCTAAAGATCGTGTTTTAAAATTTTTATGTTCCGAAAAAATATGTGAAGTGAAATAAAATACTTGCGAGTCTTTCTCCAGTATTGATTAAATAAATACCAGGTAAGACTTCAAGTTATAAGTTATAGTATTTTATTAGAGACTTTGTTACAACTGTTTAAGAGAGTGAATCTGAATTAGATGTTTGTCAATTAGGATAGCTTTTGATTTGTCATTGTCATTTATTTAAAGGCCTAAACATATTTTCTAGAATATTGATAGATATTTACTTTGTTTAACACATTTTAAGAGGAGTGAATCTGAATTAGATGTTTGTTAATTAGGATAGCTTTTGATTTGTCATTGTCATTTATTTATAGGCCTAAACATATTTTCTAAAATATTGATAGATATTTACTTTGTTAACACATTTTAAGAGGAGTGAATCTGAATTAGATGTTTGTTAATTAGAATAGCTTTTGATTTGTCATTGTCATTTATTTTATAGGCCTAAACATATATTTTCTAGAACATTGATAGATATTGATATTGTTACAACTTTTTAAGAGGAGTGAATCTGAATTAGATGTTTGTCAATTAGGATAGCTTTTGATTTGTCATTGTCATTTATTTTATAGGCCTAAACATATATTTTCTAGAACATTGATAGATATTGATATTGATTTTGTTACAACTTTTTAAGAGGAGGGAATCTGAATTAGATGTTTGTTAATTAGGATAGCTTTTGATTTGTCATTGTCATTTATTTTATAGGCCTAAACATATATTTTCTAGAACATTGATAGATATTGATATTGATTTTGTTACAACTTTTTAAGAGGAGGGAATCTGAATTAGATGTTTGTTAATTAGGATAGCTTTTGATTTGTCATTGTCATTTATTTTATAGGCCTAAACATATTTTCTAGGATATTGATTTTTGTTTATTAAATTATTTAAAGTCATTATAAATAGGCCTACATATTAAAACAATATAATATAGCATATTGTAAAGGCGACTACAAGCCTGAGGTTGTGTAAAACTTAGACTAAGTTATTAATCTGCCTTTTTCCCCCAGCATGAGTCTGTCCAAACCCAGGGAAACACCTATGGAGGAGGAGGGGCCGAGCTGTTCCAGGAAGAAGAGAGAGACATGCACACATCAGAAACAAGAGGACATCATCAACGTTGCAGCTGTAATTAGACAAGAGATGATGGACGACTTCGATTCATTCAACGTGGCAGAAAAAACAGCAAGATACTTGAAACTCAGTGTTGACACTGTGAGATGGTGAGGATAAAAAAAAGTTTTATTTACATAATTACAAGCTACATATCTATGGAGTCACTTGTTTTAAGGCTTGTAGTTCCTCTCATCCCTTGGTAGAAGTTCGTTCATGCTTTCTGTGTAGTGAAAATTATAAGGATATTGTACACAAACTATCACTTATAATTTTTTTTTTTTCATAAACAGAAATGTTCCTACTCTCTCAGATTTATCTAAATTATTAAAAAATGTAGGCACATCAATTATTAAAAAGAGGGGGTTTTTTGCTCGTCTCGCTCTTTTTAAGGCATCTTGATTAGATAGAATGTCATAGTTATTTGCAATTTCTAAACCTGATAAATATCTATTTAATAGGCTGTTATTTGATTCGCCATCAACTTGGGTGAATAATTATAACTATAATATATTTTGAAATAGTGATGTTACAAAAATAAAAGTTTTAAATAAACAATACTTTGTGTCACCTTATCAATATAGGCCCACAAAATGATTTCTTGTTTTTTTTAGTGGAATTACAATGTTAAACTATTCATTGATCAATGTTTTATCTAAAAAAAATCCCTTATTTGTACAATATTTGGCACTCCCTCCCTTGTTGACAGGCTACTTTCTAATCCAATCCTTATTCAAGGGGTACGCTACAAAATTACTTAACCGTTAGAAAAATCTGGGAGGAAGCCCTTGCTCAAGTTACCCCTGAGAGGTATAATTTTATAAAAGAATGGAATTTTTATTATTCTACCTAGCTCACTATAATTACACATATGATGCTTAAAATTATCTAGCCATTGGGCCACCTCATTTTTGAGACATATTATGATGCTTAGTTACAGACTTATACATATCTAATGTTATCCATGCAAAAAAAGGTATGAGTGGGTTGTGTATAGAATCTTTACTATGGCTGTACATTCTAATGTTTCAGTTGGAGTAAGAATTTCGACCATTGCGAGAGACTTATCAAGGAAGATTGGGACAGGGAGATGAAAATGGATGCAAGTGAGACCCACCCACCTATCATCATTAACTGGCTGAAGACAATGAAGAGGACGATGACGAATATGATGATGTAGACGAAGTTCTTGCGAACCCATTGGAAAACACTTGACTGAACCAAGATAAGGATTAGATTTTATAAATAACATAATAATTATTAAATTCTTTAAAAACGTTGTAACAAGAACATTTTCTTAACTTTATTAACCACTTCTTTGGCAGATGCTAACCCACAAATTCACTTTTATAGCATAATTACAACACTGTAGATCATTAAGCTTTGTTTTTTTTCACTAATTTGTTGTATCAAAGTTTTGTTACTAAATTTTAATATGTTTTATGTGAATTTTAGACTTGTCGTAACCCATATTTTTATTCTATTGACGTTAATATAAATTTATTGAAAATTTTTATATATGACATTTTTGTAGCTCATTAAAAGCAAAATAAAATCAATCTTTTGAATATTAAAAGTCAATCAATCCATATACCAAGTTTTAACTTTATTACCACTCCTTACTTTAAATTACTTTAGAATGTTTTCTGATATCTATCATCATCATCATCATCATTATTATCATCATTATTATTATTATTATTATTATTATTATTATTATTATTATTATTATTATTATTATTATTATATTATTATTATTATTATTATTTATTATTATTATTATTATTAGCACAGCGTCTTACTACCCTTTCGGGCTCTACGCACTTACGCTAATGTTTAAAGGAAGGGTGATTGTGAAATGAAATGGAGGACCTACAGTTTAACATGGGATCCGAACCACGGTGGAGGCCTGGCATTCTACCAATTCACAAGTTTTGATTAATACACATCTTGTCAGAGGTCAAGAAAGGGTTTGGCAATCAAATAAATTTGTGCTACGACCGAGGAATGAACCCCGGACTCCCAGTACAGAAGTCTGACACCTTAACCCTATAGCACCAGGTCACCAACATGTTGTAATACTCTTAAAAAATTTTGATTGTTTTTTTTTCTATGTGTAGTAATAGATATTCAGATTTTTCACATTTATAATGTTAATAATATTAATACTAACCAAAAAAATTGGATTTTATTTATCATTTTCTAAATAATTTTTTATAAGAAAATTGGATTTTTTTAAATAAAACTTATTTATTTATTACAATAAAAACTTATATGGATTAAATTCTATTTAGAAAAAAATTATATTCTTGAAAAAATTAATAATTAATATTAGGCCATCTACATATATATATAATATATAGAAAATAAAAGTCATATAAGTTTCTTGTTGAGACCTAAAATTTGACTGTCAGAAGTGACAGCTGCTAAACACTGTTTTTGCAGATCATATGGTTCGGCGGAGGGATACATAATTTGGTCTAGTTACTTTTCAGAGCTGTCAGATATCAGCTGTGAGCTGTCAGTCAGCACCAAAGAAGTGCTGTGGGACCTATAGGTCTGTCATAGCTTCATTTGCCTTATAATCTAACTTGAGACTATAACAGGTACAACAACCAGTCCCCAGCTGTTAATTCATCACTATGAAATGGTAAACCCATATTTCACCAATGATAAATTTTTCAGCGATGCTGGGAATTGAACCCGGGACCCTTTGCTCAGTAGAGAGACACACTACTGTCTGATTATAGTGAGCTCTACGATGTGTTACTCAACAAATGGAGGGTAAGACACACCTGCATTGAATGATGTTGTAGTGATTCTGCATGTGCTTGATGATGATTCATGTTTTGCGCCAACGAGTGGTGTCCTTGGTTGTGCATCGAAGGTTGGTGATGTTTTGGTGCAGCCTGCAGTTGAATGTTCTGAATGTTCTGAGTGTTGTATGTTGGGACAATAGGGAAATGCACTACGTTCGAGCATGGCTGCTGTCCAAGTCCGCCTGTTGTTTTTTGCTGAAACATGTTGAGCGTCTCGGCAGCCTTGGTCATGGAAGCGTCTACATAGCCCATGGATATTGGAGTTTCTGTCAGGGATAGCTTCTTGGCAGTACCCTTCCGCCGGGACTTCTTGTTAGTCTTGTCGTCCCTGTAGGCATAACTGTGCTTCTTATCAATAGGTTCATAGCTCTGTGAGTGGAGAGAAACATGGATTGACCAATTATAGACACTTGTCACATGTTCCCTAACAATGTTCTCTTTCCTCTTTCCTTGTAACACTGCGCACAAAGTGTGACCTCACTCAATCAACAATGACTATTAGACAGTGTTCAATGTACATTTGTTGCAGTTTTATGACAAAATCTTTCATAATTAATTTTGTTATGGTGAGTCAATTTAAAGAATTTAGGCCTTAAAACTATCTTTTCGCCCATACTTTATTTACATTACCTTCTTGTTTAGGGTAGAAGGAGCATTTCTCATAACTCTACCCTTCACCAAGAATGATATTTTATTTTATTATTTAGGGCGTCCAGATAAACTATATTTTAAAATTTCTCGGCTTTCCCCGGTTTTTTCAGATACAATTTGTTTTTTTCATTCATTCTATATAAATATCAAGCATATAACAAACATTATTTTATTGAGATCACAAATGATGTATTATTTTTAGATATATACACATTCTGAAATTGTGTCACTCTATGAAGGGATTAAAGAATTTTAGCCTCAATAAATGAGTTATTGGGTTCAATTTCAGTGAGATCATATTTAGCAATTAAAAGATCACCTTATTGTAAATAAATTCTTACATATGCGCAACTTTTGTTAAATATAAATGGTAGAGTAGTGAAAATACTACATAAAAATCACATATTCAGTTTTAAAATTAAGATTAGTATTCTTAGCTGTGTTAAAGAGAGTTGCGAGGTGTATTTTCTGGAAGAAAAAGGTTATTTTGACTCCTGTAAACATAGGTTGTATATTTTTTTAGTGAATACATAAAAATTCCATAAAATTGATCATATTCCCTGATTTTTTCCTATTTTCCAGGTTGCTGGACACTCTGTTATTACTCTTATTTTGCAGGTACAGTCAAATCTTGATAACCCAAACCTTGAACTTCAAATAATTCATATAAAATTTTCCTAACATAATATGTTATCTAGTAACATGCCAGCCACATGCTGGCAGGCTAAAAGTGTTATAGAAGTAGTGTATTGCAGGGTGGTAGTGGAGATTTTGCAACACAGCGCTACTACCCCTCCCATCTCACCCCCGCACATGCAGTACAGTATATAGATAACTTACAAGTACTGTAGGCCTAGTGTAATCTCAAACTTTTTTTACTATAGTACCTAGCTGTGTTATTTGTGTATTGTTTACCTCGTCACATTAAAGTACAATATGACTTTAGATAAAGTCTCAGTTTTCATTCCTTAGGCACAACTTTATTTCCCCTCGATAAGACGGACTTTTCGTAACTCGGACAGACCCCTGCCCCCTTTAGTACGAGTTATCTAGAGTTGACTGTATATGACAGCTGCATGTCATATGGTGTGATGTATGAATATATGGAAAGTGTTTTAGAAATTTCTTTAAGTGTTAAAAAAGTTCCTTCATATCTGAATCTGACAAACATAGGTATTTAATACAGTTTTGAGCCAAACGTCTATTCATGGTCTAGTTTCTTTTGGTATTCTAGTTTTGAAAACAATGGAATCAATACCAGTGAAAGTGTTTTATCATATATTAAATGATAGTAATAAAAACAATTAAAAGAAAAACTATTTAACTGATCCCAAATTTGCTGTTGTCAAATAAAGAAGACATAAGACTACACTTGGATGACAAATTGTGTAACGAGTGTGTGAATGATGAAAGAAGTGTGTTTGAAGAAAACATATTAGCAGAACAAGCGAGTGGGAGTTGTTTGGTTCATGTTGGGACCAATCTCCTAAATCCTCGAGTCTATGTGAGTTTCACTGATAATCCAGAGCCTGGACAATGGTTTGAACGTTTCTTTATGGATGAAATGGCACATCTCATTGCTGGTCAAAATAATACTTATGCTAAGCAGGACATTGATCAAGAATTTTATATAAGACTTGTCATTTTACAAGGTATTGTTTTAAAATTAACAATTTCACTGGTTTTTCCTAGACTTTTTTATACTACTTTATTTTGAGATAAAATTATTAATCATTGATTCAATTGCTTTTAAAGTATCTGCATTTCAAAGAAAAAAAACCTACCTAATATGATAGTAAAAATGACCAAAACCCAAAACTATTGTAATTGGCCCTAAATTTTAGACGGCAAACATTCCTGATAGAAGATAGACACGAGTGGTGCGTTTTAATTCCAAAAATGAAAACATGTTTTAGTTTGGAACCTTTTCAGCTATGTTGATCATGATAGTCTTTGACAGAATATATTAAGACAGCTCAGGTTGTGTTCATTCTTATGGAGAGATTCTAAATAAAGGGTTGACAAATATTATGCCTCCCCAATTACAATTGATCAATCTGGTGGAGAAAAAAACTGATGGTGTTGATACATTTTGAATAAATAAATAATTCTATAAAGATATGAAAAACAAAACATTAGGGAAAGGTGAATTTTCCATTTGTTTTGAAAAAGGCGCTAAAGCGGAAAGAGAAGAGAAGCATGTGAGTACTTTCTTCAATTCTATATGGATAAAAAAATAGGTGGGGAGATAAATTCAAACCATTAGTATACATAGAGCAAGGAAATGTGGGAGAGGAGGTAGATTTGGTCATTCACTTTTATTATTATTATTACAGTCAACTCTTGATTCTACGACCTTTCACGGTTCCCTGGAAAAGGGTCGTTATTTCAAAGGGGTCGTTATTGGAACTTTTAACAGATTTTGTTCCACCCCTGACCTTCATTCGAAAAAATTGCATTTTTTAGAAAAACAAATAGCGTGGGTCATCAAAAATCGTTCACAAAATCAAACCAAAATAGTAACCAAATCGAGAATCGAAATAACAATGGCAAAAGCAAGCCTGGCGCGTGATTTAGCGGCAGTCACGCGCGGGGGAAACATTGTCTTGCTTGTGGGAGGGGGTGGACAGAGCCAAGTTCTATTGGCTGGCATTGATGAGGTGGTGTCTATTTTTATACCTGACCCACCCCAGTTACTAGTAATACAGCGCTCACAAAGATAATTGCAATTCAGCGACCTAAATAAATGCAACAAACACATTTTACAGCCGATTTCCTTAAACTTTTCAACCTTTTTTCCCACATTTTTCACGGTTCCCCAAAAAAGGGTCGTTACTTCGAGAGAAACGCTATTCCCAGGGTAGTAGAAACGAGAGTTGACAGTATTATTATTATTATTATTATTATTATGATTACCTATTCATTTGCCAAGAAAAGGCTGAAAAAATTATTACATTCAAATATTTCGCTCCACTTGAATTTCAGTGTATACTGTATAATGCGTGCATATTTTACATTATGAAGATAGAGGCTCACAATTACATTACATCTAAAACTAGTCACAACTCTCGAATAGTAATGCAGCCAAAAGTAGGTAAGCCCTTTACCGTTATGCCTAATGGACTGAAAGATACTTTTTATCAAGACATCAAGGAAGATGTGTGGTGTGTTCTTCCCGCAAAATTAGGAAGGTAATTATTTAATTCTGTAAACATTATAATGTACCTTTATGTGCTGATCTTGATTTGAAAAGTACCACACTATGAAGAACTTTAATTTAAAATGCATAATTAAATGGGGGAAAGTTTAAGAGGAAGACTAATAGTTTAAAATGTAAGTTAGTATTTTCACTTAATCAAAAATGTAGACAAAACTTTATTTCTTTCAAATTTAAAAGAAAAATACCAGTCATGCAGCAAAATATTGCAGCCTTAATTTAATTTATTTGATGGTCGATGATTTATGATTTATTGCAACACTGCTTAGCATGACTTACAGGAGTAGAAATAAACCATAGCTATCCTCTTGCTATACCTATTTCTTAGCTATGCAATGTAAATAGAATAGGGCAGGTAAGCATTAAGTGTGGCAAGAAAGATATGGTTTATTTCTACAGATGTAAATAAGTCTTAGCTAGGGTGCAGATAATTACTTAGCGTATAGCTTACTGTTTATTATCTATGGAAGAAGATACAGAAAAGAGGGATAGGAACAAATAAAACAAAGCAAACACAATATCACTTTTGAAATGAAAAGAAGAATAAAGTTCACACTTTACATTGCTGCAAATGGTGAAAAGAGGTTTTGCTTAAAGAGCTATATCATATACAGCTCTAGTGTGATTAAAATAAAATAATTAGAATACCTCTCCGCTTTCATGATTCCCTGGTCTGCATGATTAGGTCCCATGTTGTTCTTGGGCTGCTGTGGAACTTCCATGAAGACTTCTAGCCGCCTTTTGAGTGTCTGAAAGTCTTTAGACTTGAATTCATCATGGAACACTTTGCGGTACAACCAGTTCTTCACTCTAGGCTGATAGCCTGGAAGCTGCTGACCTGTCAACAAGTACTCCAAATTTTACCCTTTGCTCAAGTTTATTATTTTCACAACTATTTAAAATAAAATAATGTCATAGCTTGCAGCCTTAGTCAATCTAGAGCATGTAAGCAATAAGTATGACATAAGCCTATGAACTCACACATTCAACTATCGTGAATATAAGTATGACATAAGCCTATGAACTCACACATTCAACTATCGTGAATATAAGTATGACATAAGCCTATGAACTCACACATTCAACTATCCTGAATATAAGTATGACATAAGCCTATGAACTCACACATTCAACTATCCTGAATATAAGTATGACATAAGCCTATGAACTCACACATTCAACTATCCTGAATATAAGTATGACATAAGCCTATGAACTCACACATTCAACTATCCTGAATATAAGTATGACATAAGCCTATGAACTCACACATTCAACTATCCTGAATATAAGTATGACATAAGCCTATGAACTCACACATTCAACTATCCTGAATATAAGTATGACATAAGCCTATGAACTCACACATTCAACTATCCTGAATATAAGTATGACATAAGCCTATGAACTCACACATTCAACTATCCTGAATATAAGTATGACATAAGCCTATGAACTCACACATTCAACTATCCTGAATATAAGTATGACATAAGCCTATGAACTCACACATTCAACTATCCTGAATATAAGTATGACATAAGCCTATGAACTCACACATTCAACTATTGTGAATATAAGTATGACATAAGCCTATGAACTCACACATTCAACTATCCTGAATATAAGTATGACATAAGCCTATGAACTCACACATTCAACTATCCTGAATATAAGTATGACATAAGCCTATGAACTCACACATTCAACTATCCTGACTCAGAAGTCGAGTATTCAAACTAGGTCGTGTTTTTAAACATCAGTTGTTTGCCAAGTAGCATAACATAGAGCAGTGTCAAAACTAGTATCTTAGGGAGACACCCCCTCTCTTTTGGGTAAATAACAGTCAATTTTGGACCGTAAGAGAAAGGAGAGGGGGGCCAGTTGCTGGTGGGGCTAGTCCAGTGTGCTCTAGATTCTTAGATACCAGATACTAACAAGACAGCACCAAAGGGTCGGGTGTTCGATACCAGCTAGGGCAATAGCGCCGAAGATAAGTCAGGACACAGACTGCTGAGTAGGAACAATGACAGTATCAGTTCCTTTTTCCAAACTATTTCAACTAGTTCTAAGCTCTACAGCACATTATACACTATTAGCTTAATTAATCTATTTCAATAAACCAGATTAAACAAACCTTACAATTAAACACAATGTGACAACATATTCATCCCACCAAGCCCATCGTGAAACGTTAGGCCCAAGGGTCTGGGAGGTAGTGAGAATATAAATTATTTTAAAATAAAATGTATTTATTTAAGTAATCTAAGAAAGATGAAGAATATAAATACAAATAATTCAAAGTTAAATACACTTCAGAGATCAAATAAATCCTAGCTAACACATTTACAATGGTGTGATAGTGAGCAGAGATGGATATCAAATTATCAGAGCAGCAAGACTCATTGGATCTCCCCTCCTCCACCTCATCATCATCACATCATTTCAGCTTGTGGCGGGTCAGTTTAGTAAAATACCTCCATCATCCTCTCTCCTTCCACCATGCTTCTCCTTTCACTTGCACAATTTCTGTTATCTGCTCCTTCCACTCATTTCTTGGCCTCCCTTTTGATATTTCTTGTATATATTTCATTTCCATAATTTTATTTGAGATCCTCTGTTTTTCCATGCTCATTACATGCCCATACCGACTCAGTCTTGCTTCTTCCACTATTTCATGAACTTCCTGCATCTCAATTCTTTCCCAAATAACTTCCTTTTTCTCCTTGTGACAGCTATCATGTTCCTCATAAATTTCATTCTCATGGCCTCCACTTTCATAGTATTTCTTACATTCAAGGTTCATGTTTCTGCTGCATATGTGACAATGGGTACAAAGTTCACCCTGTACAACACTTCCTTACACTTCAAGGTGACTTCTCTTCAACATAGGTCTCTTACACACCTGTAGAACAACTCTCCCTGCTATCCTCTTCTCATTAAAACCTCTCTACTTCCACCTCTCTTCTCAATCACGATTCCAAGATATTTTACGTTCTGTACCTTTCTCAGTCCTACTCCATTTAGCTTTAAAGCTTTAATAGGCTTCTTATTTTTCATTGTCATTATTATCACTTCCAAATTTGCCATGTTAAATTTCATCTTCCACTCCTGTACTTCCTCTTCCTTCTGCTCTAATACCATCACATCATCAACAAACATCATGGCTTTCATTCTATCCTCCCCAAGTTTTCCTGCCACTTTGTTCATGACCATTTCCATTACCATTACAAATAGTAGTTGTGAGATGGCATTCCCTTGATTCACTAATTTTTTTTTAAATTCGGAACCACTCTGTCTTCCCACTCTCTGTCTTAAAACAACTCATGCATGCTTTTCACTCATTATAACTCCTCTTTCCACTTCTGTCTCCTTTATTGCTTTATTTATAACCATGCTATCAGATGTCTTCTCTACATCCATAAATACCATTACCAAGTCTTTCCCATATTCATACCTTCTTTCTATCAGCTGTCATATGCCAAAGATCAAGCCTAATCTAAACCTCTGTTCCCTAAATTTGTGTTGTTTTCTCTCTCCACCTTCCTTTCATTTTTTTTTTTTTCTTATTCTCATTTTCAATATCTTCTCAAATGTTTTTTTAGTGTCACATCAGTATTTTCCCCTATAATTTGTACATCTCTTCCCGTCTCCTTTATTTAAAATAGGTATTATAACTCCCTTTTCCCCCCATCTTCCGGTACCTTGTTCTCCTTCCAAACTACTCTCAGCATCCTGTATAATCATTGTATACCCGCTTCACCTGCTGTTCTTATAATTTCCAGAGTCACTTGGCCCACGCCCAGTGCTTTTCCTTGTTCCATTCTCTTTAATAGTTCTTCCACCTCTTTCCATGTGCAGCCTTTTTCCTCCATTTCTGCTATTTCTTTCCTCTCCTCTGTTTAACTCTCATCCCATGTTTTTTTATTTTTATTGAACATCTTCTCTATATAATCCATTGTTACTTTTCTTCCTCTCTGTCTTCAATGTTCTTCCTTCTTCATCTATCATTCAAACTTGTCTTTTTTCTCTCTTGTTTCTTACCTGGCTCTATAACACCTTCTTACTTCCTTCCACATCTCGTTCTAGTATTTATGTCTATTTCTGTATCAAATGATTCCTGGCTTCCCATGACTCACTTCAATCTCTTCTTTATATTCTTAGATTCTTATAACTCCTGAATGTTTTATTATTCTCTTCCACTGCTTCCTCCACCCTGTTGTTCCCTCAGGGTGTCTCCTTCCATTTCCTCTTATCACTTGTCCTCCCATAAACCTTCCCTGCTGCTACCATCAAACTGTTTTTAAATCTTTTCCATTCAACCTCTACACTTTACATCTCATCCTTGGATATTAAGCTTCTTGCCTTTCTTCAGTGTATCTCTCTTTCCTCTTCATTCTTTAGCCTCCACACCCTTATTCTTCTTTCTTGTCTTACTACCTTTTTCCTACATTCCCATCCCTTTATGTCTGCCACCAACAGCCTGTGGTCACTATCTAAGGACACTTGATATTACCTTGATGGTTAAGGTCTGTCTTTTCATTTCCTCAATTCAGTGATGCCAGTGGGTCATTTTTCTCACTTTTAGTCACTTTATAAAAAAAACACTCACTTTTAGTCATTTTTCTTAACATATTTATTAATCTTACTTACCTAATGGTTTTAAGGGCTTTTCAAGAAGAAGATCATCATTTAGTAGGCCTAATCTTATTGAGAAACATTGAGTGTAAGTATAAAGTCTAATAGCTGCATAATATTGTCCACTTGTTAGTTTTTGATACCATAATTTAAAGTGAATCTCAATTATGAGAAATTGAGCGGTTTTCTTAAAAGCCTATATAGCCTACTAATGGTTTTGCTCGATATTACATGGCTGCTTATTGCTTTGGTGGCCACATAGTCACAATATACTAAACTGCAAAGAACGAAGAGATCAGAGTTTGATCCCGATCGAGTGCACTGAAAGTGGTTTTTCCTAAACGATTTTCCACTCCCTCTCATCATACAAATTTGGGTGCACTTCCTCAAAATTCAACCTTCCTCATTCCTAATCCATAAGCATAATTAGTACATAGGCATGTACCTTGCTCGGAAGGGTAGTAAGACGCAGTGCTAAGACAAAAAAAAATCTTAAAAAATTCACAACACAGGTTTTGTTTTGAAATGATTCAAAGCTGTATTAATGTAGCATTTTTATTTCATAGTTCTGTTTTCAACAGAAGGAAGGTTTTGAGCGGATAAGTGGTTGTGGTTTCAGGAATATTTTAACTGTATATAATTGAACTAAATTAGGTATGGGAAACTATTTAATGTTCCTAAAGATAGATTGAATAATGAGTGGAAGCTTTTGAAGCTTGAGGACATAATTCATGAAATTGAAAAAGGTGTTCGAGTAGACAAATTTTTGAACCATCTATTCACATTGTATAATCCAGCCGAAAACATAAATAT
Organism: Timema cristinae; assembly: GCA_039000515.1. Lineage (NCBI taxonomy): Eukaryota > Metazoa > Arthropoda > Insecta > Phasmatodea > Timematidae > Timema > Timema cristinae. The sequence goes on from JBCFYV010000003.1 coordinate 12,429,485, forward strand.
TCAACTCTATGTAAAGTTGTACAAGCTTCCTTATCTCTTTCCAATGGAAATGCGAGTGTTGAAAGAAGGTTTTCCTCCTCAAATAGAGTCCTCACAGAAGATCGAGCCCAAATGTCAGAACATACATTAAATGCATATATAACTACAAAAGATGCATTACAACCATATAATAATAAGCCAGAGCTAGTGCCCATTACAAGACAGTTATTAGCTCTTGCCCAAGGTGTGCACAAGAGTTATTAAAACCACCCGGAAGAAAATAAAATAATAAATGCTAGGGTGCATCGCACAAACTTTTCCCGTTTTTATCTTAAAATATACATTTACTAAAAACTTGTAAAATTTGTGAAACAAAATAATAGGGCTATACATTTTTGTAGAAGCGGGTTCATCTTAACTTGATGTACTCAAACATAAAATGTGGACTCGTCTGACAGTTCTTACCTCCTCCATGAAGACCCTTCCCCGCTTTCGCAGATTAGCGTGGCTACCTGTGCCAGGAGGGTACAATTTCCACTAGCCACTTGGGAAGACAGACAAGTTGCCTTTCCAGTGATAGAGTTTCAAATACAATAATTTCTCGTGCTGATGACTAAGTAAACTAATGCACTAGACCAGTGGCTTACAACCTGGGAGTCGCGACCCTGATCGGGGTCGTGGTATATATTGGGTTGGGTCACATTGCTGATTGAGGTTATATTGTTATATTTACTTTTTAAATTGATTATTAATATTATAGGAAGGTGCAAAGTTCAAATACAGTAGAAATTTAAGCGGCTTAAATAAAAAAAAATCTGTTTGGTTACTAACTTACTAAATACCCACTGGGCTCGTTGATTCTATTTTGAAACATCTTAGTTGCATTCATATAAATAATATATATATATATAAAAAAAAGTAGTTTATAAGAATGAAATCAAACATATGGGCTTAATGTCACACTCGTTTGGTGAGGTCAGTATTCATATTCTGACTGAGGGTTCTAGGACATGTCCTGTTTTATTTGGACTGAAAGAAAAAAGTTATTAAATGTCAAACAGTTGAATAAATACTTGGTAAACATTATCAGAGAGTTAATGTTTCTATCACTTACCCAGGAACTACAGAACCAAGGGGTTGGGTTGGGGGGGGGAGGCCTCAATCCCCCCTGTTTATATATTGGGGGCTTGGACTATATTAAGCATTCCCAATATTGTTCACGTATATTCGAAAAGCGTGTATGGAATTATTTTATTAACAAACTTAGATCATACCATGCCTATTGCCTATTGTTGGAAATTAATTTTATGTCAAGTAGTTTAATGCAACAACAAAAATAAAAATACTTATAAAATCTGTCACCACCAGTGTGGTAATTTTACATAATACTTAAATATTTATAAATCAAGTTATATAATTATAAATTGAAAAGGGTTAAAAGCGGGGCCCGGTTTATGACTTTACAAAGCTTTACACCATAATCTGCAAACCAGAAAGGATGAACTATAGTCTACTTCTCTTACTTTGAGAAGAACATGCTGAGACAATCTTTAAGCTCTGAGGGTATTCAGGATCATGTTATGGATAAGAAGTGTTGCTATTGTGTGCATGGGTGTTATTACTTTAATAACTTAAATAAAATATGGCAAAAATTGGCAGCACTGAATGGTTGAATTTGGCAGAATTGATATGGCTTTCTGTTTCCTCTTCAATAATTTTAAATGAAGAATGAATGTGAGGCTGATTATCATGTAGTAATTATATATTGACTCAAATATACAAATGATACTGATTTGTTTTAATTTTTATTCAAAAGTGTTTTAAAACATTATAACGTTTACAATGTCAATTTACATTATGTATACATAAAAGATTGTTAACAAACTATTTCAAAACTATAAAAAGGTGTACAGATTACAAAATATTACCATTTCCCAATCTTTTTATTTTGACCAAAATCCAATAAGTGGTCAAGTAATTTTGGATCAATTCAAAATGTGATAACAAGAAATCTTGGAAGAGGTTGCTTTGTACACCACTGATAATTGCTTTAACGCAAACGGTGGAAATGAGTATAGTTTCCTTAAATCTGTCAAACAAACTTTCTTACTGGTTTTATAGATTTTCCTTCAATACATAGCTATATAAATGTCTCCTCTCAAGTGTATTACAATATCCACTTACAGTATCTTTGAAATTGTGTAAATAGCGTTAACCTAGGCAGCCAGTAAGATCCATGGCACACTTAATGTGGAAGCAATTATTGGTTGTGTGTGAAGAAGATCAAACTCAACTCTAATTAAAAGTTAAAGAAAGAACATATAATTCAATTATGAAAAGAAACAATAAAACTTTAGAACCTTTATGAACCTAAAAATATATATTTCAATTCTGGTTCTTAAGCCATTTATTTTAAGGGTTCCTGAATTACTTGAAATAGTTGTTAATTTGGTTATCGTTGGTTCCAGTTTGACTCCCTGATATGTAGTGATTTTGTTTAAAATGTGGTAGTGGCATGATCATTAATGCCTTTATAATTAATTTTATGTAATGATTAATCAAGAGTAGTTTACAGTTGGTTAATTTTTGAAAAGTTGAAAGTTTTTGAAATGTAGAGTGTTTTGCATAATTAACAAGCATTTTTAATGATAAAAAAGGTAGTTCACTTTTTAGTAATTTTAGAAAATTAATTCAATTTAAACATTACCTCAATTTTTTTCTGCTCAGAAAGTGTATTTTAAGAATAATTCATTTATATCATTAATAAATAATGTTTGTTTTCCTGGGAATAATTATTTAAGGATAATTACTGAAACACAATACATACAAATTTTGTTTACACCATAATATACTATATAGACCTAGGTGGGCAACCCTGTCACAATCGCCACAAGTGCAAATTGTCCATAAAATTGTGTGATTTGATTTTCCAGCTCTCTCAGTAAAATTAATTTTTCCTGATGGTGTTTGCGATTGTAACATTATATTTTCTGCGTAACATTGGAAGCACTCTGCATGCGCATTGAGTTCAGATATTCAGAGAATGTTTCTGCAACTTGTCAGCCAACAGCTTATCATATTATTTTACATTTCAATCGAACAGTTTTGATCATCTACACTAAGGCACTAAGGCTGTAAATGAATAGTCAAAGTTACATGTTTTTAATAAACTTATTCAAACCATGTTTGTTGTTTTAAATGATCAAATGAGCAGCACTTTCTCAATTTTACATGGTGTGACGAATTTCACATCTCAATCGCCACTCCTATGGATACATTGAAACATATGTTGCGCATCTTTGATATAAACTATAAAAGAAAGTAGTATGTACAATCCGTGCACCCTGAACTGTAGCATCCTTACCGTGAGAGACTTCAGTTATGGCCTTATCGTATATGCTGAGCCATAGAGGAACCATATACAAGCAGGGATGTGAAGTCTGAATCAATTTTGGTTGGAGTTGGAATCAGTAAAAATGTATTGAATCCGACGCCGGCTTCAAAATAAAAACTTATAGTGCTAAAATCATAGAGCAGTTCAAACACCTGGGAATATTTCTGACAAAGGACGCCTAATGCACCAAGGTAATTAGGTCAAAGATCGTCATGACTAAGGAGGCTTTCAACAAGAAGACGTTACTACTAACCAGCAAGTTGAGTTTGGAACTTAGGAATAAACTGATTAAATGCTATATTTGGAGCAGAAACTTGGACTCTCAGGAAAATGGAAAAGAAACAAGTGGGAAGCTTTGAAATGTGGTGCTGGAAAATATTAGGGTGACAAATTAAGAAGTTCTAAGAAGAGTGGGTGAGAAGACCATTTTGGATGTGATTCTTCAGTACAAAGTCAAATGGATCGGACAAATTCTTAGGTGGAGCTGTCTTCTACACGACATCAGAGAAGGAAAGGTTGAGAAAAAGAGGAACTTAGGAAGAAGGAGGATTCAATTATTGGATCTCTTGAAGGAAAGAAGAAAATTCTGGGAGCTGAAAGAGGAGCCAGAATACAGCGTAAATAGGTAATCTAAGTTCACTGACAAAAGAAATGGGCCTGTTGTATGACAGAACACCTAACACCAATAATCATGTCAATTGGTAACCGTACCTCCTGACCGAACATGAGATAGTAAGGGGTGAACTTTGTTGAATCTTGTGGACTGGACCGGTATGCTAGTAGAACTTGTTGCAGGGCCTTGTCCAAGTTGTTCTGAGAGTTGTTGACGTACTGGGAAGGCATTGCGCATAGAGTTCTATTGAATCTTTCTACCAGGCCATCTGACTGTGTGTGTTATGGAGTTGTGAGAGTTTTCTCTATCCCAAGAAGTTGACACATTTCTTGGAATAGCTTAGACTCAAACTGGCGTCCTTGATCTGTATGAAGTTCCACTGGCACACCAAACTGGCAGATGAACTCTTTCACAATGAGCTTAGCTACTGTTGACGCTTCCATATCTGGCAGAGCATAGGCCTCTGTCCATTTAGTGAAGTGGTCAGTCACTACAAGAATGTATTTGTTTCCTTGAACTGTCTTTGGCAAGGGTACCAGAATATCCGCCACTACACGCTGGAGGGGAAATCCTGCGAGGTAAGTCCCAAGGGGTGCTCTCAGTTTGGTGGTCGGTGATTTCCTTCTCGTGTACTCAGGACATTCTCTACACCACAGCTCTACATCATTGGTCATCCCTGGCCAATAAACCTATGTCGGATTTTCTCTAACGTCTTTGTAACACCTAAGTGGCCACCACTAACCGCATCATGCAACAATCTTAAAATATCGGTAGATAGGTGATGTGGTACTACAAGCTGAAGTACATCCGGCTTATTTTCTTCCAGCCAGCGATGATACAAAAGGCCCCGATGTACTTTTAGTCGTTTCCACTGTGCCCACAAGCTCATGTAGTTCTCTCCTCTACTGGATGCTTCACAGGCGATTGGCCTCTCCTTGTCTTCTTGTTTTAGTTTAGCAATGTGTTGATGGCTTCATCAGCGTCCTGTAGCGATCTAATGTATGTGTCTGACCAATGAAGTGTCCAGCTTGAGTTATCTTGAGATATAGTGGATACCAGCAGCTCCTCCTGCCCACATTGTTTACATGGCAAACGTGATAATACATCAGCATTTCCGTGACTCTTTCCAGGACGATGCTCTACCATGAACTCAAACTCGGCCAATTGCTCTAGCCACCTGCCCTTCAGGTTCTTTAAACGCCTGCATCCAGCAAAGAGATTTGTGGTTTGTGCGTACTTTAAACTTTTTGCCAAATAAATAACTTCAGAAATGTTGAGTTGCATACACCAATGCCAACAACTCTCTTCTAGTTACACAATAGCGACGCTCAGCCTTTGTTAGCGTTCGACTAAGGTAGGATACTACGCGTTCTTCTCCCTCCTGTACTTGACCTAAAACAGCTCCGATGCCTGTTCCACTCGCATCTGTATCCAAGATAAACTCAGTGTCCATCCTTGGATAGGCAAGAATTGGAGCAGATGTGAGACGTTGTTTCAGCTGTTTAAAAGCACAATCACACTGTTCACTCCACCTAAACCTCTCTCCTTTTTGTGTGAGCTGGTGCAGGGGTGCCGCGATGTTTGAAAATCCCTTTACATAACGTCTGTAATATGAAGATAGTCCCAGAAATGCCCTGAGTTCAGTGATATCACTAGGTATGGGGTAATCCACCACTGCACGAACTTTTTCTGGATCAATGGCCACACCTTCCTTTGAAATAATATGTCCCAGAAACTTCACAGTTGTTCGAAATAAATTACGTTTCAATGGTTTCACTTTTAGGCCAGCTTCCTGTAACCTCTTGAACACCTCACGTAGTCTACTGATGTGCTCTTCAAAGGTTCTCTCAATCATGATTACATCATCCAGGTACACCAATACCGTATCCCACTGGAGGCCCGATAGAACTAGATCCATCAATCTTTGGTACGTGCTTGGGCCATTGCAAACTCCAAAGGGAGCACCTTAAACTCCCACAGCCCATCTCCTGTTGTCAATGCGATCTTTTCACAATCCTGAGGAGCAACCTCAAGCTGCTAGTAGCCACTCACCATATCGATTGTGGAAAATGCTTCACACCTCCTAGAGAGTCCAGTAGATCGTCTATATGAGGGAGGGGATACGCGACTTTCTTTGTAACATCGTCCAGCCACCGATAATCTATACAAAACCTAGTTCCGCCATCTTTCTTCACCATAACAACGGGTGAGCTCCATGGGGAGGTTGAGGGTTGAATGGCGTCATTTTCACTCATCTCTTTCACAACACTTCTCATTTCCTCCCTATGGTGGAATGGTAGTCTTCTGGGTGGTTGGCGGATGGGTGTACTTCCACCCATATCAATTTTGTGATAAACTAGATTGGTACAACCAAGGTCATTTGGTCCCCAAGTACTAGCATCTGGAAAATTGTTCAACATGGCATTTGCTATGGAACGTTGGGTAAGTGATAGCTTGGCTGAGTCTAAATCAAATAAGCTAGATGCCTTCTCACCCCGGGTAGTTTTATCTCCAGTCCCTACCGTCCCTGCCATGACGCATGGCATCAGTGATCCAATATTGGTCCCACTATATAAAGTCACTGGTTGTGGATGTGGATTTATAGCAATCTCACTGGAATAGCTTTGTCCTTGGAAGATACTACAATGTAGGCCGCGAAAATTCCATGTTTCTCAGAAAGGTGACTATTTGTTTCTTAATACCCCCATCCCCATCCCCGCACTGACTGCTGCTTGAAGCGCCACCTCATATCTACTCGGTATCATAATTGTCTCTTTCAAAGTCACCCGGCACACTCCGGGCTGTGGTTCCCCTAGTGTTTTATTTAGGGGTACTTTCCCTTCACCCACCCGCATTATTCCTTTCGAAAGCAAAACATCGAATTTGTTTCTGCGTAAGAAGTCAGTGCCTATAAGGCACATCTGTGTCAGTCCCTTTGCAACAATCATTTCCTGTGTTACAAAGTAGCTTCCTATTCTAACGGGTACACTCACTGTACCAAGAACAGTCATATGATCACCACTTGCATTTATATCTGACCTGTTCGTTGGCTGAAGTTTGCTATTTGACGCTCGTCGCCAAACTTTCTCATCTATGAGGGAAGCAGCCACTTCAGTGTCTATCAGTAAATCTATAGGCTCGTCCCACAATTTTCCCTCCACGAACACGGCTGAGCATGGGCCACACTTCCTACTACAACACGGTATTGCTTTGAATAGGAATTTACTTTATTGTTTGTAAAAAAATGACAATTTTCTCTTTTCAAAGTAAGTAAGATGCCTGTATTAAAAGATATTGATGTGTGCATTATATGACACAAAATCAGTAACATTCCAAAACGAAAAATAAGTACTTTTAATTATGTTTAAAATATTGTTTTGAGTTGGATAAAAAGAAATTTTAAAAAATGAAATAATATAGAAAACTTAATTTTACGTTATTTTTAATGTAATATATAACAGGTAATTAAAGATTTTTACATTTATAACAAAATTGTGATATTTTACAAGTGTTGGCAACCCAAAACCTAAACATATGATTTTCGAACTGTCATCCAGGTAAAAATCTATCGTGAACGGAATATAAGTGTGGTTGACTTTTATGGTGATGATTTTGATGCTGACTGTTTGAAGCTTCATCTTAATATAATGCTGGATATTGCAAAGTACCATAGTGTGAAACTTTCACACCTAAAATATGTTTTAAGAGTTTCTAAAATAAGATACCATTTTAGGAAAATAATTCCTTAACTAACAAAATTAGTAAAAATCCTACAAAGTTTTCAGCCATGTTGAGTATCAAACACGAGACCAGTAGATTATAGATAGATGCACTACCAAATTATCTAAGGTGATGGATATCAATAATGAAATCCCCTCTAATATAAATCTACAATGAGCCTACAACAAATACAAAAGGCCTAACCAGTATTTTAAAAGGGATAAGTTGGTTTTATAGATTTTACTGCAAGACTGGGATATCTGTAAATTGAGAAAGTTAAATTTTAAAAAAAGAATAACTAGCAATCTCCTTGGAAAAACAAAGTATAAATAACAGTATATAAGTCACCTTAGTGGGATTGGAAACACGTTCTGACCTCTCTTATATATGATCCAAACAAGTCAATCTCAAGGGTACTGGCACAACTGCTGCAGTTAATTACTATTCAGTTTCAAATAAACACACTTGTGAATGGTTTTACGGCCAAACTTATTGATGATAGTTTTTATTCATAATAGTTAAATTAGAATCGAACAAAATTAATATTTTTTTTCTAAGAAAATTTTTGAGACAGTACGCAATTTTTCTAATACCAGAGCTGCATCAATTAAATGACTTTTTGATGTTTCGGCTGTCGAATCATTCTTGGATATTTTTTTTTTTCAAATCTGGCTCACCTAATGTACTCTCAGAGGTTAGATATTTTTATCTGCAGTGGCTTTTAAGTTACAGCCCTCTGAAATCTCAAAAAAATAGCAATTTTCTGCTGACATGCAATTAAAATAAATTATTACTCAGGCTATAAATAAGATAGAAGGTTGGGTAAAAAAAAATGTGTAGCTTATTTTATAAGCTTTCATCCACTAGTGAATTTTTTTCAGTTCAAGGTCATATTATAAAAATGTTGACCTTTGAATTTCTTTTAAAAAATTGGGGGGTTGGGGCCGGGGGAACATAAAGTCCATTCACGGTAGGAATTACTCTTGAAAGGTCTTTTTTCCTGCCAATATCCTACTATATAATAGATTTATGGTAGGAAAAAGGCCTTTCAGAAGTCAATTCCTACCGTGAACAGACAATAGGATCATGTGTTTGTCAATTTTCTGAAAAATAAATGCAAAGACTAAACCATTTGCGTTTGTGAATCACTTGCTTACACTTTACTTTCTGTAAAGTGAATGGATGAGAAAGGCATGTCTGTTATTTGCAAGAACAATTGTGTATTATTAATGAAAAATAATTCTATGATTGTGAAAGGCAAACTTTGTCAGATTCAAGTGCTCTGTAGACATAGTGAATGTAGTTGTGGCACAGGCATATGGGACATTACTGCAAATTTTATGTTAACTCTCTATGTGAGGTTTGCCTGAAAGGTAAACAAATTAGATCGCCTTTTCTTAAGTGCTAGCCTGACGACTATAAGACAAAGAGAATGATTCACTACAGTATGTGTCTACTAATGTCTGTGGAAAGATTATTCTTCCCACTCATTACGGAAAAAAAAAACATTTTGTATTGTTTGTCGGTCATTATAGTCACTTTGCTGTTGTCTTTCTTCTTGAAAAGAAAAGTGAAGTTGATGCGTGCTTTAAAAAATATGTATCTATGGTGAAAGCTAAGTATGACAAGTAGATTTATTGATAACTTGAGATGTAACAATGAAGGTGAGTAAAGTGTCAAAGTGTTAAAAATGTCTGTGCATCAAAGGGTATTAATGTGCAACACACAATTGCAAGGAACCCCAAAGAGAAAGCTGTTGTGGAACGCTATGGACGCACTTTGTTAGAAAAGGCCAGATGTTTGATTTTTGAGAGTGGTATGATCAAGAGTTTTTGGGGAAATGAAATTTTAACTTCAGTATACCTCACTAACATAACTCCAACATCTGTATTAACTGACGGTCATACACCTGCAAATATCTGGTTTGCATTTAAGTGAATAAATTCAGATTATTTGGATGTACAGCATTCAAAGAAAAGTCTAAGAAAACGTTGATGGCTGGCCAAAGCGACAAGAGATATCCCTTTTGGGACCCGGTGAAACAAACTGTAATCAGTGCAAGATCTGTACCATTTGATGAACATCATTCTACCACAAACAATTTTGAAATTGTTGTTGTTGATAGGTTGATCAAGAATGAAAAGTCTCCAGAAAAAAACTTATACCTTCTACTCATCAAGCTGAATCTGTGGATGAACCTTTGGTTCGTAGGAGCTCCAGGCAGAGACAGTTGCCTAAATATCTTGATTAATATGATGTGAACATGATCGCGTTGTGTGCTGGTCATTTAGCTTCTGAGATACCTATGAACTACAATGAAGCCATAAAAATTGATAACGGTTGGAAGGAGGCGATAGATAATGAGCTGACTTCACTTGAGGAAAATCAAACCTGGAAGTTGGTGAAACCTTCATCAGATGCGACAATCAATGACTCAAGATGGGTTTTTGTTGAAAAATTAGTCAATGATGAACAACAGACAAAAGCAAGGTTGGTAGAAAGAAGTACCAACAGCCTACTTTGGAAGAAGAATATATCTATGCCCCTGTCGCCAGAATGATTACACAGAACATTGCTGGCGATCACAGCTGATAAGGATCTTCAAATACATCAGATTGAAGTAAATCTGCAATTCTGGGCCGGATTCACTAAAGGGAGCAAATAGATGCACCAGCGCAAGTTTAAGAGATGTGTCCAAATACCTGTTCACTAAAAGAAGCAGGCGCAATTTGAAAGCAAAGTTGCACTTTTTAATTGCCATCACCCTATAGTAGGTACAACCATTAAATCATGATTGTCACTTCAATAAATTTAAATGGCAGCATATTTTCATAATGGCATGAAATACAATTAGTTAAGTGTACTCCAATTAATAATAAAGAAATTAAATAACATATTCTGTCAAACACAATTTGTTTCAATTTAGATAGTGATAACAAAAGAAATTACTTACTGTTTATTGTTGAATTTGAATTTGTTGAATTGAATATTCAAACAACGCAATGACATTTCTTGCATTATTACAATACAAAACGTCAAACAAAACCACAAACTGCGTAATCTTTGTCTAGATACAGATAGGTTTGTATTCCTCCAAGTCTAAAGACATCTCGTCACTAAATATGGCAGTTAGTCTAGCATTAAAATAAGTTTTAAATTTTATAAATGTAAATGTTTTATTAATGGAACTTGCTTTAAACTAATAATATAAATAAATACTAAATAATGTAATAATATGATTTTTTAAAGCACCCAAAAAGAGGCCGCTTCCAATTTTATTGCTAGTTTATAAGCAAAATGTTTAGAAACCTTTGTACTTGCTGTCAATCTCATTAGATATTTAAAATAGAGCAGCCTTGACTTTGAAAGTAAATTCTTCACAGGGATTGGTCGAAAAAAGCACAATTGATGATGTTTATGATGACATCATAATCTTGCCACCAGATGGCGCCTTGTTTAGTGAATAAGGAAATGGAGCAAATAATAAGGTGCATCTTTGGGAGTATCTTGGGTGCAAAGTTGCGCCATTTCTAGACTTGCGCCGGAGCAGAATTGCACTTGTTAGTGAATCCAGGCCCTGAAGAGTTGCCTGAGTGACGATGTTTATCTGAAGCCACCCGATGGTCTATAAACTAACCCTGGATTAGTGTGTGAACTGGTGAAGGCTTTATATGGCCTGTGCCAAGTCCTAAGTGATGAAATAAGTGTATTAATAGTTATGTGAATGGTTTAAATTTTGAAAGGTCTTACGTTGATCCTTGTCTGTATTTTAATAGCATCATTTATATTTTAATTTGGGGTGATATTATTTTGATATTAAGTTCTATTAATGATGTGAATAATGTGAAGAAGAAATTGATGACAATTTTAGAGGTAAGGGATTTAACTAGGGGTACTGAATTAAAATAACATTTTCAGGGTTATGCAATTGAAAAATAAATGGTAGGATGAATATTGGTCAAACAATTTTGATAAGAAAAGTGACTGATCATTTTGGTATGATTGTAAAATGTCAAAAATTCCAATGCATACTAAGTTTAGAGAAAGGAATTACAGGTGAATTCACGGTGCCTTACAGGGAACTGATTGGTAGCTTGATTTATATTATGTTGGCCACAAGGCCAGATTTATATTTTGTTGTTTCATATTTTGGGCAATTTCAGAATTGTTACAATGATATTCATTGAAAATATCTTAAGGTTTAACTCAATATCTAAAACTTACAGAAAATTTTTATTTGGCTTATGAAAATACTTTTTAAGTAGTAGTGAGTAAGAATATTTGGCACTTTTTTCCTACTTGTGTCTGAATGTTTATTTTTGGGTCAATTCTTTGAGATAAGTAGGTCTGTTTATTCAATCTTGATTTATGAAGACAATCTGGGATATAGCATGATGGCTCAAACTTATGAAACAAAACATACTAAATACATTGGCGATGATCAATTAGCCAATATGATGACAAAAGTTTTGCCAATAACTAAATTTGAATATTTTAGGAATAGCCTAAATATTGTAAATATTGTTTTATAACTGAACTCAATAAGGTATTGTAAAATTGAGGGGAGACAATGGATGATAAGTCAATTCTAGCTATACCAATTATTGGCAACACTGTTTACTGTCTGGCATCATTCTTCTTCTCCTTTTCATATATTGCATCATGTAGCTACGTTGTATGTATTATCTCAGTACTAAACTTTGTTGAAAGTTCTAATTTGTGTTTTCTTTATATAACAAATACCGGATTACTATTATTAACCTTGTTAAAATTCAATAATTTCAAGCATGAGTAATAATTTATTTTGTAATTGCATGTCAGTTGTAAAATTTATATTTCAGAGTGCCGTAAGTTATAAGCTACTTCAGTTAAAAATCTGAAAATTCTCATTTTTTATTACTTCTGAGGGTACATTAAGTGAGCCAAATTTGAAAAAAAATCCAAGAGGGTAAGGTTAATGGATCACTTGGCATGGAATGAATTACCCTGTTGTTAAAGCAGCATTTCTTCAAAAATTTGACTTCTGCACTTAATTCAAAATGACACGGCTCAAACCAGAGGAACGCTTAATATAAAACTCGACAGTGTCAATGACATAGCTATGAATGCTTTATTCACAATCATTTAAAATAACCTTATCATTTGCTATGATTTGTTTATTTTAATTTTTAGTTTTATATTTTGCTGTCAGTAAAGGGATATGAAGAACAGTGAAGTATTATTTGCACAACTTATGTCAGATATTTTTCTCTTAGTATTTATTAATTTTTTTAAAATATTTTTTGTCACCACAGCCAATTCTGACATAAAATTTAAATTATATCTTACAAAATTCATAATAAAATCCATTGAGTTCTATAGGACCATTTTGTCCTCCAATTTGATTGAAGGTTTTGACTTAAAAATTAGGTTTCAGGTAAATTTAACTAGAGAAAGAGTATGTTTTGTTTAACCATTCTTTCCACAAATAAAACATATGTGTACAATTACATGTCACAGGCCTATCGAAGCTTCAGAAATGTTAATTAGGCCTATAAGTGTATTTAGGTAACAGTTATAGCTGCATCAAGTAAAATATTTGTGAATTTTGAAAAATTGACACCTAGAGGTGGGTTTGATTCTTATGCCCATTTTGTTTTTCCAAAATTTACAAATATTCTTTCCAGCCTTCATTTAATTTTTTTTTTATTCTTCTATGTCCACAGACAAAACCCGGTCAAGAATTTATACAAAAAAAGGTTTGCTTGTTTATGAGTTCCTAATTTATATTTCTAAAGGTAAAATTTAGTTAAGACTATAGGCACCATGCAAAGTGTAGACAATATTTGAATTCACGACATGAGCGTGCAAGACGGCCATATATTTTTTAAAGTTTTTGCGGGGTAAATACGAGCAGCATCATGTTCACTGTGATGAAATACTCAGAAATTCTAAAACATTCACTGTTTCTTGTAAACTACTTAGACAATGACAGTAGTTTTTTTTTTCAGAATTTGTTATAAAAACCATAAAAGAGATGAGGATATTATTTAAATGCCTGCCCATATTTCAATTGGTTTGCTTTGAAAAATTTGTTTTTAATGAAAGAACTATAATGAGGTTTTTACTGTAGACATATTTTCACTCTGTGTAAAAGTTTTTTTCCTAATTGAAATAGATGGGTAGTAAAAGTGTACAAAATGATCACAATAAACTGAATTTTAGTTTTTATTCAAGACTCATTCCTCTAACACCAATAGTTTTTACAGTTTGATGTGTTTAGTTATGAGCTCTTCAAACGCAACAAATTTTCGATAAACTGAAGATTGTCAGAAAGACCGGTCAGTCTTTCCGTTCCTACATTTATTTTTCCTGATCTACTATTACTAGCTTTACAATAATTATTATTATGTTAAATACTAGATCACTTTTGGTTGTGCACTCTATTTATAATATTATATTCTACCTTTCTTGTAAATTAGTGAATAGATAAATCTTAAATTTATAAATGTTGTCCACTTTGTCTGACAATAATTCAGCTTGGTCAGAAATTATAAAATTAATGATATTAGGCCTAAGTTAATATTAAAACTTCTGAAAAGTAATTCTTACATAATAATATTGAAAATCTATTTCTGGTTCCTAATGTTGGCACAATATAAGCTATTTGGTCATTCCAGCAGATTTCACCAGCAGGGTGATGCAGCACGATTTCCAAACAAATTGAAATAAACATGGGTTATTCTCAAGTTGAGGGACTTTTTATGTCGCTTTCGCTAACATTAATATCATTTGGAGTTTTTGAAATAACTAAACCAATACCAGTAGAGTAAGAAGTAAATAGAGGCAGGAACTAACTTCAATGTTTGTCTGCCGCTTTATACTTAATATTATGGTTATGAAACTCAAATTCCGCCATAAACATCAGTTCGTTAATGTTGCTTGGTAATGAAAATGGTGTTATCACTTTGCTAACGTTGCTCAGTGACGAAAATGGTGTATTCACCTCATTAATGTCAGATGACAAAACTAATGATAATCACATAACTCACGTTAGTAAAGTGAGATTTTCATGTAAATACTGTTTTCCCAGACATCACTTCACTAACGACAGTAAAATCATTTATTTCTCATTAACAGTCTTAGTAAAAATATATATTATTATATATTATTAACATTTGAGCTATTAAAACATAAATAAAAAATGAGAAATGTAAAACTTAATTTTCTTTGAATTTTGGAAATTTAACATCACTATCACATAAATTTAGTATAATTCTTCACTTACAAAATCATAATCCAAGTAAATTAAAGAAAATGTATAAATTTTTTATTTTATTGTTAAAAAAATATATATTTTAATTGGATTTTAGAAATTATAACATATTTATGTGCATGTGAAAGAACGTTAGCAAAGTAATAGATGATGGGTAGCTTGTTGGTTAAAAAAAAAAAAAAGCACAAGAAAATGGTAAAATCAAGCTCTGCTGGTATTATTACTTACTTCTTTCCCTCAATTTGAAAATGACCCATATATGTGATTACTACAAATAATGAGGAACCAAAACAAAATTTAGAATATTTTTATTCTCACCATTAATTTACTTTGGGTGTAGTAGGGGGGGAGGGGGAAGATGCTGTGAAAACTGCAGTTGCAAGGGTTTGAGTTATTTTTAATATCTCTACTTCTATAAAAATATATCAACTTGAACCAAAAAATGTTCTGTTTACCAGTGTCTGTAGCTATTTGTTTTAATGTATGGGTAAACTACTTCACTATAAACATAGTGCACTGTACTGATAAAAATCGAAGAAAAAATGTTTTTTTTATAAAAATTTGATTACCCATAAAACCTTTAGTTCCAAAATCACCAGTCTCATTTATTTGTTGACATTTCCTCACACAGAGTAGTAAAGGATACGCACCACAGAGTTGGATCTGAATTTATTCTTTTGACAAAAAAGATATCTCAAATTTCGTTATTTTTTAATATTCGTGTAGGCCTATTTTCAGTTGTCTAAAAGGGAGGTAAAGTTAAGAAACTGTATTTTTTTTTACAGATAGCCTCTGTTAGTGTGATTATTACCACCAAATTTCATGATGGTGTTTAGCCTGGTTTTTAAGAGAAGAATATATAAATCTGCCACCTTTCCCCTTTAGGTGCTCTGTAGCGATCATTACTGATACAGAAGAAGGGTTAAATGTAACAAGGCTGAGGATTTCATTTTGTATTATAATAAACAAAGATGCATTATAATAAGTCTAAACTAACTACTTGACAATACAGTTTTATTTTACAATACATTTAAAATAAAATTAATTTTAAAAGCTTGATGTGTAGGGTTAACTGGAATTATTAGTTCATTCAAGTGATACGGACAGCTCCTATTAGTGTACAATTAAATTGCAGCTACTCACATCCATACTGAATCTGTACATGCTGATGTTCAATGCAAATAGGTTTCTGATATTTTGGTGCCTGTCTCTGTTTTAAGATGTGGCCTTCTCTGGTTGGTGTTGATGGCTGATGTTCAATGCAAATAGGTTTCTGATATTTTGGTGCTGTCTCTGTTTTAAGATGTGGCCTTCTCTGGTTGGTGTTGATGGCTGATGTTCAATGCAAATAGGTTTCTGATATTTTGGTGCCTGTCTCTGTTTTAAGATGTGGCCTTCTCTGGTTGGTGTTGATGGCTGATGTTCAATGCAAATAGGTTTCTGATATTTTGGTGCCTGTCTCTGTTTTAAGATGTGGCCTTCTCTGGTTGGTGTTGATGGCTGATGTTCAATGCAAATAGGTTTCTGATATTTTGGTGCCTGTCTCTGTTTTAAGATGTGGCCTTCTCTGGTTGGTGTTGATGGCTGATGTTCAATGCAAATAGGTTTCTGATATTTTGGTGCCTGTCTCTGTTTTAAGATGTGGCCTTGTCTGGTTGGTGTTGATGGCTGATGTTCAATGCAAATAGGTTTCTGATATTTTGGTGCCTGTCTCTGTTTTAAGATGTGGCCTTTCTGGTTGGTGTTGATGGCTGATGTTCAATGCAAATAGGTTTCTGATATTTTGGTGCCTGTCTTTCTTTTAAGATGTGGCCTTGTCTGGTTGGTGTTGATGGCTGATGTTCAATGCAAATAGGCTTCTGATATTTTGGTGCCTGTCTTTCTTTTAAGATGTGGCCTTGTCTGGTTGGTGTTGATGGCTGATGTTCAATGCAAATAGGTTTCTGATATTTTGGTGCTTGTCTCTGTTTTAAGATGTGGCCTTCTCTGGTTGGTGTTGATGGCTGATGTTCAATGCAAATAGGTTTCTGATATTTTGGTGCCTGTCTCTGTTTTAAGATGTGGCCTTGTCTGGTTGGTGTTGATGGCTGATGTTCAATGCAAAAAGGCTTCTGATATTTTGGTGCCTGTCTCTCTTTTAAGATGTGGCCTTGTCCGGTTGGTGTTGATAGTTCCATAGGTGAGAGGATCCTTAAAATGTCATTCCTACAAACCGATACAAAGTCATTCTGTGTTAACATGAAGGCTATGCCAGGTCCATGTTGTGTATAACTATCATCTTGATTCTCATTTGTCTCTTTTACAACTCCCAAAGCCACCATTTTACATCACATACACAGGCAACATAATTATTGACTTTAGGTCGTGGCTTCTTTGTTGGTTCCACAAAAGTTTTTGATGTAACAAAATCTTCATGTAACATTGTTCCAGAAACCAAAGATGTGGGAATCCTGGAACAAAGCAATGTTTGTTCCTTGTACCGGGTATGGCTTCAGCATCAATAAATCTGGATGATAGGTTAGTCTCAGCATTTGTGATGACAGAACTATCAATTATAAATTATAATAAAAGTTATGCCTCTAATATTTTGAGTGCAGAAGGTGTACATTTCACCCAAAGTTAGTATGGGGTTTCCCCATGTTCCCTGTAAGCTGGCTTTAGCAACTAAACGTTTCACAGTACCGCCAATATCAGCACAAGACCCTTTGTTCTGTAATGTAGCAAAAAAGTGCCATTCAGCATCAACACCAAAATCATTCTTATGATGGCACAGATTGTAAAAGTTTTTTCGATTCTTATAATGGACGGCAGCCCATCAGTGAAGTGAATATTTTTCTTCAGATTATAATTAATATTTAGAATCTCTTGAGCTAGGTTTGTTTGAAAACTGTATAAAACACTGACAGTGTGTTTCAAGTTACAATCGGAAATAAAACCAAAACTTTTTGATCTTATTTCACCATTTTCTAAGAAATATACCAGAAATGGATGCAATGTGGCTTGTTTATTTTGTAGGGGAGACTGGGGAGGGATGGGACACTTTACACTTTATGTGCTCTTAAATGTAACTTTGTATTTCTAGAACAAGATTTTTGCACTCTGGAATTGTTAGGTATTTAATAAATCATTACAGACTTTCGTACATTTTAAAATTGTAATTATAAAGGGGACTCAAAAATAGTTGTTGGATGTTTTTTTTGTCCCACCCCTCCCTTAATTGAGGAGGCATGGGACTGTGTGTACTTTTAAATTTGACCTTAACAGTAGTAGTCTCTTATAATAAGATGTATACGAGTATAAGCATAATAGGTTCTTCAATTCATTATTCCAGCACTATATATATAAAACTCAACAGTCTCTTATTTGAGAGGAAGATAATATGTTGGGTTACAAATTTACAACAACATAGCTATTCAAAATGTATTTTGTGGTAGTTTTCAAACACACTTGAGGGGGTTATCAACCAAAACTCTAAATCTATCACCCTGTTGAACCAATCTTGGATTTGGAAGAATTCCAATTATTTGATTCAAGTCCACAAAAGAAATGTCACAATCCACCAGCAAAAAATGTATTTTATCTCTGTCAATGAACTCAAGTGCCATCACTGGTACTTCCTGTTAGCCAGTGCAATCACTTTGTTCTGGGGGCTCTTTTATTATGCATACATATACATATTTTGTAGTGTTACGGGAACCTCCTAGCAACTTCTACTTGTTTTGTTTAGGATCAACCACTTCTATTGCCTCCTCTTCTGATGAAATGGCTGTTGGCTCATCAATATAAGAATCTTAAGATTCTCTATTGTTAACTAATTTAGTAACAATTTTATTTTAGTCCTTTTTACTTACGGGTGGTTTAGGCCTATGTTTGGCTTCCATTTGTTATATTTCCAGTTTTTCAGGAGTGTCTGTCAAAATGCAACTTTTCGCCGCTTAACTAGTGGTTCAAAATCAAATTGTTGTGCTAGCTATAAAGATGTAAATAGGCTTGAGCTATTTTTGGTAAATACAGCAGATATAGTAAATCTCATATGAAAGCTACTGGAGGCATTAATCTGTAGGACTTAGCCTTTTCTATAGGTATATCCTTTAAACTTTTAAAAACAATCATGCTTTTAATAGGCTTACCTTATTTTAAAGTTATTAATAGAGTAGGCTTACAATAACATAGAAATGTAATTAAGGGATCGAACAAAGCCTCCCCCCCTCCCTTTTGCAGTGTCTCTCATGCCTTCCTATGCAGACTATTTTTATACATAAGTTTGGTATACATAGCTGATATTCTAAAGTATAACTTACTGTATTTAGTTACTTGCTTTTGATATAAGTGTTTAATAAACAATCTGTAATCCTTACCTTGAAAATCCAGGCCGTTTCTTCCCAAAATATTAATTTAATAACACATGTTAGACTTTTATTGTAAATGCACAAACAAAAAAGGTAACTATATAAGCTATGACAATAATTACCTTTGGAGGGAAAATAAAATCAGTGGCACCAACAATTATATTTTAAATCTCACTGCCCCCCAGTCTCCCCTATTTCATCTTGCACAATAAATATATAGTTTTATGAAAAGTCTCCTATTACCATATACCCATTACAACTAAGTTCTTCTTTTTGTTGTTTTAAATACAAAGCTTGATGATTCACAAAAAGTGATCTGCTTCTTGATATTTCCTAATTTGTCCAGTAGCTTTGAGTAAATTTATCGTAGGGTTGAACTAATTAAAGTAAATAGCATCTATCCGTTGTAACCCATTGTTGGTAGGTTACTGTACGTCCAGGTCATCCAACATGAGTCACACCTGATTTTTATTTTAAATAAATGTGTTCTGATATGAAACTGTTTGGACATGTTAAAATGCATCTTTGTTTGTTGAAATACAAAACTAAAACCTCAGCTATGTTACATTTAACATTACTTTTGTATCAGTACTGACAGCTTCAGAGCATCCAAAAATGAAAAAAGTGGCCAATTGATTTATTTTCCCCTTAAAAACCCGACTAACACCGTCATGAAATTTGGTGGTGAGGATCACACTAACAAGGCTATCTGTAAAAAATATTGCAGATTTTTAACTTTGATTCCTTTTTAATAATAATAATATTTAGCACCGGTCTTACTACCGTTCGGGTTATACGCTTTAAGTACTAATTACGCTAATGGATTAGGAATTGGGAAGGTTGAATTAGAGGAAGTGAACCCGCATTTGCGTGGAGGGAGAGTGGAAAAACCATTTAGGAAAAACCACCCCCAGTTCACCCGACCGAGATTCGAAACTCGAACTCCCCGTCCTCAGCGGTCGAGTTCAACACGACTGGCTCATTAGCCAACTACGCCACCGAGGCGGGTAAATAATTCCTTTTTAGATATGACAACTGAAAATACACAAAAATTAAAATATCCTAGCCAAATTTGAGTTTTTTTGTCAAAAGAATAAATTCAGATCCAACTTGTGGGGCGTATCCTTTACTACTCTGTGTGGTAAAATGTCAAAAAAATAACATGACTGGTGATTTTAAAATTAGGTAAAGGTTTTATGGGTAGTTAAATTTTGATAAAAAAATCCTTTTTTTTTCCGATTTTTATCAGTACAGTTCAGGCACTATGTTTATAGTGAAGTAGTTTACCTGTACATTATAATAAAGTAGCTACAGAGATTGGTAAACAGAACATTTTTTGGTTCAAGTTGATATATTTTATAGAAGCAGAGATATCAATAATAATGCAAACCCTTGCAACTGCAGTTTTCAGGGCATCTTCTCCCCCTCTAACGCCTGAGTAAATTAATGATAATGAATAAACATATTCTAAATTTTGTTTTGGTTCCTCAATATGTGTAAGAATCATATATGGGTTTTTTAAGTGGTGCTGCAACCACTTAAATTCAAATGACACTAATGGCTTTATAAATCAGTTAAAAGAATTTATAGCACTAGCCATCATTTAAAAAAATTAAGATAGTATTTTATATGTTTATTACTTATATGAAATACCACTTAATATGGTTATAGGCTTAATGATAGTCTGCCTTATAACAAAACCTTTTATAATCTTTTCCAAGTCTTGTTTTATTTCCTCCACCCTTGCTACATGATTACTCACTACTAATGCTTTTCCTTTGCACCATTCTTGAAAGGGATGTAGTGTGTTACATTAGACAAACCAACTCATATTATTGCTTCCATTATTAAATCACTATTATAATGTCCAGCCTCCCTTCAAGCACAATCGTCAATAAGTGACCCAATGGAATGACGGACTGGTCTTTCTGACTATCTTCAGTTTATCAAAAGTCGGGCGCGCACGAAGAGCTCATAACTAAATACATCAAACTGTGAAAAGTATTGGTGTTAGAAAAATAAGTCTTATATAAAAACAAAATTCAGTTCCTGATGATAATTTCTTATACAACTTATACTAGTACCCATTTATTTCAATTAGGAAATAAACTTTTACAAAGAGTGCAGAATATGTTTGCAATAAAAACCTCATTAGGCTTTAGTTCTTTCTTTAGAAAACAATTTTTTTTAAGCAAATCACTTGGAATATGGGAATTTTAAAAATATCCTGTCTTTTTAAGGTTTTTATAACAAATTCTGAAGAAAAAATATCCTGTATTTTTAAGGTTTTTATAACAGATTCTTAAAAAAAAAAGTACTGATTGTCTAAGTAGTTTATGAGAAATGGTGAGTTATGTTTTAGGATCTTTGAGTATTTGATTGAGGTAAACATGATACCGCTCGGATTTGCCCTGCAAGAACTTACAAAGTCATCATAAGTCGCACCCCCAGTACTGGCACACATAGACTAAACTTAGGTAGGTACCTCTTTATAATTTTCGCAAAATTAGCTGTACACTTCATATTGTATGAAGTGTACTGTGCAGCTTTATGACTACTCCATGAAGTGAAATAGACATTTCCAAAGCGGCATGTTTCCTCAGCCCTGCTTTAGATCATGCGACCACTGTTAACATCATATGTGTTGAGGTTAGTTTGAGCATTGAAACAAGCTTAATTCTGAATGTTTGATCAAGTTGTTTCTCATCTCAAATGAGGGCTAATGCCTCATACATACCTGGCTGGCTACCTGTTTCATAACTAACAGGTAAAGTTCAGGAATGAATGGCACACCAGCCCCCCACCCCCAACTAGACAATTTTCACTTCCTCCTTACCAGTTTACAGAATTGAGGTTTCAATCCTAAAACAATGTTTTTTAGGCCTAACTAAAAATGTTTCAACTTTACATTTAAGTGCCTGAATGAGATCTATGTTATTAATTTTAGTAGGCTTACAGTAATGATTGTGTGATACTCACCAGTTGCCATATTTATTGCTTCAGGCTCAAACATTTGAAGATAGTGTGTATGGAGTTTAGCGACATTTAACTCTGGTGTCATTTGCTTGTTTTTATCTTCCTTTAGAAAGTTTTTTAATTCACTTGACTTCATCACTTGGAATATATGGTTCTTGATCATCTCCACTGTTTCTAGAGACACCTTTGTGGGCCTATTGTTATGTCTCCCACGGCCATCTCGTGGGAAAAGAATATTTTGGTCCAACTTTTCACTGAGAGTTCTAATTTTTCTGAAAGATACTGCATGAATGTGAGCAAACGCCAATTTACAGACCTGAATTTCCTTACCCTGGTCTCGAACATGGTACTTATAGGTGCACGTCCTCCTGTCCGATTCTAAGTTCTTCTTTCTTTTGACGTCTTGTTTCTTGATAAGGCCGAATAAATATGCGTTTTGTTCGTCGTAAGTTTTCAGAGAATAATAACCTTTAAACAGTCTTTGTCTAGTATTTTCATCAACCTTTTGGTAACATTTCAACTTGCAATTGCAGTCGCTACCGATTCTTTTAGGTAATACGAGCTCACCTTTCACACTGATATGAGATTCACCTGCAATAATTGAACGTTTTCTTTTTTCTCTTTTCCATTCTGAAGGATTTCTTTGCTTTCGTTTCGGTTGTTTGGATTTCTCTGGATCAGGTTCCTCCATTTTATAAATTTTCGCTCATGGTTTCCTTGCCAACCATGTATGAAAAACTGATGCACCCAAAGTAAACATTACAAGCGATGACAATTTTCAAGATAGCTAAATCGTTAAACAAATCAGCCACTACAGATAAAAATTTAATCAAAATGATATCTTGATATGATTTCTAATTTTACAATAGAAGATAAAAACAATTGATAATTTGTTTTAAATAATATGTTTGATATTCAACACTTGGGTGCGCTAAATGCTTTCAAAATAAAAATGGGGGTGATTAGTGTTATGGGTTAAGCGACGATGAAGTTAAATTTTATTCAATTTTGATCCCGAAAATGGTAAGTATTCCGTATAACGTTGATCATATTATAAGAATTAATTCCAAGAAATTTGTAATCACGTTTTGTAACCGTATGACATTTATTGTGCTAGATTTATCTATTTTCAATTCACTATTTTGGTACAGCTGTTTTTGAAAGAATTTCGTGACATTTCTTCTATTTACTGTTTAAACAGCTGTTAAAACCTAAATACCGGTCTACAAATTAATACATGCTTTTATTTGCGATCATCACGTTATATTGTGTAGCACTGTAGTCATAAAGTTTTTTTTTATCATGCCCTTTATTTTATTTCAGGGTGCTAATATCTCTCAACTGGAAAGAGATATTGGTTCTGATCAATTTCCCCCCAATGAACACTACTTTGGTCTTGTCAATGTAAGTACTGTATATTCTCTACCCTACTTATATTTTGGTTATTGAATACAGAATGTAGCTATCCTAGTTAAAAATTGGAGTGATTTACTGTCCACTATTGGTCTTAAAAGGAGGAGTAGGACATAACATTAACTGTATAGACCCCTAGCTAAATACTAGTCCAATTTTTATACATGTTCAACTTTCTTGGGCTGGAGAAACATATAATCACATTTGACTAACCTTGCACTAGACCCCTACTTGCGAGATTTGGTGTTGAAACCTAAGAACCGTACTTTTAAAGCAATTTGTTTTCTGTAAGAAACTTGAAAATTACAAAGTTTATATTAGCTTTACACTTGCAAAAATGCAGAGAATCCAATGATACTAATTTAAGATTTTTTAAAAACATTGTTAGAAAAAACCAAACTCACCTAAATGACACTAACAAATATTGTTGAAAATTCTATAAAATTGCACAACCGAAGCTTTATGTATATTATAGATCCAATTATGCACAATAATCTTCTGCAGAGCCACATTTCACTCTCTTTCACAACACAAATGTCTTGAAAATGGTTAGCTAATATTTTCTTATTTATTTATCTAAACAAAAACATACTTGCACATCCTGAAATCTCACACACACAAGGCTCCATTAGAACCTCTATCCTAAATATTTATTTGCTATTTATACAAATCTGGGGCTATGTCGCAAACCCCTCTTCCCCTCCAAAGGGCTGGATCTGTCAGGATAGCTTGCGGGAGGAGTTAGATCGTTGGTAAGGTAGT
This sequence comes from Timema cristinae, assembly GCA_039000515.1. Taxonomy (NCBI): domain Eukaryota; kingdom Metazoa; phylum Arthropoda; class Insecta; order Phasmatodea; family Timematidae; genus Timema; species Timema cristinae. The sequence goes on from JBCFYV010000003.1 coordinate 12,453,946, forward strand.
TGTGTGGGCTCAAAAAAAATACATAGGGTTACAAATTTTGGTTTAATAGGAGTAGGCGTACTAAAGTTATTACAAAATGGCGTGTTTAATAAAGTATAAAAGGAATATAGAGATTGGTCACTCACGCTCATGGAAGAACTGGCTTACTGGTAAAGACTTAGACTGGTATAATAACTGGCACGGCTTGCGACCCCCTACAGAACTCAAACTTGGGACCCTGGGCTCAACGGTTGCCCTCCAAACACAAGTGCTACTGATGACCCGGAGATCTAGTCTGCTATGGTCCAGCGTCGGGCAGAGTAACTGCCTTCGAAATTGATGATAATGTGTCAGCCTCGATGTTAACAAAATATAGACTTTCAGCCCAGTCAGGTCCCTTTACTCCCTAACTAGAGCAACATTGTTGTGAGTAGTCAGCATTCCTCTTTAATATTTCTAATTTGTCACCTCATACTCACTAAGCCACGCCATGTATGTCCAATAAAGTTATGTAAATCAAAACGAACAACCCAACATGGTCACTGTTGTGACAGTTATTGTACTGTATTAATATCAGAATTAATTTTTGAAAAAAATCACATAAGATAATTAGTTTTCTCCTCATTTATCAACATTTTATTTCTACTTAGACAACCAACTATCATGCTGAGAGATGTTGCATATCATTAATGAAGGTGTCTCTGTCACTTCCTATAAAGTATATGTATGTTGTTTGCAAATAAGTTAAATAACTCCTTTTGAGTTCACAATTTGCTAAGTCATTTATATAAATTATGAAAAGTAATGGTCCTAGTATGGGACCCTTGCTACCAGGGTTGTGGAGTCAGTATGCCAAGCCTTCTACTCTAACTCCTATATTTTTATATTTTCGACTCACACTCCTTTAGAAATGTCTTTACTTTATTTTACATCTATTACTGTTTCCAGCCTGCTGCCTGGGTCAGTTTTTTATTCAAGTCTTTATATTTCTCACTACCGGCTTGCTAGGCCTGTCCTAGCTTCATATGCCTTATAATCTAATTTAAGACTCAGACTGGCACGACAACCAGTCCCCAGCTGTTAATTCATCACTGTGAAATGGTAAACCCATATTTCACCAATGATAAATTTTAAGGCCATGTCGGGAATCAAATTCGGAACCCTTAGCTCAGTAGGAAGACACGCTACAGACTGAGATAAGGTGATAGAAATGTTTAAAGTATATTAATTAGTAATCTAATAATAAATATACTGCATTAAAATTTTCCAATGCAGATGACCTTGTGGGAAGCGTCTTTTACACTGTGAATGTATATTTAAATAAATATGTAAATCTAAATAATTAAAAATATTGGTCTCTAAGAATAAAAAAGTACAGAATTAAAATTATATAATGACTATATAGTTAGGCCTATAATATTATAAGTTTTTATTTTGAATCCAGGTTTGGTACATTTTTACTGTCTCTTGATTCCACCCAAGATTGCATCTGATTCCACAGCCCTGGTTGGTCAGTGTAATTTTGTGACCTTTTTTGAAAACTGGAACTACTCTGGTTATTTTAAAATATCCTGCAAACACTCTTCCATTTAATTATAGAGTTAGCATCTTAACAAGTTCTTTGCTGATAGATTGCACAAAATTATGAGTATTATTCTTATTAGAATAAAGCAGGTAATTAATTATATGGTCCAACACCTTAGTTCAGTCAGTAGCGTGTCCATCTACTCAGCTAAGGGTCCAGGGTTTGATTCCTAGCATGTCTGAAAAGTTTATCATTTATGAAATGTGGGTCTTCCCTTTGACAATGATAAATTAATGGTCAGGGTTTGGATGTTGTGTATGTTCTATATTTAAGTTAGTTTATAAGTCGTGTGCTGATATCATTAGTTGGTTCAGAAAGTTTACTTTACCTCAAATACTTAATCTCAAATAAATGAAAATAAATTTAGAAAATTGAAAGCTAATAAAATAATAATTTTTTAAGGTAGAAAAATAAAATTCAGTTTGAACACCAAGCAATATATTTACATATTTTGTGAGTGCTTCGTTCCCTACAGCCTGTAGTAATAAGTGTCTGTTTTCAGTTTGGTAACACGTGCTATAGCAATTCAGTACTTCAGGCACTGTATTTCTGTAAGCCATTCAGAGAAAAGGTCCTGGAGTACAAGGCACGAAACAAGAGAACCAAAGAAACCTTGCTGACCTGTTGGCCGACCTCTTCTACAGCATCGCAACACAGAAGAAGAAGGTCGGCTCCATCGCTCCCAAGAAATTCATTGCAAGGCTACGAAAAGAAAAAGGTGAGGAGAGAGAGAGAGAATATTGTAGTAGACCTATGGCTTTGTTTTCACAGTTTATTTGGGCTGTACACAAATGAACTAACTAAGCTAATTTGTAAGTGGTAAGGAAGGTTTTTTTAGCTCCGCATTTTACTACCTATTAAGGTTGTACTCTTATGCATTAATTATGCTCATGGTTTTAAGGATGGAGAATGTTGAATTTGTAAGAAATGTACCTATATTTGCTTGAAGGAAGGGTGGAAAACTATTTAAGGAAAAACGCCCTCGGTAAAATAGACCAAGATTGAAACCACGATAATTCTATCATCATCCAGTCTATTACAAGGGTGATATCTTAGACCATTCAACCAGCACTTGTGTTTGCTCGTGCCCAAGTGTTGTGAAACAGCCCAGACATCACACATGTGAAGAATCTTCTAAAGCAACAAGACTACCGCTATGTAAAATATTAATTTTTGCATTAAAGTGTGATTTGATTTATGCACTGCTTCTTACTACACATCCAGGCTATCCATTTATTCACAATGCTGTGGCTGGAATGAGCCAGGTAGAATTTATAGGAATAGAGGGTGGGAAACCACTTCGGAAAACCCAAATCTGTACATAAAATCAGGATTCAACTCTCAACCTCCCTATTGGCAGCAAACCAGGCGAGACACGATACCACCATTTTATCTTTGTGCCTGCTAGTGCAAGTTTGTAAAACTTACCATAAAATCAAGTTTTTCAAAATGTAAGTTTTAACTATGCTTTATAGTTGTTTATTAGAGTAATCTAATTTTATTATTTCACATCGGTGGTTGCATATCTAATGTATCACTATTGTGTGTGACTGGATTGCCAAAGATCGGGAGATCAAGCTTCAAATTATGTTCAAGTGCACCAATTATTAGTTATATAAAATGGTTTCTTACCATCCTGACTGTCTGCACTTGAGGGTACATTTCCTTAAAAATGCTACCCTCCTTAGCCCTATTTCACTAGCATAACTATTGATGTGGCACATTAATCGATGGGGTACTAAGGCATGGTTAGAAAAATATATATACAATATTAATTTAGTAACTCATACCAGGGCCACGTCTAAGGGGGAGAGGGTGACAGGGGATCAAAGGTGGCAATTGCCCTGGGCCAAATTTCTCCCAAAAGTTATTAAATAAATTACAGTTGTTTATTATAAATTTCGCATCAAATAGTGTACAGATAATTAACAGCAATAAGTATTCACTTAAGTGATAGGTTTCCATTCATTTTCCTGAAAACCCTAACTTAATGTAATTTAATATTTATGTTATTCGAGTAATGTGCTGCAGTAGCAGTAGAATACACCACCATTGTGATACCCCTCTCGGTACACAGAAAACTAACAGTGGAGCAGTGCAATGAGGAATTTACTTTTGTTGGCTTAATTTGTTTGCATTTAATAAAGTACAGTCATTTAATGAGTTAATCACTATTCCATAAAACATGGGAAAGTATTAAGTAATATAAGTATGAGTACATATCAATATATTACAATGGCTTATTGCTAAAACTGAAAAACTGCCATACAAAGGGGATGCCTCACATTTTCTTAAAACAGCCCGGCCTCATAGTAGTGAAACCACTATCCACCTCTAAGCTAGCATTTGACATGAGTCTTACTGAGCTGAATAACATAATTTCAAAATGAATATTAAATAGTAAATATATCACCAAGAATACAAATCAAAACAGAAAGTTCTTATGAACTGTCCAAGACAAGTAATAGTTGTCCGACCTTATTTCAGTCAATACAATAAATGATTAGGCTATAAATGTCTAACTATCCTAGTTCCTATATTCATGCCTTTTATAAATTGCTTAGATTAATACATAGATTATATAAAACCTGTCAAGCAAACAACAAATCAGTAGGTAAAAATATTATGATAAAGCATTCGTTTAAAATTGGCAAACAAACATTTAAAATCCCAACTAAAAATCAAAGCATTGAATTGAAGAATTTAAAAGTTTTAAATTTTAACCAAGCTAAAAGTTTCTTAATGTTAGTAAGGTTTTCAGGATGTATAACAAAATCATAATAGAGATCGAACTTTGTCCCTGATAGTAAGGGTAGGCTATATAACTATTTTTACCCTGGCTCGAAGGTTGGGAGTTGGCCCCTAGCATTACAAAGTAAGTCCAGCACTCAGCCTTAGGATTGCCAAAGCGTTAGGCTAAGTTAATCAGCGAGGACCTCGTAGAGGCATCCAAGACAGCTATTCTCGGTTAAAACCGGGTTACACACTGCCAACCAATGGTCTAAGTCATCACTCTCATGTTAGATGACAGGGAGATTGAGGTTTTAATCCTGTTGGGGTGCACTTTCCCTCCAAACAAATGTGGGTACACTTCCTATGAATTCAACCTTCCTCACACCTAATTCATATGCATGTAACCTCAACCGGTAGTTAGACGTGGTGCTAAATAATAATAATAATAATAAAGTAAAAAGTTCAGCAAATGGTTGTATTTAATAAACATTGAATAGGAGGATAGAAGGGCAAGGCCTACACAATTACCAGAAATATAGGCCTCATAGTTTACAATTACAACACAACAAAACAAATTACAGAATTTCCATGGCAGCTCAGGCCCTTCCATCTGCAGAAGAGAGCAGAACAATGACTGGACTGTGCCTAGAGCTTAATCATTGTTTGGTGGATTCTGTAGCTACCCTCTTGAACTTTTGTCTTGATTCTTGAATATACTTTTAAAAATAATACTTATCATAGTTATTATTTTCTATCTACTGATGATTTCAAACTATTCAAAAACATCACTTCACTTGTCGTTTGTTTGGATTTGCAAAAGATTTACCTAAATGCTATATTACTATGATTTGCTGAAAATGGAATATCATTCATTAAATCCAAAACTAAGTCTAGCTTTCTCCAAGAATATCACATCTAATTTTTAACTTATAAACTTGATATTAATATCATTGACTGCTGTCAACCTTGATCATCTTGGGGTAAAGTTCTCACCTCAAAACCCGATGTTAGTTGATTCAAACCCAGCCGAGGTTGATGGATTTTTTTCTTGATCGATAACAATCCGTAGCACAACTATTGTGGCATGTAAAAGAACCCTGGAAGGTATGTTATGTTAAAATACCTTTCCCGGCAAAATTGGTAGGCCCTTTTGCTCTCGCTCATAGAAATTCTTGTGTGCCGATATTATAATCGGTCAGCTCATAACATGCACATTATAATACCTCAAATAAATGGGGGGGGGGGGGGGGATGTATTATTAATAACTTGGGTGTTATATTAGGCCATACGTTCTACACTTTCTATCATGTTGATCATATTGTTTATCACTCTCTTAATATATATTACTCGGCCTTATTAATTAGATTACTTCCTCATACTGTAAAGTAGACTGTATTATAAGTTTGTATTTTGCTTTGGTCAGATCAAAATTAGAATATGCTAGTGGGGCTTGTAATTCCATCATCTTAACTGGAGCTCTCAGATTGGAAAGTGTTCAACACAAATTTGTCGTTTCCTATGATAAATTCTTTTTTAGTTTTTTTTACAATGATTATGATAAACTTTGACACCTTTTAGGGCTCCAAAATCTCATCTTGCAAAGATTTTATTGGGATCCCCCTTTTGTTTTTAACATTTTTAATAGTAAAATTTCTTACCAATCTGCCCTCAAACATGGGGGGATTATTGTGCCCTCTCGTGCATCTCGAAATCCATAGCTCTTACATTATTATTATTAGCACCGCGTCTTACTACCCGTTTGGTTATACACACTATAGCTCTTACAAACTGATCCCTCTCGGGCATTGTATAAGCATAGGTCAGCACAGCTCAGGACACCCTTGTCGAGAGATTTCTGAACTGTTGGATAGAATAAGGCCACAGATGTTTGAGATAGTGCAGCCACAAAAGAGGATAGGGCAGACAGAGGACCAGGCTCTTTTGCGCGAAGGATACAGTTTCTTTTGCAGAGTTGGTATGAAAACATTCAAACACGGAACAGTTAATAGAAGTTCTGAGAAACCCAGTGCATTATGACACCTCATGAAGATTACGTGACATTAAAGCTGAAGACAAGATATGGAGCATTGCATTCACTTCCTTTGATATCTTGTTCAATTAAATCATGATTATCATTAAAGTTACATTTAGCTAAACAAAATGTTTTTGAAATTCATCAGAAAATTTACTAGGTACTTAAATGAATTTGCCATAACTATTCCTTTTATCTAAATATGTACTTCTATTTCTATTTTTTTTTTTTCCTTCTTCTGGTCACTAATTACAATCATACAATTTAACCAATTGTCATCTAATTCAGAATCCAAATCCATTGTGCGAGAGAGAATTCCCGCCACCCTTCTTTCGTCGATATAGCAGGACTGGCCTCAATATGCAGTCTTTGTATCAAGACCTATTCCTGTCACTATGCCCATGTCGCTCCGCTGTGCTGTGTTGCCTTCAATATGCGGCCAGTCTAACTCTAGATTTACAAAATTTGATTTTTACCATAAAAGAATAACCAACATTAGAGAGTTATTTAAGAAACACCCATATTATTAATTAATATATGTTTTTCACTGTGTACTGTTCCATAAAAATAATTAATATTAGTGAGTCATATTTTTTCTCATTTTCCTCCATATTATGTTTTAATTATTTAATTTATTTATTGTTATCAACTGTATACATTTATGATGTATTTATTATTCTTTAATTTGCAAACCATATGTTCTTTGGTATATATTAGTGCTAACCTGCCAGAGTCTCAACTGTTGACTAGCACATTAATAAAGGAAAATAAAAATAAAAATGAAATTATTAAAAGAGATTTCTGGTGTGAGTAGGCCTTCTTGGAAGCAAAGGAAAGAGATGAAGATGGTTATCTCAGGTTGAGACCAAGGGGGTGCCTGTATTTTAAAACAAAATAAGACACTGGACATGTATTTGAACTCTTGCCATCCAGATTTAAGTGCCCACCTCTCTACCGAATGAGCTGTCTCACCCTGTCTGGGTGTCATTTTAATACATTCCCACAATCACTTCCCCAGAATGTCATCTGAATGAAGTGTTTGTTTCAAGGTCAAGACCACAGGACATAATATTATAATAGGTCACAGCTGTCAACAATTCAATGAGAGTAGGTAGTTAGTTAGCTACTATCCAATGAGAGCTACATTCACTTTTTTACTCAAGGGATTTTATATATTTAAAATTTAAATAATGAAATCATGTATAATACAGGGGTGGGGAACTTATTGACAATGTAAGGCCGCATAAGACTACACAATTATGAACAGTAAATTTTGTAGAAATCATAAAGACATACTTTGCCTAAATATAAGTTAATGTCTTTTTAGGAACCCATGAAGGAGCAAATGGGTTTTTAGTCTGCTTGTTTTTCTTCTTCTTTTTGGTCAACGAGGACAAATTTCAATTGTTTTAATAGAGCTTTTATATATATTCATAGAGGAATACTTTTTATCAACTTTTTATCAATTTTTTTTTCTAACTGTAGACATGTATTGTACAAGCAGCTTAAAAATATATATTATTATGTAATAAGGACTAGAAAAGCCAATATAAAATCACTTAAGAGTGTAGTTCTACAAGCTTAAAATTTCAAGAGTTAAAACTCTTCCTTTTATTATATTGTTAAAATACAATTTGAGTTTTAAAATGTATATTTTATAAATGATAAGAAACATAATTGACAAAATATGTGAAAAAATCGCACCAACCCCCATCACTTACAATTTAATATATGTTTTTTTTATTTTATTTTGTATTTCTATATTTTTTCCTGCATGAGAATTGAATGCATCACAAGGCAAATATATTGAAATGTAATCAATCAATTTTTGTTTGGGTTTTTTTTTTCAGAGGAATTTGACAATTACATGCAGCAGGATGCACATGAATTTCTCAACTTCTTGATAAACCATATAAATGAAATTATTTTAGGTAAGTTATTGAATGTGTTCATAAATATGAATATAAGGACCTATTTGATCTATGTTGTGATAAAGTGGCAATGCCTTGTACCTAATTAAAGCCGTCTGTTGGTAGCTGAGCGCCACCAGAACACATGCAAACCTAAGTCAAGTAATGGAGATAGCCCTGTCCCTCAGCCTGAACCCACGTGGGTCCACGAGATATTCCAGGGAATCCTAACCAGTGAGACAAGATGTCTCAACTGTGAGACGGTAGGTGGATACATACCTAGGCATCACATTCAAGTTCTTGGTTTGAATCACACTTGAACTATTACTTTTCAACATAATTCTAACTGAATACATTTTGTGACTGAACTATTAAGTTTCACTTGCTGTTAACTACAATCATAGCCTGTAACCTGGAAAATTTATCATTTGTCATATATGGGTCTACACTTTCACAATGTTGAATTAATGGCCGGAGACTGGATGTTGTGCCTGTCCTAGTCTTAAGTTAGATTATAAGGTATATGAAGCTATGACAGGCCTAGCAAGCCGGTAGTGGAAAATATATGGCTTTAATAATATACTTACCCAGGCCACAGGCTGAAACAGTAATGAATGGATGTTATGTTTCCGATAAACTCGCCTAAACCATCCATTTCACTTCAATTAATGGGCTTAACTTTTTCATTGTCAATTCAATTAAAATAGGTACCATGTCTGCTGTCAAGGAATGTAAAACTCAGAAAATACAAAATAATAATTTTACCAACTGTTTATTATGGGTGTGAAATGTGGTATCTTACCTTACATTGTGAAAACAAATTTAGGGTGTTTGAAAACAGGCTGCTTAGGAAGATATTTGGTCCAAAAAAGGATGAAGGTACTGGGGAGTGGAGGATACTACATAATGATGAGATAAATTACATTCACCATTCGAATTTACTTGAATGACAGCTCACAATGTTACTAGAAATAGTCCCTAATATATTCCTACACCAACAACTGATATTTGTCACTTTGGATAACTGTAATGAAAACATATGATAATGTATGAATGTGGTCATATTGACCACATTAATTTAGGCCAATATTATTTATATTTATTTGAGGTCAGGTACAAAGCTTATTTATTGTTTTATTTCACTTAAAAAACTGATTTATTGACAGCACTTACACAAAAGGTCTAACAAATGTTACTTTAAAATGGCGACTGATAAATTTAAACCATGTGATTGATCATGATGCAAACAAGTTCTTTACAATGGTGCACCCACACAGTGGATAGAAATATTTTATTCATTTAAATATTTTGAAATATAAAATAATCATAAAATAATTTATTATATTTTTAAAAAATGACAAGTTTTTTTTTCCAAGTAAATACAATGCCTGTATTAACTAGTATTAATCTTTGCACTATCGATTATTGATAACATTCCAAAACCAAGAATAAGTACTTTTTATTACCTATGTTTAAAATATGGTTTCAGATTGGATTAAAAAAATGTATTAAAAGTAATAAATAGAGTGAGAAAACTTAAGTTTATATTATTTTAAATGTAACATATAACATGTCATTAAAAAACTTATCATCTATAACAAAACAGTGATCTTGTACAAGTGTTGGCAACCCAAAACCTAAACATATGATTTTTCAACTTCCATTTAAGTAAAAAGCTATGATGAACAAACTGTGCATATCCTGTACATTGTTAGGATAATCAAGTCTTGTAAATTGTGGGCAGGACATGCAGCACGAATGGAGAATCTAGAACCTTCTCAGGGTATTGACTTGCAAACCCAATGAGAAGAGACCATTGGGAAGACCTAGACGCAGAGGGGAGGATAACATTGTAATGTACCTCAAAGAGATATGGTGAAATGAGGTGGGATGGATAGAACTAGCTCAAGATAGGAATAGGTGGAGTACTTTTGTAAGTGCGGCAATGAACTTTCAAGCTCCTATTGCCAAAGAGTAAGTAAATACCACTTTGGGTACATGCATCCACCTAAACTTACTGAATGCTTCACAGAGAATTATAATTATCTGCTTAAACTCTACTTATTTTTTGTATTTGTTTCACAGAGAACAATGTTGTTATCTTATTTTATTGATTGTTACTCAGGGAATAATAATTGGTTGCTTGGACTCAAATAATTATTATTTGAATAGGATGATTTATGACATTAAAGTCATGTTAGTAAAAATTAAAATTATTATTATCATGTATTGATTCTAGACTCACCCCTATTAGGATTTTCAAAAATAGGATACATTTATTGTTTCTAAATGTATTTAATCTCAAAGTAGGAAGTCACTACAGTAGAATTTTTTTAGTTCCAAGTCCAAGGGATATCTAAATATTCATAATTCGAACTACACATTTTTATGAGTATTTGGACAACTGTTTAAACAATGAATCACTAACCTCAAAATATGCTACATATAAACACATATTTTATATATGCTATATAAAATACACATACACAAGACATACTTATGTGAAAAACCAAGAAAGATTTAGTAAAAAAATATACCAAAAATTGGAAAAATTAACATACAAAAGTTGCAGACTTAAATCAATCTGTCGGTTGTTAAGTGATTATATTGTCACACAAAAGCAATGAAAACCGATCCAACACATCCCCTGTTCTAGGAAATTTGCTTTCCGCCGGTGTAGAGTTCCACGCTCCAGGGGTGTCGCAGCGGGGGAGAGAGGTGTACTCCCACCCCTCCAATGTTTGTCAAAAGCTTGAAAGTTGGGAATTTTGTGAGATTTAAAATCTGGTGTTAGGAAATTCTAGGCTTATTCTCTACCCCATTAATTTATATTATGAAAGTCCTTAACCATAGACTTGCACAGACAAATTTAAAATTTCCCCAACTGTTGATCCCTACTCTACAAATATCCTAACTTCAAAATTTACCAAACATTAAAAAGAGGTCCCTTCTGTAGTAGATTGTAGAAAACTTAGTTAATCAAGTAGTCTAGTAGCGCCGTTGTTAGTAGGCAAAGACAACGGTCGGTGAGAGTATGCCGAATGTGGTATCATAGGGAAAATTTAACTCCGCCAACAATGCTTGAAGTGTCAGCCAATGTTTTTTTTTTATGGCTTAGTGTTTTTAGTTTTGACTTTCGTTGCTGCTAGACTGTCACAACTTTATTATTCAAATTATCATATGTTATACAGCCAATCCCTCAACTAGAGCAAAATAAAAAATGCAAAATTTTATTGTTTTATATTGAAAGCTCCGACTGATGAATTGAGGACATTAAGGTTAGTGTTAGTGTTTTACTTCTGAAATACACACTAATTTTTCTAGCAAGTATCCATACTAGTTTGAATTGAGCTGATGTATCTTATTTCATTATTTATTAAAATAGGCTTGCTTCCATGAAAGCAATTTAAAAAGTCTCAAAGCAACAATGAAGGAAGAGGAGTAATAGGGCTGTGTTACAAATTGTTACAACTTATAATTTTTAATTTGATTAAGTAAACTACATAAAACAAAAAATTAAGTTCTTATTCATCCTTTAAAATTTTCAAATTTGGGGTACATTTTTTAATTGTTTATTTAATGTTCTATTCGCATAAAATTTCATGTAACCATGTTGCTTAGAGTGCTTATTTCGAACTTGCCATCACTTATTTAATAAAATGTCAGGGGAAGCCCCTTCACCCTCACGCGCTAAATTACAATATGTTTTGAATAATCTATTCACATACCAGTATTAACATTTTAGAGCAACTTCCATGAGGTTATGAAGTGGGACATTGGTAGGCAGGTATCAAAATACTGTATAAATATTGATAAACTCAATTTTTTATTTCTTTATTTTACAGTTGAAAATGTTTTTAAATAAACATGGCCAAATTGCTAATTTTTTGATAAAGGGACGAGCAAATTCAACATCTCAGGGAGTTAAATAGTTAAATATTGCTTCCAAGTGTATTATAACAAAGCAGCGGTTTCCAACATAGGGGTCACAGTATGTTTTGGGTGGAGTCACAATATATAGGTTTTAGCTCTATATTTACTTTTTCAAGGATTTTAATGATTATAGGAAGATGTAAAATTCTTATAAAAATGTATGTTATTAAAGTGGTAAAAACTACCAAGCTACTGCCTATATTCCGTTCACGATAGGTTTTGACCTGAATGACAGTTCGAAAATCATATGTTTAGGTTTTGGGTTGCCAACACTTGTAAAAGGTCACACTTTTGTTATAAATGTAAAGATCTTTAATTACCTGTTATATATTACTTTAAAAATAACATAATCTTATGTTGTCTCATACTATTTCATTTTTTTAAATAATTTATTTTTATCCAACTCGAAACAATATTTTAAACATAATTAAAAGTACTTATTTTTCGTTTTGGAACGTTACTGATTTTGTGTAATATAGTGCACACATCACTATCTTTTAATACAGGTATCGAATTTACTTGGAAAAGAGAAAATTCTTGTCTTTTTTTTTACATACAATAAATGATTTTATGATTATTTTATCGTATCTTGAAATATTTAACTGAATAAAATATTTTCATCAACTGCGTGTCTGTATCATTGTAAAAAACTTGTTTACCGTTATGTTCATTAGAAGTTTTTGTGAAAGTGGAGTGAATATTTTTTTAAGTGGAATAAAACTATAAATAAACTTTGTGTTCGCCCTCAAATAAATATATAAATAATATTGGCCTAAATTACTGTGGTTAACTATCACATTAATATATTACCATCTGTTTTAATTAGTCATCCAAAGTGATAGATGTCAGCTGTTGGCGAAGTGATATATTAGGGATTACGTCTAGTAACATTTCAAGCTGTCATGCAGGTAAACTTAGCTCGTGGATGACTTATAGGTTCCTTTTTGCTATTCGATTCTGATAACTTCTTGCTGATTTGTTTATTGTGGCAGCCTTGTAATGCTGCTAGTATAACATAAAATCATGTCCCACCACCAGGCTTGTTGATTCTCAAATATTAGTAGCATATAATAATTACTATAAAGCATTTATAATAATTAAAACAAACATTAGTGGACATCGTGTTGAGCCCGACTGCTGAGGACGGGGAGATTGAGGTTCGAATCTCGGTCGGGTGAACTGGGGGGGGTTTTCCTAAATGGTTTTCCACTCTCCCTCCACGCAAATGCGGGTTCACTTCCTTTAATTCAACCTTCCCAGTTCCTAATCCATTAGTGTAATTAGTACTTAAGCGTTTAACCCGAACGGGTAGTAAGACGCGGTGCTAAATAATAATAATAATTAGTGGACATGCGGGTTTAATGTCATGCTCTTTTGGTTTGGCTTGATGGTGAAAGTGAAGTAAGGATTTTAATTCTGGGACGGGTAGTTTATACTAATATCCTGGAATGCAAATAAGGGTACATTTCCTCTCATTTATACCTATCCCACTTGTGTAGTTAAATGTAGATAGGCCGGGCTGGTGGTAAGGCCCAGTGAAAAAAAACCTTAAAAACTAGGATTTGAACACTTTTAAGTTATCAAAGGGTCATGATGGCGGCAGAGAGAAAAATGTTGGTCATAAACTACAAAATATTGGAATCTGCTGTAATAAAGTCAATTATACTTTTAATTTAAAAATACATGATTTGAACAGTATCTGCAAATCTAAATAAATATATTTAACTCAGATCCAGGGTAAACTGAAATAGATAATAATTCAAGTACTTTTCATATGCACTCAAAAAACCTTATAGCTTGAAAATCCAGGATAAACAAATACATTTAAAAATTCAGTTGCCTAAAAGCTCGGTTCAAGTCTTGATTATCACCCCTCACCCTAAATTTTAAAGTTTTCCTGGTTACCCCCCCCCCCCCTCCCTCCACCTCCTACCCTCTCCATTCTCAAAATTGCTCTTTTACTCTCCTTTGCCACTTGGGAATTTTTCTATTTTTGAAATGCTTAGATTTGTAAAAACACTGGTTCACCCCCCACCCCCACCCCAATAATATATTTTGTGAAACGGCCCTGCCACGCTCTATCTTTTACTATGCATCAATAATGATAACTTTATATGATATTATCTGCTTTGGTGGCCGCATGCTCTAAGACATTATCCTCGCAATAGATCAGACTGCCAATGACATGGAGATTGGGTTCGAATCCTGGACTGGTGTATAAAGGGTGGTTTACCCTAAATGCTTTTATACTCATCATCCATGCAAATGTGGGTACACTTCATTTAAATTCAACCTTCCTAATCCTTGACACATTAGTGTAATTAGTATATATGTGTAGAGCCTTAACAGATACCGTATTTCTTCGATTCTAGGATGCACATTTTTTCCCCTTTGAACGTCTCTAAAAACAAAGGTGATTCTTAAAATCTATGGCTTCCAGAATCAAAGTTCTTTTTTGACCAATGCTCTCGAATGCTCAGAAGACGATATACTATGGGATAATGAAGATAAATATGGCTCAGAAGAATCAGACCGATACTGATTCAGAAGAGAGTGAGAATAACATAACTACTTATAAAAAATATAATGTTATTTGTAAATTTAATTCTATAATAAACATATTTCTTATAAATAGAGTATTTTAGCTTTTTTATTCTTGTTTATTTTCTTAGGGTCAAAGCTTTTTTCTGTTGGTGGTACTGAATAATCAAGGTGCGTTTTACAATCAATGGCATCTTATAATTGAAGAAATATGTACAAAGTTGAAAAAACTTACTAACTAACTATACAAAAAAAATTCCTTCTAAAATTTGCATAAAATGTAATTTTTTAGCATTAACTTAAATAGGAATGCCATGGAGAATTCCGGTGGGTTCGCATTATTCAATGTCAAACTAACCAAATTATTTTGTATTTACAAACAGCCAAATAAAAATTATTCACTTGCCACTAACCCATTAAGGTTGTAATATTTTTTCACATAATTGTAAATAGTGGCAGGAATTAAATGTGTGTAAAGAAAGGCTATATTTGCAGCATTTAAAAATAAATGTTTTCTAACTTTTACTTTTATCTGACTCTATTATTTTGTCTTAGATTTAATTAAATACTTTTCAAAATATTACATACTGACACAAAACCACTTTAACTGTTCATTACTGTATGATAAGCTTTTAATACAATCACCTTGGTCTTACTTTATTACATATTATTTATTAGCTGCTTAAATCATTATATGTGACACTGCCCACAACACTATCTGTATCACTTTCCTCATTTATTTCCATTTTTGAATCCCATAATTACTAAGAAATCTAGTAAATTTTCAATTTATGTTGTTAGCAAAACACTTTTCCCGTGATTATGGTCAATGTTTGTTTAGAGTGAATCTAAAGATTACTATACAAACTACAATTTTAGGACTTAATTAATGTCAGACCATGATAAAAATAAAATGTAAGAAATAATTCATTTTAGAGCTTGAGGGAGAAAAATAAACCTGAAGTATTTGAAGTGAATGGAACAGTTCTGTAGGTCGCCATTGGACCATTTTCCTAATATATGGAACAGTTCTTTCCATACATCTAATATAATATATTCTGACACCAGAAAAATTGCACCAAAATTTCATCAAAATATACTTAACATCTTGGTGTCACTTGAATGATATATTTTATTCTGCCACATAATGAGCTCACCCATGAATGACACAATAATACAATCATATTATATTCCTCACATAATGTTTAAACAGGTGAGCAGCAAGGATGAAGATTTCTTTGACCTACAAGTTGACGTAGATCAGAATACAAGCATCACACATTGCCTTAAGTGTTTCAGCAACACAGAGACTTTGTGTAGTGACAACAAGTTCAAGTGCGACCATTGCTGTAGCTATCAGGAGGCTCAGGTTAGTATAGCATCTGTATTGTGACAAGTTCAAGTGTGACCACTACTGTAGCTATCAGGAGGCTCAGGTTAGTATAGCATCTGTATTGAGACAAGTTCAAGTGTGACCACTACTGTAGCTATCAGGAGGCTCAGGTTAGTATAACATCTGTATTGTGACAAGTTCAAGTGTGACCACTACTGTAGCTATCAGGAGGCTCAGGTTAGTATAGCATCTGTATTGTGACAAGTTCAAGTGTGACCACTACTGTAGCTATCAGGAGGCTCAGGTTAGTATAGCATCTGTATTATGACAAGTTCAAGTGTGACCACTACTGTAGCTATCAGGAGGCTCAGGTTAGTATAACATCTGTATTGTGACAAGTTCAAGTGTGACCACTACTGTAGCTATCAGGAGGCTCAGGTTAGTATAACATCTGTATTGTGACAAGTTCAAGTGTGACCACTACTGTAGCTATCAGGAGGCTCAGGTTAGTATAGCATCTGTATTGAGACAAGTTCAAGTGTGACCACTACTGTAGCTATCAGGAGGCTCAGGTTAGTATAACATCTGTATTGTGACAAGTTCAAGTGTGACCACTACTGTAGCTATCAGGAGGCTCAGGTTAGTATAACATCTGTATTGTGACAAGTTCAAGTGTGACCACTACTGTAGCTATCAGGAGGCTCAAATTAGTATAGCATCTGTATTATGACAAGTTCAAGTGTGACCACTACTGTAGCTATCAGGAGGCTCAGGTTAGTATAACATCTGTATTATGACAAGTTCAAGTGTGACCACTGCTGTAGCTATCAGGAGGCTCAGGTTAGTATAACATCTGTATTATGACAAGTTCAAGTGTGACCACTACTGTAGCTATCAGGAGGCTCAGGTTATTATAACATCTGTATTGTGACAAGTTCAAGTGTAACCACTACTGTAACTATCAGGAGGCTCAGGTTAGTATAACATCTGTATTATGACAAGTTCAAGTCTGACCACTACTGTAGCTATCAGGAGGCTCAGGTTATTTATAACATCTGTATTGTGACAAGTTCAAGTGTGACCAGTACTGTAGCTATCAGGAGGCTCAGGTTATTATAACATCTGTATTGTGACAAGTTCAAGTGTGACCATACTGTAGCTATCAGGAGGCTCAGGTTAGTATAACATCTGTATTATGACAAGTTCAAGTGTGACCACTACTGTACTATCAGGAGGCTCAGGTTAGTATAACATCTGTATTATGACAAGTTCAAGTGTGACCACTACTGTAGCTATCAGGAGGCTCAGTTTATTATAACATCTGTATTGTGACAAGTTCAAGTGTGACCACTACTGTAGCTATCAGGAGGCTCAAGTTAGTATATCATCTGTATTGTGGCAAGTTCAAGTGTGACCATACTGTAGCTATCAGGAGGCTCAGTTATATAACATCTGTATTGTGGCAAGTTCAAGTGTGACCAGTACTGTAGCTATCAGGAGGCTCAGGTTAGTATAACATCTGTATTTGACAAGTTCAAGTGTGACCACTACTGTAACTATCAGGAGGCTCAGGTTAGTATAACATCTGTATTGTGACAAGTTCAAGTGTGACCACTACTGTAGCTATCAGGAGGCTCAGTTAGTATAATCATCTGTATTGTGCAAGTTCAAGTGTGACCACTACTGTAGCTATCAGGAGGCTCAGGTTATATAGCATCTGTATTATGACAAGTTCAAGTGTGACCACTACTGTAGCTATCAGGAGGCTCAAGTTAGTATAACATCTGTATTATGACAAGTTCAAGTGTGACCACTACTGTAGCTATCAGGAGGCTCAGGTTAGTATAACATCTGTATTATGACAAGTTCAAGTGTGACCACTACTGTAGCTATCAGGAGGCTCAGGTTAGTATAACATCTGTATTATGACAAGTTCAAGTGTGACCACTACTGTAGCTATCAGGAGGCTCAAGTTAGTATAACATCTGTATTATGACAAGTTCAAGTGTGACCACTACTGTAGCTATCAGGAGGCTCAGGTTAGTATACATCTGTATTGTGACAAGTTCAAGTGTGACCACTACTGTAGCTATCATGAGGCTCAGGTTAGTATAACATCTGTATTATGACAAGTTCAAGTGTGACCACTACTGTAGCTATCAGGAGGCTCAGGTTAGTATACATCTGTATTGTGACAAGTTCAAGTGTGACCACTACTGTAGCTATCAGGAGGCTCATGTTAGTATAGCATCTGTATTATGACAAGTTCAAGTGTGACCACTACTGTAGCTATCAGGAGGCTCAGGTTAGTATAACATCTGTATAGTGACAAGTTCAAGTGTGACCACTACTGTAGCTATCAGGAGGCTCAGGTTAGTATAACATCTGTATTATGACAAGTTCAAGTGTGACCACTACTGTAGCTATCAGGAGGCTCAGGTTAGTATAACATCTGTATTATGACAAGTTCAAGTGTGACCAGTACTGTAGCTATCAGGAGGCTCAGGTTAGTATACATCTGTATTGTGACAAGTTCAAGTGTGACCACTACTGTAGCTATCAGGAGGCTCAGGTTAGTATAGCATCTGTATTATGACAAGTTCAAGTGTGACCACTGCTGTAGCTATCAGGAGGCTCAGGTTAGTATAGCATCTGTATTGTAACAAGTTCAAGTGTGACCACTACTCTACCTATCAGGAGGCTCAGGTTAGTATAACATCTATATTATGACAAGTTCAAGTGTGACCACTACTGTAGCTATCAGGAGGCTCAGGTTAGTATAACATCTGTATTGTGACAACAAGTTCAATTAACAACAGATTCTACAATCTTCACATTTAATCCATGTGCATGCTGATGTGGGCTATATTTTGTTATTTGTTAGTATAAAATTGTAACAAAACTACTATAACTGATACTTTTTTTGTAAATATAATGCCATAATTGGGTGTCTCATGAACATATGAATTGGAACTTTTATTGTGATCCTTAGTAACAAGTTACTTCCCCAGATTGCTTCCCACCACTTCCTCTCAGAATCCCCATGTCTCTGGTGAATAATAGTAATAATAATCTGTTTGACCTAATATCTAATATTAAATCTGTGTAACATGGTTTTAAACCTGTTTGTTTCAGAAACGTATGAGAGTGAAAAAACTGCCGATGATTCTTGCCCTCCACTTAAAGAGGTTTAAATACATGGAGCAATACAATAGGCATATAAAAGTGTCCCACAGGGTAGTTTTCCCACTGGAGCTTAGGTTATTTAATACAGTGAGTATGAGTTATCACAATGTAGGTATGGCGTAGCTAATATATGTAACCACTTTATATCTCAGAAAATAATCTTATAAAGTTAAAATTAAAATATACAACTAAAAATTTTTATTCCAGTTTTAAGTGTACATGGTAAGGTGGGTATTCACCAAAAAAGCAAACAGGAGTGAGGGATTATTTTCACTCATTAATTGTATGGTGAATATTGGTTGGCGAGCGAGCAAATATTCACTCACTTATGTTATATAAAAAAAATCGGGGTTTGAGGTTTGGCACTACATTACAAAAAAGGCTTGTTCTTGCTAGTTTAGTGTGGACGGTGATTATTGTATGCTTAAAATGCTTTTTGTGCCGTGAAATTCAGATTTTTATTTTTAAATACTAAATTATATTATATTTCTAAGTAGGTACCGGAAAGGTGTATAGAAACAAATAAAAGGGATGAACACAAAATGGTTTATACAATGAAATGAACACAATTCACACTTTACACTGCTACCATTGGACAAAGAAGTAATGGTTGTCTATTATAGAAAATCGATCATCACCGCCCAATTCCCTGACCTGGGTTTCATTCTATCGGAACTCATTAAGGAGGAGTGTGAAACGTGCATTGCAACTTCCTAAAAGAGGAAACCAAAAAATCATAAAAGAAAACAAGAATTTTATCATTCTTTACCATTTTCCACTTTCTTCCTTTTGTGTTTTTCTGGTCTCCTCATTTAGGAAGTTGAGTTGCGCGTATCACACTCCTCCCTGATGAGTTCCGATAGAATGAAACCTAGGTCGGGGGATTGGGCGGTGACGATCGATTTTCTTTAAGAGACAACCATTCCCTCTTTGTCCAGTAGCAGCAATGTAAAGTGTGAACTGTGTTCTTCTTTTCACTGTAAAAACCATGTTGTGTTCGTCCCTTTTATATGATTCTATCCACCTTTCCACCTTCTTCCAAATATAATACAATTACCTCATAAAGCGAAAAGAGATTTTCTATACAGAAATAAATACTGAATTATTAATTTTTGTAATGGAATGGTCAAATTAAAATGTTTAAAAACTGAAGACGACTGTAGAGACCGGCCTTTTTAATGGAACTATGCTGTTCCATACTATGTAATTAAGAATAAACAAGAGGATGCTGGGGCAGAGTTAGCTGATGTTAGATATTGGAAGCTCAGAAATTAAAAAGAAGATTCAATCACTACTTGCTTCATTTAGGAGGGGAACAGAAGTTTAAAATTATTTCAGGAATGGGCACAGAAGAAGCACAAACTGGTTTGCATATGAAAGGTTACTCTTCATAAAAGATACAAAGCCAATGCAATCTCAGGATTATAAAGCAGGTTAAGTACCTGCACAAAGTAGTATAATAGTATTTAGATCAGCCATAGTCAATTCATCTCCAGCTAGACTGGGTTACTCGCTACAAAATGATGAATCAACTGCGAACAAGAACATATTCGCTTCAGTATGAATGCAAGGTGAGCATTTAAATATCAACGAGCATGAGCAAATGTTTTCTCTTGCTCACTCTTTTGGTGAATACCCACCTCAACAGGCGGAAAACACCAGATTGGGATCAACACAATACATTTGCGCTGAATTTGATTGACTTTTCACTAGAACTGTTCTAATTTTTATTAAAAAATGTTTAAAACATTGGGCTAAATTTATTCCTTAAATTTGAGCACTAGCTCTATTTCTAAAACAAAACTTAAATTTAGTACTAAGCTAACCATGACTGAAGACTTCCAGAGCCTGAGGTACAGTGCTCATGATATTAACAACAATGAAAGTTCTGTCATGGTCAGGATCTAGAGCTTTGTGGGTCTCCAGGCTGATTCGAGGTAAGAATTTATTAGTAGGCCCTGAGAATTTCAAAGATGCTCTTATAGGTAGGGGTTTGCCAAGCTTCGATAATATCAATATTGATGCAAATTTTATTTTATTCAATGACTCAAATCAAATAAAACTAGAAAAAAATCAAGAAGTGTATATATAGGCCCTACAATGTGCTTAAAATATGTTAGTATATTTTTAATAACATTTCTTGTGAAGTAAAGTAAATGCTCATTAACTTTGATCATAATGAAAGGAAAATCACCAATAACAGCCTCTATGAAACCACCACAAAGCCTATAGCCGCACCCTTGGATAAGACCTAACAAATGTGTTTACTTCAGACCAATTATATATATTGAAATAGTTTTTAATCACTACAACAGCACATAAACATGTTGAAGAATTGATATAACTAGTGTCCAAACCTAATATACTTTTTTTTTAATGTGTAACACTTTTTTTTAAACTATAACTTTAGGAAATTTAATTAGGATATGATTTTATTAAATAATTGTCCAAAATTCACTAATACTATTTGCTTGAATTCAAGATTTGATTTGAATTCAATAAACCTGCTTCTGCAGGTGTCTACTTATAAGGGGTCTTGTTTCTTCTTCTTTTCTGGTTGTTGTATATGGACTAAGCAGTGAGGGGAAGAGGGGAGGGTGAAATCCACTAACAGTTTAACTGCACAGTAAGTGCATACTCATGGAAAAGGTGAGATCTATTTGAAATTTTGAGCCATCATTCGCCCCTAATAAAATATGTATGAGAATTTAACACTCTGCTTTAAAACCATTTATTTTTACTTGGGAAATGATGTTTTTCCCAGCAGTTAATTAAGATATCACAGATTTTACTTCTCTAACATATACTAATTCCACACATCTCACACAAAACACATTATTTTTCAGGTGAGTAAGTTCCACTAGGCTATATTAATTTTTTAATTCAGTATGCACAATTAAATCAATTTGATTGAATTTTTTGAATTGCTATAGTTTGACTGGAAAGCCTAATGCCATGTTTCAGTCTGACGACGCAGTGAACCCAGACCGAATGTATGATCTTGTAGCGGTGGTAATTCACTGTGGCAGTGGTCCCAACAGGGGACATTATATTAGTATAGTCAAGAGCCACGGCTTCTGGTTGCTCTTTGATGATGACATGGTGGACGTAAGTTCATTGAATAGTGATACAATAAGTGTTGTTATAGTGTGCAATTGCTAAGATAATATTTTAAATAATTGTTATTACTAGTTTATAATGTTTCCAGCCCATATCCACGTATGTACCTTTTCATACAAGAATAACTTCTGACAGAAAAATTGATTTTTTTTTCTTCTTCTTTCATCTTTTGTCTAATAATATTGAATATAAACTATTCCTCACATAACAATTAAAGATATCTACTTTCCATAAAACAAGTTTAGAGATACCATTTGAGAGCATGAAAATTGGTGTCAAGGTCAAGGTAATTATTCTTAGATATTTTTAGGTATCTCAAAATAAAACACTAAAGACTATTAAGGTATTTATATAGAAAATACTAAGTTTTTGAATTAACTCTCTTATTTTTAAACAAAATCTGTTTTTATTGTGGAATAGTTTATGTAAATAACCTTCACTGTGAATATCCATTTTAATCTTAAAAATAGTTTATTTTCATCGCTATATTTCAGTAGCGAAACTATATTTACAACTACAACTTTTAATTGTTGCATACATTAACGATTAATTCATAGAAAGACGGCTGAACCACAAGTTTGATTATCATTTTCATCACATCAATGTGCACCTATACTTAAGCCTATTACACAAGACACAACTTGTTGTACAAGGAGTTTCAACCTGAAGATGGTGTCCTGTAAACACCAAGGATTGTACAATTATTTTTTTCACTTTAAATACTTGATTTTGGAAATTTTTATTCACATAATTTAATAAATTCTGCCCTGAATATTTCATAAACCCACGTAAACATCTGGTAAAATATAAGTTTTTAAATATTTTAAAAGTACATTATTGGCAAACATGGCATCAAATATATATATTATAAAGTTACATCATTGGGCATGCAAATTAAATGTCAGATTCTTATGGTCTAGTTTGCAATGTCAAGGAGGTCTGTGTTGAAATTCCAGCTGCATATACAGACGGTGGCTTTCCCTATATGGTTTCCCACATTCTTATAAATAAAATGTTGTTACATTTCCTCTAAATTATATCTTCCTCATTTTTTACCTTCTAGCGGAATTCAAATGTGCATAGTCCAGTATGGTCTGTGGCAAGGTAGTCGGTTGGGTTTAAAATGATACTGATGGGTTGGTTATACAAAATGTGATGTTAAAAGTTGTTATAAAGATATACAAGAACTTAGTGTTCGGGAGAGAATTGGCTTGGTCAGGAATACTTAAATTGTGGCTCGACTGACACCTCTTGCAACCCCCTACAGACTTGAACCCAGTACCCTGGGAACGGCGTCTGCCCTTTAGTACAAGTAATCTGATGACCCGATGTTCTAGTCCGTACAGTCCAACGACAGGCAGAGTAACTGCCTCCGAAAAGATATTAATGTGTCTGTCTCGTTAGCCATAAAACAGAAGCTCTTATAGCCCAATCCGACCCAGTTACCGCACAACTTTGACAAGACTGTTATGAGTAGTCAGCATTCTTTCTTAATGTTTACTAATTCATTACTGCTTAGCCAGTTCTTTCAGTCACATAGATTCAACAAAGTGATACAAATTAAAATAAACATCCCATTCTAGCTCAAGGTCGTGATCGTGTATATAATATTTAAGCAAACATGTTTCTGTAGACTGTGGCTCGCAACACACCCCAAGTTTCTGAATCTGGCCTTTTGGATACGTTGAGTTTGAGACCACTTATTTAGACCATTGAATTTGAAACAAAAAATTAGGTGGACAAATAGTTTCAATGAACATTTTTCCCCTCTCGAAATAAACTAGACATCAGATGATAGGGAGATCATAAGTCGATCCCAGTCAGGTGTACTGGGGGTGGTTTTCTCCCTCTCCCCACAAATGTGTGGTACATGCCCTCTAAATTCAACCTTTCTCATCCTTAACCCATTAGCATAATTAGTTTATAACCCAAATGGGTAGTAACATATGGTTCTAAAAAAAAAATTCTTCTATAAAATGTCGGAGCTACTGTGGAACTTTCGTTAGGTTAAATGGGTTGTAACGTTGAGTATTAGTACCATATTTGAGCTTAATTAGAATAAGTTCTACCTAGTATGTAAATTTGATTAATGGAGTTTTGAGAAATGTTTGTTCTAAAAAAAGTAATGCTAATACAAGCGTATAGTTTAATAAAGTTAAATTTCCATCAATAAAGTTAGTGGTCCATTTGGTTGTAAATATACTGCTACAATAAATGCAAAATACTAACTATTTCAACCACCTTGTAGATATCTTGTTTTACTATAGCGATGTATCAGACAAATAAATTTATTAGATCTTTAACACATTATTTTTGTGTTCAATTATCGTATTTGAATGAAGGCTCAAATATAATTATAATGCTCAAATACTAATTTTGAATGTTGTAGTACGATCAACATCAAAAATTATCAGTATAAAAATTGGTTTAGAGTTGTAATCAAACTTTGTGATTAAGCAATGCATATGTGTTTTGAAATTAAAAGATAATAATAAAAAGTATTGTACACCTTTGAAAAGGTAAATTAAGTCCATGATATTGAGAGAACTACTCTATGTACCTTAATAACTAATTGTGAATAAATGACAAATTTGTTACATTTGGGGGTGTTCAAGTATTATGTAAGCACCTTAATGGACAGGGGAGTTCAAACTGTGCTTATTTTGGCTAACATGTGTGGAAAGTGGTAAGAGGGGGGGGGAGTGTTCCGAGCAGTACTTACGTAAGACACAGAGAGACAGGAATAAATGTTGCAGTGACCCAGCCACCCTAAATAGATACATAATAATTAAAAATGTTGAGTCGTGAATGAAGTTATTCAGGAAAGAGTTGGAGTACAGGAAGTACATGAGATAGTAGAGGAAGCAAGACTGGGATGGTATGGGCATGTAATGAGGATGTTGGAGTACATGAGATAGTAGAGGAAGCAAGACTGAGATGGTGTGGTCATGTAATGAGGATGGCAAATGAGAGGATGGTAAAGAATATGTTGGAAATGAAGTATGTAGGAGAAAGACTGTGAGGGAGGCAAGAAAGATATGAAAGAGCAGATAACAGAAAGTTTTAAAGTGAGTGGAGAAGAATGGAATCAATTAAAGGAGGAAGAATAGAGGAAGATGGGGGCATTTTACTAAACTGACTCAGCCACAGGCTGGAAACAGTTGAAGATGGTGGTGGTGGTGGTGGTGATGGTGATGGTGATGATGATAAGTGTATTCAAGAATCTTGGTGATCAGATTAAAAGTTGTTAAAGAGTTTTTTATAAACTATAATAATTTATGTACTCACAAATAATTTTTTATGTTTTAAATTAAATGTAAATTAAAATGATTTTTTATATTTTTTTTTATGTTTTGTGATTTTAAAATAACATAAGTAAGAGGGGGTCAGGCGTTTGCTATAAAGGGGAGGAGGCAATCCAAACTGGCCAAAATGGTGCTACGTAATACTTGAACATCCCCTTTAACCAAGAGTTAGATATAAAGTATGTTAAGTTGGGGATTGATTTCTTACCTCATTCTTTCAGAAAATCGATGCTTCAACAATCGAAGACTTCTATGGCTTGACGTCAGACATTCAGAAATCCTCCGAGACAGGATACATCCTCTTCTATCAATCGAGGGACTGTATGTAACTAGGGTTTCTGTTATCATGGCAACTTGTTACTCAGATTATTGACTGTGATAAGCACAGTTAATCCTTCTGTTAGGGTGATCCTAGGTAAGAATATTCCATGCGGAAGCATTCCAGCACATCAACACTAGAAATGATGGAAAATGGAACAAACATGGCTACTTGTCAAGACACCCCTACTAAACGGCTAAGCAAACATCTGGTTTAAAAGCATTCATTTGTTGTTTATACTTTATATGAATTTGTTATAGTTTGGTTTTATGCTTTATTTGTGATATATTATGTTTATTCCTTTTATTGAGTGAGTGTAGTAAAATTTAAAGTAGGCCTACTGCGTGTATGTCAAGCACTATTCATGAGCATCATAGATTTCTGAACATTTGTCAGTGTTATCATTGAGATACATTGATGACATGCAAACCATTTAAGATACCATATTTTAGGATTAAATTTGTGTGAGTACAATAACTATCAAACATTTTCAAACGTGGTATTCCAAAGATGAAAGTGAAAGGAAATAATGCTGAAAATATAAATACAAATTAAAACAGGGTGGCTGCTGACATTGGCGCACCGGGACACCAGGAGATATTCTGGTGGGCTGGTTTGATTTGGTCTGAGGCAACTTCTTTAATAAAGCTATTTATTCAATTACAAATTATTGTTTCTTACTAAATTTTAATCAAAAGTTCCAGTGAGTAAATTTGAGGGAGCCTAGAATACATCATTTGTGAAGATATACGGTGATGTTAAATGTTAAAACGTCCCGTTTATTTTTTATTGATTTTGCTTGTAAACATTTCTTAAGCCGAACATAAAAGCCTTTGTTAGTGAATGCCAACCGATGTTTCAAGTGGAATGAATAGTGACATAGGCCTAATCATCGATAATGGAGTTGAAATGGCCTCGAGATTAAATTCTTGCTCACCACTTGAGCTTACACTGAAACATAGCGCCAGTGGTATTTATGGATGGGCGTTGAGGGCCGTTATACTGTATTCCTGGGCTACTTAGAACCTGCCAATCCACTCCTGGCCATTGATCAATAAAACCAGGAGAAAGGGAATTATGCTTGCATTTTATGCATTGGGAAAAAATACTAGACACTTTATTCAAGGTGTGCCAAAACTAGGCTACTAGATATTTTCAGCACTAACATGGCTGCCAACATGTCTTGTTTAATTGATCAAAGGATAGCCAGCATGTGGAAATACTATCAGATTGAAGGGGTGGTGCGGCAATCCCTTAACATTTACTAAGACAATTTTAATATTTTCATAATCAAGTCATGTGATATGCAGCTGTCACTTTTGATAGCTCGTATGAAGAGTGGTACTACTAATAATAGTCAAATATTATCATTGTTACCACAAAAAAAAAATTGTTGTATCTTATAAAAAAATTCTAGAATCCTACTTTAGTTTTTGTGTTGCCATTTTGAGGTGAAGCAAGTGGAAGTCTAACAGAAGGGGGCATTACCCCCTAGAAAAAAACTTGCCCCTCCTGAATAAATGTACCCCCTATAGATTTATTTCGCTCTCTTCTGATATTCTATAACATGAAGCTGAAAGATGGCCATGAATCAAACTCTAAATAGTTTCTATAAGTATCCAATTTTCAAAAATGTAAAATTATAATTGAGTTTTAGATGAATGGATTTAGATTGATTACTGTATAAGACTCCAATAAGTTACTAGCCAAAGTATTGAGTAGAAATAGCTAATAAAATTTGTTCACTTATTAAATTTTGTAGTATGCTTAGAACATATTTTACAAAACATTGCCATGCAGTGGAATTTTAAAACAGGAGAAAAACCATTTTAAAAATTATAGAAATGAATGATACTTTTTTTTTTCTAGTAAAATTGGTAATTGTGCTGAAATGTTATTCTTGATTTTGAGTGGCCACCCTGAAAAACAAAATCAACCAATTTTTTTTCCCCTTATATTATAGTTTAATTTTTACTATTTATTGCATTAACAGATCCTATTGGTTGGAGGCAACTTAACTCTGTAGAAAGTTTGTTATTATTTGCATTCAAACCATCTTTATTCAGAATTAGATCATAACGTTAAAACCATATTTGTGTTTCAACAGGTAATCAATATATATCACGTCATGGCATTGTAATAATTAATTTTAACTTGCCGTGGGGGTTATATGAGATGGTCTTCCCATTATATTATATTCTGCTATTGTGTCTTTTTAGTAGTCATTTGTAGTCTTGGAGTGGTCTTTTTATTAAATTGTATTCTTTAAATTCCTAATTTCAAGCCAATTTAACAATGTCATCGTCATCTTTATCAAAAACCATCTTTTGTTACATAACATAGTGTTCAGTTAAACTAGTATGTATCTAAAATGATTGACAAATATCAAATGGGAAAAACTAGATGGTCTCAACAATGTACTCGGGGACACAGTCTTAGGTCAAATAGTTTGTTTGCTTAACCAGCCTCTTAGTCTTCTGGTCGCGTTCCCGGGTTCTATTCCCGACGATACTACAAGTATATTCCTAAAAGAGGAATTGTTCCAGGAGTTGCTATGGTCTGGTTATTTAGCTTAAATTAGGTTTAAGACTTTGACTGGCACCACACAATCACAATCACAATTATGATTATCACATCATCTCATCGGGGTAATGTGACCTCACCTACAATCTCAGAAGTTGTTCACATATCTGCCAGCACCAGTAGAAGGCCAGCAATATCTAGCTGACATACCCTGGTGGCAGGGGGCGGGGGAGAAAAAAAGTTTGTTTACATTACAATAGTTTTAATTTGCCTGGTTAATACTCACCAGAAGGTGTTACTAGCTTCTAAAGGTGCAGAGAAAATATTTTTGTTTGTAATCGGCAACACTGACCGCTCCAGGAATACATTGCTTATGCTGGGTTGTGCTCGAGCTGTTTATATTTTGTCAAAGACGAGTGTTTGACCACCTCATACTAATTCAATGAACTAAAAAATATAACAATTTTCTAATCTAAAAATTGGTCCAGATATAAGAAATAAGATCTGCATTGTTACCTTAAAAAACAGTGAAGAGTTTTTCATGTCATGGACTAGCTTATTGTGACATTCATTGATGACACCACAAATTAAGTTAAAGTATATAATTTGTATCTAATTAATATATAAGTTGATCAGGTACTTTAGTTAAATTATGACCTCGGGGAAATTTTTGGGTTCTTTAAATATATTGGATACAACTCGCACCAACAAAACTAATCTGTTGTTTGATTCCAGATATGTGAATTAACATCCGCTTTTGTGACTAAATTCACAACCATTTGCTTTGTTTGTTGATTTTTCAAGAATATTTTACCTAACATAGTAACTTTGTACAGCTTTAATGAAGATTATGATCATGTGGACAAACCATTTTAGTTGTATGTTCTTCAAGAATTAATATTTTTCCCAAAAAAATAATTTTTACAAGTTTAAATTATTTTTGAAAATTACTTGCTCTATCTATCAGTGTTGAAACTTTTTCATTAAATATCAAAGATTACAAAGCTATAATCTCTTCTCAATCATTATTAAGTTAGAATGCAAATCAACAAACTTCTAAATTGTTATTTACACTTGTCAGCGAAAAAAAAGGACTAGTGTGGTAGTGATAGAAGATTTTTTAAACTATTAATAAAGTAGGTATTGGGATCACATTTATCTTTGAACGCTTGAGTAATTCCAATCTAGTGCATTTTTTTTTTTAAATAAGATTTTAACTGAATGATTGCATGGCTCTTTATTGACTCTGTTTACACTTGAAGATTAGTAGCAGAGTGGCAAGACCATGTTGCCAATTGTCAGGTAAATACAGTGTTTATTATTTAATTATCTAGATTGTCTGGTGATAATGTTTTAAGTTATTTTGTTAGTAATTTCTCAATTCAAGTCAAACCAAAACAATGTATGTTATATTATAACTTACCACTGACTACATTAAATGCCACGCGTATATGTAGGATTTATCCTAAAAGAAATAAAACATAATCAAAAACATAATGTAACTATATAAACTACAGTAGCCCATGGTTTCTTTGGTGCTGACTGACAGCTCACAGCTGTCACTTCTGACAGTCAACATTTAAGTATAACTTAAATTTGACTGTCAGAATGACAGCTGCTAACACATGGTTTTGCAGATCATAGGTTCAGCTAGGGATACATAATTTGGTCTGGTAACTTTTCAAAAATTTCAGCTGTCAGCTGTGAGCTTTCAGTCAGCACCAAAGAAGCCATGGGGCTACTGTATATTCCCTAAAGATGTATTTATTTTAATTATTTAACATGCACTTTCTGAACTGACTGATTATATCAGCACATGAGAATGTCTAGGAATGAGAGCAAAAAGGCCTACCAATTTTGGGGGAAAGGTATTTTAACATACTTTCCAGGGTTCTTTTATGTGCCACAATCAACATGGGACCAACTGCTTTACTTATCCTTCCAACGAAGTTGTGCTACAGATTTTTAAACAAATTCGTTTATCTCGCCTGGGCTTGAACCAACGAACATTGTTTCCTGATGTGAGCACTTTACCCCAAGATTAGCAAGGTCGACTCATTCCTAAGGAAAGGCAGGATCCCATAAAACAATATATTAATTCCTTTTTAGCTACTTATGCCTAGCACCGTGTCTTACTAACAGTTCGGGTTGTACGCTTTTAGCTACTTAATTATGTTAATGATCCTGTCTCCCATCAATTACACATGAAAATAGCCACTATGAAAACTTGGGGCTACCTATGACCACACCCTTAAATAGTAATAAACACATTTTGAACAATTTTTAAGATTTGCATTTAGTTGTGTTGAAATTAAGGTTGGGCCCTCGAACCCTCAATCCTTAAAGATATTCGATATCTGAGAATATTTCAAATTAAGGTTCAAATCCTTTATATGATTTTTTTCCCCTCCCCTATTTTTCAAGTGAATAAATACAAACTCAACAACCAGACCCCAGACCAATCATTTAACTGAATGCATGGCTGTTATAATGAATTAATTTTTTAAAATAATGTTAACATTTAGCTACTATTTGTATTTTTTTATTCTATTATATTTATATTTACTACTATGTTCATAATTATTCAGATTCAGGATTCAAAGATAGGTTGGAGATTCGGATTTGTAAAATAGTGGATTCAACCCAACTCTATAAAAAATGATTAAGTTCGTACCAGCCCAGACTTTTGGGTACAAATGTAAATTAATGTATTCACTGAATAATAGTCATTCATTCTCACCTCATCTATCATCAAATAATATTGTATTCTTTAAACTGCGGTTTTGGGCTAGGGAATAAATTGGACTTTCTCTTTTTTCAGTTCTCTTTCATTTTGATTAAATTTCTAAACCTAAAATTCTTGGGCTGTTTAAATAAATTATAATTTTTGTATATCCTAGTGCTAGGAAATCCCCTCCCAAATATAAACTTGTTTTTAATAGAGTTGGGTTGAATCCACCATTTTATGAATCCCAATCTTGAATCTGAATCCGAATTTTGGAGTAGTTACTGACTAAGAGTAAATATAAATATTATAAAATAATATAAGATTCAAATAGTACCAAAAATGGTACAATTTTTTCTTATAATCCATTGATCATAACATTTGTACATTAGTTAAATGACTGGTTTGGGAGCTGGTTGAGTTCACCTTATAATTATAATTGGTTCTCAGCCACCAATCAGGAGCATTAAAGCTCTAAAACCAATTTACATTGGGGTAAAAAAAGATCCAAGGTTTAAGTTTCAAATCAGAAATTTTCTCGAATCTTCTAATCTCAAATATATTAAGGATTCAAAGGATTGGAAGTCCCCGCCTATTTTTCTCCACCAGCCTATTCAACAGAATGTTATAAGGAACTTGGGAGGGCTCTCAACTTGTGGACCACCACACCATCCTTTACATATTCCTCTTCATCAGATCCACCCTCTTCGATGGCCAAATGATCTAATGCAGGCATGTCCAACCTTTTCCCGACTGAGGGCCACATAAATGCTTGGGGAATTTGCTGAGGGGCCACACATGAAATGGACGTACCTATCCCAGTACACACCCATCCATACTTACAATTATGGAAACGACAGAGAAGTTAGTGATCATTTATGCCTGCCAAAAAGCTTAACTTGTTTATTTCTGCAATTTGAAGTATTTTAATGCGAGCTGGCGGGCTGCGCAAAATGTACTAAGGGAGGACCACAAGCGGCCCACAGTTTGGATATGCTTATCTAAGGCATCACACTTGCAACAGACTGCACTGCCAATGGAAAACCAGGATCTGAATCCTTGTCAAGTGTACTGAGGGTGGATTTTCCTAAATGGTTTTCCACTCTCCCTCTTGATAAATGTGGCTACATGTCCACTATATTCAACCTGTCTCATTTTTAACATGTTAGCATAATCAACTTAATGTGTTTATAACTGAAGCCCAAAGAAAGTGGTGATGTTAATTATCTTGATGTCACTGTCCACTACGATGTTAAAAGCAAAGTTGTCTCCACAAAGTTTGTTGTGTGTGCAGGAGTCCTAAGAGCGCATGCCAACCCTGTTGTTGATAGGACAAAGGCCTCGATAGCTTGTGAACGTATTGCCAAATAAAGTTTCCAGAGTTACTGTTTCAAAGAGAGATTGGCAGAATTGGGTGGTATCGCTACAACACACTAAACAAGGGGTCAGCTTCCCTCCTCCCAACCCACTAACTCAATCTCCACATATTATCATGTCGTGGGTTGTCCTGGCTGCTCGACATCCAAATTATAATAGGCATTTGCTTCGATCCAAAGGCTTCTGCTTTCTCTATAGTACATCGTCACAAGAATACAAATGACATTCCATTATTATATTAATTTCCTTGTCCATTCATTCTTGGCTCAATAAACTATGCCAGCCCTTACTGAGCAACGCAGCTCCACTTCTTCATGAGTTATCCATAACTCTATTTCCCACCAGCCACCCGTCCCCACATACACTGTTATTAACATTATGAAGTAGAAATGTGCGCTCTTGTATATATTTTATCAAAATATTATTTATTTCAATTCTTTGCCATTGGGTACATCTTATGAATAAAAAGATATCACTCACATGTTTTAAAACTACATCAGAATATAACATATAAATTTGCCCCAACAATAAATTTTGGTTTCAATTTAAAATGCATGTGTGCGTACTAGTAATAATTAGGTATGGAACCTTTAATCCCTTGAATCCTTAAGGATACTCTAGATTCAAGGATTCAAGAAAATTTCGGGTTTGAGACTCAAATCCTTGGGAATTATTTTGTTCAAGTGAAATTTGTTTTACAGCTTTATTACTGCTTATTTGTGATTCAGAACCAATTATAATTATAGGATGAACTTAACAACCCGGCCCCAGACCAGTAATTTAACACTTAACCAAATGTACGAATGTTATACTGAATGTATTATAAGAAAGAATGTTAACATTTAGTTACTATTTGTATTTTATATTATTATATTATATTTATATTTCCTCTTATGTTCATAATTTTTTCCAAGATTAGGATTTGTAAAATAGTGTGTTTGACCCATTCCATTATATAAATTGTGTTTCACAGCATAAATGTCAGACATTTCAACATTGCGTACCCAGATTGATGGGACTCTCCAATACTACAAACTCACTAGACAAAAATGTCAATACAAATAAATTAATTAGTTCTTGATGAGTCAACTAATAGTACATATTCATATAACCTAAATGGTTAGGGAAACTTTATGACAATAAAAATTATAGAATACATAAAACTCACCAGATGCACCATAATGGTAACGAATTTTGTCGAGGCTTAGAGAGGAAAGGGGTGTCTGAAAATGTTTGTGCATCAGATGTTTTTGAAACTACATTTCAATGGCAAAGATAATATTACAAAGCTTAGTAAAACTAAGAACTGGTTTTATGAAACTAGATATTTCAATTAAATTATGATATGATTCATAATAATAATAATAATAATAATAAATAAACATTAGATTAGCGTGGTAAAAATTTGTCCAGTTCAAGCAAGTCAACAAAGTTTAAAGAAAAATAGGGCATTTTCAAACTTGATATTGATGTTTTTGAGTGAACTCTATAGTTTCTTAAGATTTTAAAACTAACAATATAAAGTGTACCTAAAATATCCAAGCAAGTCTAGTTTAAAATAATTACTTTTCCCGGGTGATTCCTGCTATATAAAAAAAATTATCTTAACTTTAAATCATAATTTAACCCAAAAGAAACTGGAAGCTCAACCAATTTGAGAATTGTACCCAAATATAAATTTGAACTTGGTATCAAAGCAAAAGTTTGGAGCTCAAATTTCTGTCCAAGCTTATTTTTAACATATTTAACTTTTGTTTGAGCTGAAGACTTTCAACCCTGTCATGCTGCAAAAATATGCAGCAATCAATGATAAAATCTGTCAAATGCTAGATCTGAAAGTACTACTCATCAAGTACTACAATTTATGTCATTCACTAATTGACTTAAAAATATTTGTCTCAGTATAGGTGTATGAGCTTTTGTGCAAGTATACAGTAAACCTTGTTTTTAACAAACTAAATTTCACTTGTTTTAATAATTTCAAAGGTAAAAATCCCTCTTTCAGCCCATTTTTCAACTATACATTTCAGAGATAACAAACTTTGAGCTTGAACCTAGCGATACTTACCACAATATTACAGTTTCATAAGCACACACACAATTTTATTTAAAAATCACTGGTGACTAAAATAATGTCAATTTAACTATCTATGGGCGTATGTGCCTATCACCTGAACAGGAAGTGCTAAAGGAATGTATCTAACATACTTTTTTCTTCTTATTTTTTGACCTAAATTGAAAAACACAAAATCAAGATTGTCATTAAATATGACTGCAGATAATAAATATATAAATAAATTTATTGTAATCTTCTTTCAATGCACTGCTCCATAAAACCTCATGAGAGTAAATATTTATCCTTTGTTATGTTCACTTTAATTCTTATTATGTATATTTTGGGTTCATTTGTATTGATTATTTATACCAAGTACAACTATGTAAATGAAAACTTCCCATTCTTAATAAATATATTATATACACCATATTTGTAAATTGTTTTTAAGAGCAAGGTCATAAAGAGTTGTGTTACAAGAAATTCTTACCAACAAAAACACATTTAAATGCATTTATAAAAAGAGTGAAAATACTGAAAAACAAATGTAAACTTTTTGTTTGTATTAAAATATAAAAAAAGTATATGGATTTTAATGACTAACATGGCTTATCCCTAATCTTGTGGGAATTTGTGATACGTTTTTAACAATAACAAATAATATCTTAATTCATGATTCAAAAATGAGGTGGCCCAATGGCTAGATAATTTTATAATAAAGGAAATTGATAAAACTAAAGAAATAGGAAAAATAAACTACTAAGAATAAGAATAAATTTGATGAAGAAAGCCCACCTAGGGAAAGAGGAAAGATGTGGGAAGAATCCAATGCACAAAGGTGACATCTTCTTCCTTTCTTCTGTCTTCTATAGTAGAAGTAGTCACACACACATTTTAAACACAAATATAATAATATTTCGGCATTGTTGCCTTTATAAACAACAATGCCGAAATATTATTATATTTGTGTTTAAAATGTGTGTGTGACTACTTCTACTATAGAAGACAGAAGAAAGGAAGAAGATGTCACCTTTGTGCATTGGATTCTTCCCACATCTTTCCTCTTTCCCTAGGTGGGCTTTCTTCATCAAATTTATTCTTATTCTTAGTAGTTTATTTTTCCTATTTCTTTAGTTTTAAATAATATCTTAAACAATTTTCCATTTCATTTTCTCATTACTTAATGTAAATCCAGAAACTTTGTTGAGAATGCTTTACTGCTAACTGATAGAAAGTTTGAAACAATATCAAATAAGCATTTAGTGCTGTTAGTGTTTGCTGAGCAAATAAACCTTTATTATTATTATTATTATTATCATCATTACTATTTCAATAGATTGTTAACTCTAGATAAGCTGTGTGTGTGTGTGTGTTTGAAAAAAAATGTAAATATAATATGTATATACAATACTTTATTGAATTGTGCTAAAAATGTTTCATATGTTTAAAGAAATGACACCTTCTTACCAGTTGTTTAAATATATCTTTACAAAGCAAGTATGTTTACTCATTTATCCACATGTCCTAACAATAGCCTTCCATCCCCCTCTCTTTCAATATTCATTGGTATTTGTTTACTCATTTATCCACATGTCCTAACAATAGCCTTCCATCCCCCCCCCTCCCCTCCATATTCATTGGTATTTGTTTGGATGGAAAACTTGTCAGAAAAACACAACTTTTAAAGTGATAACAATTACTTTACCATTACCTTAAAATTCCACCCGTTCAAATTCCGGCCAGCTGATTTGATTTCCCATTTTACCTCTACACCAATGTGAGTGTATTTCCTCTAAACTTTATCTTCTTCCTCCCTACACTATTTTTGTAAATATCCAGATAGTGGTGAACAAACTAAATTAACAATACTTCCCTTAGCATATTTTGAGTGCTAACTTAGGGGGTTGTGTTGTTCATATAAATTACTTTTATTAGATTTGTTAAACAAAAATATATTTGTTTTATTATCTAAATGTGGTGGACTACAGGTTTTTTCCAATATACTGTACAGGCTTTAATATAATGCAATATTTTTCTCCTAAAAATGTCCTGAAAACTTTACTTATACTATATGCACAGCCTAACATTTTACATTGAAAAAAACGGCAGATTCCTACAGAAGTCTATTTTGTAGCATTCTGAAACTGTATCACTCCAAAGCTAGAGTTAAGGTTAAAACTGAGGGAGGGGGGGGGGGGATTTCCTTCCTTCAGTGTCACTGAACTGGTAGCTCAGAAGTTCTGTGCTATGTTACTGATATTAAAAAAAAAAAAAAAAAAAAATCATCCATGGCAGATCTACAAGAGAGTGAAAGTGTTGAAGTGAAGATGAGCTGGGAGGAGAGTAGAAAAATGAGAACTGGCAAAAAATTATTTTAATAATGAATGGGAGCTGAAGTTCTGTGTGTGTGTTTCCTTTGTAACGCCAATGTATATGTTGTCAAGAAAAGCAGCGTCGAGAGACTTTTTAACACAGTTCACAACTCTTTTAACAACAGTTTTCTTGTGGATTCAGAAATTGTAGAAAGAAGAGCGAGTTGAATGCCAAGTTGATAGCTCCACAGTGAGTTTTTACCACTCAAAACAAGCAATCAAGAAATGCAACAAATTGCTTCCTTGAAAGTTTCTCATGTATAATTGAAAAGGAAAAAATCATTTGAAGATGGTGAAATAATTTTTTAAAAAAGCCATGATTTATACTTTGGAGTAATCGTTTCATGGTTTTAGCAATAAAACTAATTATTTCTGTTATCAACAAAATGCAGCTTTTGGCTAGAACAGTGACAAGGAGGATGTAAAATATATCGGAAGATATGGAGTTGCAATTGAAACATGATTTACAAAGTTAAAATTTTACTCTTTACGAATATAATGAATCGACGGACATTTCAAGTACAGCACAGTTATTACTAATATTGAGAATAGTGTTTAGCGACTTTTCTGTCAAAGAAAGAGTATCTTAAAGTACTTCCACTGAAAGGACAAACTAGGGGCGAGTACATTTATAATACCTTCAAGAACTATGTGCAGCTATGTAATATTCCCCTGGGAAAGCTTATAGCTATTACATTGGATGGAATTCCTGCACTTGTTGGCTGCAAAAATGGATTTATAGCTTTATGTATGAAAGATGAATGCTTTCCTCAGTTTATATCTTATCACTGCTATCTACATCAAGTATTATGTTAAAAAGGCTTTAGTTTTAAGCGCGTCATGAACATAGTTGTGGAGATATTTAGGTCAATTAAGGCTGCTTCCATGCAACACAGGTTGTTTAAGGCAATGTTGAAAGACGAAGGCGCTGATTATACTGACTTGGTCCAACATACAAAGGTTAGGGGGCTTAGTAGAGGCAAAGTGTTAGCAAGATTTATAAGGGTTCTTGAAGAAATAAAACTGTTTATTAATTTCAAGAAAGGAACAAAGGAACAATACACAGAGCTGGATGCTGATGTGTGGCTTATAGACCTGGGGTTCATGACAGACATTATTCTAAAACTGAATGAACTTAACCTACAGCTGCAAGGTAAGAACCATCATATTTCAAAAATAAGTGTGTGTGTTAGATGTTTTTAAATATAAACTTGAGTTGTGGAAAGTTCACTTTGCAATAAAATCTTTCTCTTACTTTCCAAACTTGAAAATTATGATGTGAAGTATGGACGAAGCAAATGTATACACTCCACCATTCATTTATCAGCTTGAAACTCTCCAAAAAGAATTCAGTGAAAGATTCAAAGACTTATCTATAATGGAACCAGTAGTGACTTTTGTTAACCCTTTTGCCACGATTGATGTTAGTGAGATGACACTTTGTATTTCAAGAAGCTTACAAATTAAAAATACAGAAGCTCTTGAAATGGAAATTATAAACTTACAAAATGATATCATTCTAAAATATCATCGCAGTGAAGATTAATTTTGTAACTTAGCAGATAAAAACTCTTGTCCATTGTTGAGAAAATCCTCCTTGAAATTCCACTCCTACTGTGCATCAATTTAAACATGTGAATCGTTGTTTTCAACCATGAAGCATCTTAACCTGGGACCACTTACCTTATTTTAGAAGCTATTAGCACTTAAGAGGTGCATATTCACCCCAAAGGAAATACACAAATTAAGGTGCTATTAAAATGGATTACCTAAATCAAACTTTTATTTAAATCAGTTATACATTATCTATGAGTTGTCATTCAATTACATAATAATACAATATCATCACACTGAATTTAGGATAAATATTATTATATAAAATCAAATGGAATATTTTTATTTTAAAATACTTAAACATGAAATATTTTTTTTTTTTTTTACTAAATATCATATTGGTCTTATTCTGCACATTTCAAACAAATTTCATTTTTATGTTCTGGACATATGGGTTTTTTGGGACTTTGTACAAAAGCTTTTTATCTTCCTACCACATGTAGCTGTTCCTCCCTAATATCACTCTTTTACTGTTGGCTTGGAATTCGTTGTCATCACTATTTTTGACCAACTCACTATCATATTCTGACTGTATCTCGACCGCTATCTGCTGAATTATTGTATCATTGGAAATTTCATGTTCTACCTGACTTGAGGGGCGCAGCAAATCTCCCATAAGGTTGTGTATCTGTTATTTCCTTGTCTGTGGCCAAGGCTATAAAAATTTAGATAGCCCTACTTGGTTATCAAAATATTTCTCCTTTAAAACAAATGTAGTTCTTTAAAAATTGTTGAGTATACAACCGTGCGATTTTTCACCATTCAGCTTTATATCATGGATACAAAGTTGTTTTTTTTTTCAAAGCAAAACACGGACTACCTCATCACTGTTATAAAAAATTATTCACAAAATAAGTCGTTTCATTACTCATAATTTTCCAATTTTTGTATTGGTTGATGAAATAATTCCTTTATCTCTCACCAGTTTCTTTACTTTTCTTGACATAAAATTAGATGTGCCTAATTATCTTTGTATTTTATTAATACACCCATCATAGGCAACACTTTTTTTTAAGTATTTTTAGCTGTACACTTATGAAATTACCAGAATGAAACTTCTCTTTCGACTGGGAAATAATTTGATCAGTATGTGACATTGTTGGTGATTCACTATCACTTGAGTCAATAAATAAATCAGTTTTTAATAGCACTATGTGCCAATTTTCGTGCTGATTCATTGTCATCAAAAATAACGATGTTTGACAGATGCTTTAAACTAAGTTCTAGTATGAAAGTCATCAGGAAGATAGCTTCCTTTGCGGCTTCGGTGAAACTTAAATATTCTGCCTTGGTTGAAGATAAATCAACGATTCTCTGCTTTCGTAAGGATCATGAGACCACCGCTCCTACAAGGCGAAAGTGTAACCTATATAGGACTTTCTATCAGCGTTTCAGATACCCCAGTTGGCGTCTTAAAAACCGGAAATGCCTTCGTCATCATTGGTGTGGACCTCTTGTTGACGGGTCCTTGCAGATATCTCAGAACACGCTTGACAGCTTGTCAGTGAGTTGAATTGTGCCAGTTATCATATTGACTCAGCATGTTGACTGCGTAAGCGATGTTGGGACAGGTACCTGTGGAGATGTACTTGAGGGCTCCAATCAACTCTGTGCATGTATATTGCGTTGTTTCCTCTGTGAAAGTGGAGGAAGAATCAACTTGACCCCGAGATGATATAGGTGTCTTCGCTGGTTTGCAGTCATCCATCCTGAACTTTTATAAAACAACCCTGATGTTGCCACCTCGACATAACGTTAATTTGTCCTTGGATTGATTACTTTAATTCCTAACAATAACTTATGGCTCCAAGTTCCTTAAATAAAATTTGTTTGACATTTCACTCTTAATGTATTTGGTTCATTCCGGGTTTCCAGAAGCGATCACGAAGTCATCAACATAAATGAGCACATAGACTGGGCGTTTACTTCGACTATCGACGTACATACATGCGTCGGCGTGTGTAGGCTGCAGCCCAGATGCTTTTGCATCAAGCATACCCTTAAACTCCAATTAATGTGTATAATTAAATATATCTATTTACTGATAGTTAAACAAGAGAAATAGTGCTGGTAAATTATAGTCAAGAAGCCCATCTTCCAGGTATATCACTCCATGGAAAAACTATAATATTCAACTGTCAATGTATCGTATCAGGTCACAACTAGGTAATTACATTTTTAATTTTAGCGATAACCTAAAAAATAGCCTAAAACACCCGTTAAAATAACCAAATATCTTGTGATTTGTGTTATATCTCTCAAATGCACAAACATGGATGAAATCTGTAAAAAAGGCATCCCTGCACTATTGTATTAATATTAAATA
This sequence comes from Timema cristinae, assembly GCA_039000515.1. Taxonomy (NCBI): domain Eukaryota; kingdom Metazoa; phylum Arthropoda; class Insecta; order Phasmatodea; family Timematidae; genus Timema; species Timema cristinae. The sequence continues at coordinate 12,494,912 of JBCFYV010000003.1, forward strand.
AAGATGTAAAATGTTACCTTTGATGTAGGCCTAACCCATTCCTTAGTCTGCGATTTTAAGCTGACCCTAGATTTTGAAGCTACCAATTTGGGGAAAAAACTTGTCCTAGATTTAGATAAATATGGTATGTGTTTATTTATAGTTTCTTTAAAGTTTCTTAAAAAAAACTAAAGAAAACGTTTAGCAATCCTTGGCTTTGTTACCAAACTGCTATATTTGCCATGAAATGAGTCACCATAAGGCAGTGTGGTTAAATCGCATCAGTTTACGTGTTTCCCTACTTCCAAACCCCTTTACCAGCCATTGCTTAAAAAAAGTACTACTTCCAGGTCTTCCTTAAAAAAGAGGAAACTAATACTGGATATCTTGCAAAGTATAAATAACATATGCTAAGTTTTATGTACATAACTTTGTTGATGACCTAAAGTGAGGCATGAGACAGGAAAAGAAAGGCTTATTGAAGGCCATCAGATCAAAAACTGCAATAACTTGTCTAGAGACATTCTATTTGAGTTGGATTGATTCTACTTTTTATAAACCCGAATCGTGGAAAAAATTATGGACATAACAAGGAAATATAAATGTAATAGAAAATACAAATAATCATTATCAGGAACTGTTTCCATCCTGTGGCCGGGTCTGTTAAGTAAAATGCCTCCAGCTCCCTCTATCATTCCACCACTCTTCCATTCTTCTCCTCTCACTTGCACCCTTTCTGTTATCCGCTCCTCCCGTCACTTTCTTGGTCTCCCTTGCGGTATCTTCCCTACATACTACATTTCCATAAATCTTATTGGAATCCTCTTCCTTTCCATCCTCATTACGTGTCCATAACCTCTCATTCTTGCTCTTTCAACTATCTCCTGTACTCCGTGACCTTACAAATAGTAACTTAACTAAATATTAACATTCTTCTTATAATTCATTCAGTTAAGTGTTAAATTACTGGTCTAGGGCCTGGTTGTTAAGTCCACCCATTATAATACATTCTGAACCACCATAAACAGTGTTAGAGCTCTAAAACAAATTTCACTTGAAAATTAAAAAAAAAAAAAATATAATATATATATATATATATATATATATATATATACACATATATATTAAAGATTTGAGTCTCAAATAATTGAATATCCTTGAAGGCTCAACCCTACTTTCTGTAATTAAATCTCAATGGGACATAGCGTAACACAGTTTTGTTAACACTAACAAGGTTGGTCGCATAAAGAAAGTTAAATTAACAGCATCTAGACTAGATTAAATTAACATTTTTTTTGGAGTGAGGATGGGGGTTGAAACAAAGGGAGGTATTTCAAAATATCAGTGATTCTTCAATATAAAAACAAGATTTTTATATTATTTTATTAAAATAATATAATATACAAAGTTTTATGCGACAAACTCGTATGGGATAGGCGCTAACCAGATGGGATCTTCTTTTCCTATAACAATGTGGGCAGGACGAGGTTGGGCAGGCTGAAACAAATAGTAGTGTTTGAGTAATCAAAACAATTATTTGTGTTAAATTTAGGGGTGTGCAAATATTCAAATATTTTCACTATTTGTATTCAAACTTCAAATATAACTATTATTTAGCCAATGGGCCACCTCATTTTTAAACATTATTATTATTATTATTAGCACCGCGTCTTACTACCCGTTCGGGTTATACGCTCTTACGCTAATGTGTAATGGTAGGGTGATTATGAGATGAAATGAAGGACCTACAGTTTAACGTGGAATCCGAACCACGGTGGAGACCTGGCATTCCCATTTTCAAACAAATATAACTATAAATTATTCACATATTTTTGAATACCTGGAGCAGATATTGGTTCAATCAATCCCACCACACATTTTATAAAGTGAGCTGTTGCTATTTTAAGTGATGCCCATTTATTTCAGTTATTTTAAATATTCACATTACTTTAATAATAATTTGTTCACCAAGAGCAAATTGATTGTCTATTTTGTGTTAGCACTAGAGAATTTACTCTTGGACTGTACATCAAATAAACAAACACATTTAATATTTATTGCTGGCTGCATTCACTAGTGGCAATATCCAGGCTTGTTCAGTCTAATAGTATCTAATCTAACTCAACATTTTTGGTGTTATTTGTTTTTAATATGTTAGTATACAGTTCAAATAGAAGTAACAAAAATGTTCTTTATTTAGATTCATATAATTTGCATGACATAATTTTGCTAAACAACTAATTTCAACCATTTAAAAAATTATATTGAGTTATTATTTTTATCAGGTTTAGGTCCAATCATAAAATGCCACATTATTCTATTCATAGGGTTAAGTGATAACAACCACTACTTTTGATCTTACAATGTTTGGTAGCGCTAATGTCCACGTAAAAGGGCTAGTAAAGTTATTTATTATTATTATTAGCACCGCGTCTTACTACCCGTTCGGGTTATACGCACTTACGCTAATGGTTAATGGTAGGGTGATTGTGAGATGAAATGGAGGACCTACAGTTTAACGTGGAATCCGAACCACGGTGGCGGCCTGGCATTCCCCACATTCACAAGATGTCTTGTCAGAGGTGAAGGAAGGGTTTGGTAATCAGATAAATCTGTGCCGGCTAGCAAAGTTAACCCGAGGTCTACCTTCTGGTTAGCAAACATAACATCCACATTAACCACGCTAAACACTCCACCATATTGTTTTCAAGGCTATTGATATTAGTAAAATGAGATTACATTTATTTATCTTATGAAATGGGTTATTTATTGTATGCTAATGATGATTTTTAAGATGAGTTACACGTTCTAAAGAATCCAAGACTTTGAAGACTGAAGAGATACTTTGAACGAAATAATTTATTTTACATTTTCGTTTGGACAAAAATACAGGGTTGGAAATTCTTAAAGTGAACGAACAGCAATAACAAAGAGGTTACACAATCGGTTTATTTATTTTCAATCCTTTGTATTTATTAATTAATTCAATCTGCAACATTTCCTCTTATTTGCAAAATTTACACTTAGTTCACATTTATTATTTTCAACAGACATTTAGCAGGAAAATAAATTCGATAACAGATAATCTTACTCGGACATAATAAATTAGACTTGGTTTGATTGATTTGTTTGTTTTCATAACAGTTTCACAGACAATGTAGTGACTCGCTTATATTCTCAATGGTCAAATTACGCCAATCAAAAGCTTTAAAACAAATCTAGCATTCAGAGAAAGTTAATTGTAAAACACACCACAAGTTTATGAACTTTATGAACAGTTAAGTTACAAGGAGTTTGACAAGACATTGTAAGATTGGCCTTTAAACTATTAGTAAGCTACACAAAGAAAGCTTACTTGAAGAAATGTAATAAAATGATAAATTTAAAATTAAATATCACCAAACAAATTTTTAGAGGTTATTTAGTTAATTATTATATTGTGTTTGGAGTTCTACTCCATTTTACTTATATGTTCACTTTAAACTAGTGTTTTACATCTAATACTGTTTCCAGCCTGTGTATTCAAGCCATATATTTTCCACTACCGGCTTGCTAGGCCTGTTGTAGCTTAATTTGCCTTATATTATAACTTAAGAACAGGAAAAACAACAAACACAACATCCAGTCCCCGGCCGTTAATTTATTAATGTGAAAGGTTAAACCCACATTTCACCAATGATAAATTTTTCAGCCATGCTGGGAATCGAACCCGGGACCCTTAACACAGTATACAGATATGCTACCGACTGAGCTAAAGTGTCAAATCACTTTACATAAATTAAATCCTAAACTTTACCAATAAACATATAAGAAGACCTCATTACCTGTCTCTTAAGGTTGACCTTAATTTTGTTGCCCTTGGCCTCTGCCAAGAGTCTCTCGTTCTCCTTGACACGCTTCATGAAGTCCTCTCGACACTTTGAGTGGATCACATGCTCAATACGAATATTGATCCTGAGAACACAAACATTGCAACTCTCAAATTTCCTGAGATACACAAGCTAAACATTAAATACGGATATGTGTGATTTTTGCATTGCATCTATTACTGGTCTTAACCAGTCTGAGTTATCTGCATTTAATTTCATTAGTAAGGCAAGATGAGAAACTAATGAGCTGCTAGCACCGTTCATGGAAAAGGGCTTTAAGTCTTAATTGAATAAGTTGGTTAGATAATAAATTTTCTTTAAAGTTCTATTATTTCAAGAAAAATAGGTAACTAGTTTAGTGGATGACTGTATATCCACTATTTATCTATTATTATTTATTACTTTGATTTAAATGGGCTATTGTTTACTATCAAAAGATAAAACTACATTTAAACCTGAATGTGCTGTTCTATCTGTATAAGACTAGTGAAGTGAAATGAATAGCAAAATTTCAAACAAATATTGAATAATACAAAATAATCATTAATTTTAATACATATTTATGTAAATTTATTTTAATCAATAAATTAATTGTGAAAATTGTGTTTTATAATTAACTATTAGCAGAGTGCAAAACATACCATATAAAAATAATATTTGACACCCGTTTAATGTTCTTAAGGTTTTAAACCCTTATGATATTATATAGTAGAGGTCCCCAACCTTTTTGTACCTTAGAGCACATTCAAAACTAACGGTAGTGTGGCGGGCACCAATCACTTTTTCAACTAAATTTATAGCCGAACATAATTCTTAATGCAAATAACACACACAAAGCATTATTAAAAAATTGTGAGTTTAATTTTTTTTTTAATTCGCATATAAGATAACGCAAATGTACACACACAAAGTTAGTCTAAAAACAGTTTAAAACGATTGAAACAATTTTCACCAAACCAAAAGTCATCAATAAATTAGAAAATACTACTTTATTTACAATTTTAATATGACCAAAATAAATACACAAGGAAATATTTAACTACTAGCCACCATTTTGGTGATTTGGTACATTTTTAAAACATATATTTTTGTCTGTGTTTATACTATTGAAATGATTTTTAATTAATGGAATAAAACCCACATGTTCCAGTATCAACACAGATATACGAAGAATAAAGCATTGGGCCATAGAGTATAAATATTACAAAAAACATTGTTTCTGTGATTGGCCAACTTCTCATACTAATTTATTCATTCTCTGTGTGACATTACTATTTGAGTGCATATTTCACATGATTTTTTGACTAAAATATGTTGTGTATATTGAATAATGTAGGGCTAGTATTTTTTTCATTTCAAACTGCAGGCAAACAAAATTATGCAAGAGGTTTATTAAATAAGCTAGGTTAAATCTTTCTTGCAAATAATGTGACTTGTGATAGCTGTTTGGGAAAATAAAAATATATGACTAATGTTCAGTCATGAATACCAGCATTCCTGAAATAAAAGTACCTAATTTCTAGCATCTAATACCTTAAAGGGTAATATTTTTGGAAAAGTGTTGCCAACTGTTGACGCAAACTGATTTTATTCTGTGCGTTGACACTATAAGCAAAGTTGAAGCTAAAACTAGCGGATGATACAAAGTGTGGTGGTCATAACCCAAACGCTGTATGTTCCTTTATAGTGAAGCTAACTAGCGGAATCAACTAACTTTGCATTGAATGGTCATAATAGCCCTGCTGGGCACAAGCTAGAGAAAGTTGTTGATGATTTAAATAAGACACACATACACATACAGAAAAAAAATGTAAACACCTAATATAAAAACTTGGAAAAATTAACATATCATCACGTTCATTGTCACAGAGAATCAATGAAATCCGAGCCAACACAACGCTCATCCTAGAAAATTTGATTTAACATTCTTGGTATATAAGTGGAATGTGAGAAAACTGAAAATCATAGGGCTTTTGCAGTTTTTTTACATTTACTTTTGCCAAAATAAATAAAATATAGTGCTTCAATAAAACCAAAGTTTAATTTTCTTCACATCGTGATATCAACTGATGGTGAATATCTGTCACATCAATAGCAGCATTAGATGAGAAACTTTTTTAGAAAAGATAAAAAGTTGTCATTAAATTCCAGGACACCCTTGACACATATTCAATAACACCATGTGAAGAAAATTAAACTATTTTTCTATTGGAGAGTTTGATTTATTTTAACTAAATTTTGTGTGTATAAAACTGCAAAAACACTTGACCTTTTCTAACATCACCCACATACCCATTGTTTGGTTAAGTTTGAAATGAGTATGAACTCAAAAATTAACCAAGTATCTTTGAATTATACAAATTAGAGTTGGGTCAAATTCACTTTTTTATGGATCAGAATCTTCACTTTACCTTCGGATCCCGAATATAAAATTGGAATCTTGAAAAAAATTATGAACATATGAGGAAGTAAAGATATAATAGAAATAGTAACTAATTGTTCTTTCTTATAACCCACTCATTATAACATTCATACATTCAGTTGTATTAAATTGCTGGTCTGGGTTCTGGTTTTAAGCTCTCTAAAATAATAATTGATTCTGAACCACCAATAAGCAATATAGAACTCTAAGCTTTCGAATCTCAAATATATACATGAATTTGAAGGATACGAGGATCCATCCCTAAAAATAAATCTTTGGGCCTATGCCTTAAAATACTGTAAGCGACATTCAGTTAATATTTCAAAACTGATCCATGGCTCAGTGTTGGGCACACATAACTAACCTCTTTGGGATGATCTTTCCACGCAGTCTTTTGTTGACAATCACACCCAGAGCATGGGGAGTGACGTTGAACACCCTGCCAGTCTTTCCGTGGTAAATCTTGTGGGGCATACCCTTCTGGACTGCTCCATTACCCTGATTAAAATACAAAGATAATTAACAGCATTGGGATCCTGGTAGTCTTAAATAACTACCTTAGCACAGGAGTGCATAGTTTGCTGTGGATTGAGGAAATTAGATAGTTTTTAAAACACTGTTGCACTTGTGTAACCTTACTTTTGTTTTTAGAATGAATTTCAAAATAAGATTATAAATAAAAGTAACTCATAATTACACATTTAAAATCAAGTTTGTAATTAATGATTTTAAGGAAAGTACCCGCATTACAACGCAAATGTAAACAATATCTTTCTTTAATCAGGGTGTCTACTGAGATGGAGAAACAAAAATCAGTGACTTTTTGGTGAAGTTGTGACCACAAAAATTCCTTCGATAGACGGTTGAACATTATAAAATGCATATATTGGCATGATTAACTCACATGCAACATTAAACTTTAACTAGATGGCAAATGTTAACCTTGTCCTTGATATCAAGGTGAAAAATACGGCAACTTGTGGCTAGCGCATGGCATCATGGGTAGTGGTGCGACTTTCGAAGGTTTGTGTTGTTACGATGCTCGAGAATTTCAACCAAAAATATTATTGTGGCTTTATGACCAAAATATTGAATTTTCAGGGACTTTCGTGACCTCTTTGCTATTAAAGGGTGGCTACAAAACATATTTTACAAAATTCCCTGACTTTTCCAGGTTTTCCAGGAAACATTTTTCAATTTTCCCTAACTACTTTTTTCCAGTTTTAATGAAGGATGATGACTTTTGTTATTAATGATCACATATTAAATATTATTATTATTAGCACCGTGTCTTACTACCTGTTCAGGTTATACGCACTTACGCTAATGTGTAATGGTAGAGTGATTGTGAGATGAAATGAAGGACCTACAGTTTAACGTAGAATCCGAACCACGGTGGAGGCCTGGCATTCCCCACATTCACAAGTTGTGATTAATACACATCTTGTCAGAGGTGAAGGAAGGGTTTGGTAATCAGATAAATCTTTGCCGGGACCGAGGATTGAACCCCGGCCGCCAGCATAGAAGTCCGACACCTTACCCTAGACCCACATATTAAAAAAAAGTTTGTATCTACAAAATATAAACGGTTTTATAAATCATTTTAAAAATTAAAATGTTATTTTATTTAGGTATTAACTTTTGTTTTAGTGTTTGGTTGTGAAATTAATGGAATATTTTAGACATTTTTTAATTCCCTGACTTTTCCTTATTTTTAGTAAAATTCCTTGACATTTCCCTGTCATCCAAAAATTCCCTGACTTTTCCATGTTTTCCCTGTCTTTAGCCACCATGAATTAGTAACTTTTGCGTAACTTTCGTTACTTTAGTGGCCCAGTAAACACCCTGTTAATTCTGACATGAATTCTAGGTAATTTCATTTGAAATCACATAACTGTTTGGGAGGGCAGTATCTGACGGCTATCAGAGGATTCTTTATTGCAAACATTAAATAAAAGTGGCTAATATCAACTTATTCAGAAATTAATTATTATTTGCTTACTAATACTAACCTATATTATCAATAAAAAAATGTTATCAAATAAATATAATAATACTTCTCTAAGGATTACAGCATAATTGGCCTTTTCAGAACTTAGTGAAAGAAGAAATTATATTAATAACCTATTATGTTTTTGTTTTAAGAGGTTGTAGCAACTACATGAAATAATTAGTCAAGTTTGTTATTTTTTCGCAATTGTATCTTATAAATGACTACCAAAATAAAAAAAATTGTTATAACTTAGAGAGAGACATAAAAAAAATAACATTTTTATTTTGTAAACAGCTTAAGAAAACATCCACCCTTAATTTGGTCGGTTCATCGTCATAATTTAAGAGCAGCATGTCGCATTTTTAAGAAGTTTTTGTTTGAAAAGCATTTTAAGTTAACTATAGAAACCGCTTCCACAAACAAAATCAAAAGTTTTTTCACAAGTTTTGTGTTTCAATAAATGGGGAAAAAAAACTGTTAGTAATTTAAAACAAATTAAAAGTGGCTACAAAACTTTTGTTATAATTCTGACTTTTACAGGTTTTCTAGAAAACATTACAAAAAATCCCAGACCTAACCTTTATATCGTTTTTCTTGGTGGATGGTTATGTTTTTGTTCATAACATTGGTCACTTTTTTAATCCTAAGCTAGCAAACATCAACATTCAAATGGGTTCTTGTTCATTTTCTATTATTTAATTAGGTAATATTTGTCCCAGTATAAATGTGTTACCACAGAGAGCCTATATATCTCATGTTAAGAATGACATCTCTAGCTGATGTATTTTGTTAACATTGACAATCAAAATCTCTCATGTTTGTTTAAATGTTTAGCTGCAGAAATCATCAGGTATTTAAATTCTCAGACTTTTTCCTTATTTTTTATTAAATTCCCTGACATCAAAGAATTCCCAGATTTTTGTGAGTTGTCCCAGTCTGTAGCCACCAAGAAATTGTATGTTTGTTTGTCAAATGTAATAACTCAATATCTGGTCTGGCAGATCAAATGGTTCAGGTGAATGGATATTTAGTAACTTTTCCTCCTGTTTGATACCACCTCTTCTGCAGTGGAAGTCAGGTTGATCAGTTCTTTTATTTATTTGTTCACTTTATTGAGCATACTAAAACACATTTTAGTGTTTTTATCTGCGAGCATATTGAATCTAGGCAAACCCAAATCAGTGGTTACAAGGGTTCTGGAAAAAAAAGCAATTAATTTACTGCTGCTGAAGAGAGCTTATTCTACCTTAACCATTTGTGCAAGTACAGGTTAATAATTCAGAAAAGGCACTTGAACAATATAGTGATATTGTACAATCAAGACTTAATTGGGTTCAAATAAAGAATACAAAATTAGAAAAATCCCAATGTTCAGAGGCATTGGAACCATAAACAAGTAATATTTTCATAAGAACACTGCATTGTATGGGTTAATCCCAGTCTATTAATATTTTTCTTTTGGCCTTGTAATTGCAAAATTTACAAAAATGACATTTTAAGGTCAAATTCTACAAAATATCTGTTGAAATTTTTAAAACTTCTGGTTTGATTTTAAGATTCATTGAGTGTCCTTTTTTGAGGTTCAAACCAAGTCAAGGTTTTTCATTTAGTTAAAATAATGAATGGAAACACTCTTGACATGGATAAAAGGGTTGTTTTATTAAAGTTTTTAACTTTGGTCAAAAATGTTTATTAAAAACATACTAATACATACACAAACTTCATTTAGTAGGTCTAATACAAATCCTGTTAGTCTAAGTTTATAAGTTTATAGTTAACAAAGAATGAAAGCTATGTATGATGTTTGCTGATGACTTGATGGTATGGAGGAGAAGGAAGAGGAAGCATAGGAACAACTACAAGAATGGAATGAGGAAGTGAAAGAGTGTGGAATGAAATTTAGCATGGCAAAGTGTGAAGTGATGGTTATGTCAAGAGAAAACTGCAGAGTGTAAAATACCTTGGAACCATAATTGAGGCGAAAGGTCAAAGTAGAGAAGATCTAATGAAAAGAGGACAGTAGGAAGAGTTGCTCTATAGGTGTGTAAGAGACCTGCTATGGATAAGAGATGTGCCCTTGAATTGTCAGGAAGTGTTGTACAGAGTGTGCTTAGTACCCATTGTCACATATGCAGCAGAAACATGAATATTGAATGTAAGAAATACTATGAAAGTGGAGGCCATGGGAATGAAGTTTGGGAGGAGCGTGTTAACTGTCACGAGGACAAACAAGATTAGAAATGAAGTTATCCGGGGAAGAGTTCGGGTACAGAAATAGTCAAGAGATGGGAGGAGTGGATAATAAAAAGTGTTCAAGTGAGAGGAGAAGAATGGAAGAGTGGTGGAAGTATGAAGGAAGATGGAGGTATTTTACTAAACTTACCTGGCCACAAATTGATGATGAAGTTAACAAATATATAGTTGATCTAGGTACTGACCTTAATGTCAACAATATCGCCAACCTTGTAGACCTTCATGTAGGTCGACAGAGGTATGGTTCCATGACGGCGGAACTTGCGAGAGAAGAGGTCTCTCGTTCCTCGGCGATAACCCTTCGAGTTGGTCATCTTGTTTTATGGTATGCTGGAATACAACAAACCAAGATGTTATACTATTCATTAAACTTAAGAATCAACCCCTGAACACTGGAATAAAACCCGGGACCTGTGACTTGATACGCCAATGCTCTTACCCAGGAGTGTCACCCCCCCCCCCCCCCCCCAACCTCCAAGTTGTACAAAAGCTCTAAAGTTAGGAATTTTGTGAGATTTGAGATCTGGGGTTGGGAAATTCTAGGCTTATTCTGTACCCTACTTCTTTCTATTATGCAAGTCCTAAGCTACATTTATGTACAGACAAATTTAAAATTTTCCAACTTTTGATCCCTACGCTACAAAAAATTCACAACTTCAAAATTTACAAACATTAAAAAGAGGTCCCTTCTGTAGTAGATTGTAGAAAACTTAGTTAATCAAGTAGTCTAGTAGCGCCATTTTCAGCAGGCAAAGACAACGGCCGGTGAGTGTATGCTGAATGCGGTATCATAGGGAAAATTTAACTCCGCCAGCAATGCTTGAAGTGTCAGCCAATGTTTTTTTTTTTTTATGGTTTAGTGTTTTTAGTTTTGACTTTCGTTGTTGCTTGACTGTCACAACTTTATTATTCAAATTATCATATGTTATACAGCCAATCCCTCAACTAGAGATTTATTAAATTTTGAAGTGAATGTTATGCAAAATTTTATTGTTTTCTATTGAAAGCTCTGACTGATGAATTGAGGACATTGAGGATAGTGTTAATGTTTGACTTCTGAAATACACACTAATTTTTAAAGCAAATATCCATACTAGTTTGAATTGAGCTGATGTATTTATTTCATTATTTATTAAAATAGGCTTTCATGAAAGCAATTTAAATAGGCTCAAAGCAACAATGAAGGAAGAGGAGTAATAGGGCTGTGTTACATTGTTACAACTTATAATTTTTCATTTGATTAAGTAAACTACATTAAACAAAAAATTAAGTTCTTATTCATCCTTTAAAATTTTCAAATTTGGGGTACATTTTTAATTGGTTATTTAATGTTCGATTTGCATGAAATTTCATGTAACCATGTTGTTTAGAGTGCTTATTTCGAATTTGCCATCACTTATTTAATGAAATGTCAGGGGAAGCCCCTTCACCCTCAAGAGCTCAATTACGATATGTTTTAAATAGTAAATATTGACGTACCAATATTAATATTTTAGGGAAACGTTCATGAGGTTAAGGAACCGGGACATTGGTAGACAGGTATAAAAATACTGTATGAATATTGATAAATCCAATTTTTTATTTCTTTATTGTACAGCTAAAATGTTTTTAAACAAACATGGCCAAATTGCTAATTTTTTAATAAAGTTACATGCGAGTTACAGCTCAGGGAGCTTACTAATTAAATATTGCTTCAAAGTGGTTATAATAAAGCAGCGGTTTCCAACATAGGGGTCACAGCGTGTTTTGGGTGGAGTCACAATATAAAGGTTTTAGCTCTATATTTACTTTTTCAAAGACTTTAATGATTATAGGAAATTCCAAATATTCTCTAAGCAAATAAGGGTACATTTCCTCTAAATTTTACCTATCCCACAAAGTGTTGCGATGGCCATAGAGAGAAAAGTTGTGGTCATAAATTACAAAATGTTGGAAGTCGCTGTAATAAAGTCAGTTATATTTTTTAATCTAAGAATACACAATTTGAAAGATATCTGCAAATTTAAATAAATATATTCAAGCTCAAATGGATATTTAGCTAAGAAGCGGGTAAACTGAAATAAATAATAATTCAAGTTATTTCCTTATGTACTTAAAAAAAACTTGTAATTTAAAAATCCTGGATCAACAATTTTTTTTTTTTAAGTTCCTAAAAGCTCACTTCAAGGCTTGATTATAACCCCAAATTAAAAATTTTAAAACTCTCGGAAACACTCCCCCTCTCAACATTGCCCTCGTACTCTTCTTTGCCCCTTGGGAATTTTTCTATTATTGGATCCCCCCCCCCCCCCCAAATATACTTCGAGTAGTTCCATGCCCCGGGCCATTCTTCATTCATATTTTAAGGTAAAGTGATGTAAGTTTGGGAATCGGCAGCTAGATATGTGTGATCAATTAAGTTCATTAGCTAGGCCTATCAGATAATACATGACCACATGGTCTAAGGCACTACTCTCACAATAGACTAAACTTCCAATGACAGAGATTGTGGTTTGATCCTGCTTGGATGGACTGAGGGTGGTTATTTCTAAAGAGTTTCCCACTCTCTCCATGCAAATGTGTGTACACTTCCTCTAAGTTAATCTTTCTCCTCCAAGCTCAATAGCATGTATTTATGTATATTGCAAATATTGAAATTAGTGACTTTCAGCCAATATATGCAATCAAGAACCTGGTGTCACAACCTATTCTATGTAAATGAGCAGTATATTAGTGTTTTTGTTAACAGTGCTTTATCTTTAGATGATGTTCAGGGTTTTTGCTAACAAGATAAAAGCAGAATAAATATTTATATGAAAAATTTGAGTTTGCTACAAAAAAAAAGGATAAATGTGGTTGTTGTTGGATGTTTTGTGGCCTTATAAAAATTATCACTTTAGTTTGGAAGATTGTTTTAAAGTGGCCAGTTCTAGTGTTTTAAGTGGGCCAAGTTTCCTAGAACTCAGAATGAGTATCCCAAGCTTTTGTATAAGCAATACGACCAAACAATATAAATTTCTTAGGAGCTTTTAATAGGGGGAAGGACGGTGGAAGGGCCATTAGCCCACACACAATATCACGCATTTATGGCCTTTTTTTTTTCAAACAAAATATTCTTACTTATTAATCTATTTTACTTTGTTAAAAAGAATGACAAATCGATTTAAAAATAAAATAGTAAAATAAGGTAGCTTATCTAAGTCAGGGGATACCTGTAGCTTATTCATCCCACAATCAAATAAAAACACAATAGTCACATACAAAGACAATATCTCGATTTATTTTTTTTTGTAGCAAACTCAACAATCGCAAAATACAATTATATCATTTTATCTTGTTTCAAAAATTCTCAAAAATCTACAAATGAAACTACATCATGCAAGAATTCATCAAAACTAAAAGTGAAATCCATACTGGCATGTCTGCGCATTAAATTACACCATTACAAATATATAACTAAAAGTCCAAACCAGCAGTATACCGAGTTTATTTCAAATCATTCTTACAATTAATATTTTCCCTTTAAAACCATTCATAATTTATTTATATTAGTTATGGTCCCTACCCAACCTTTTTCAAACTAACTTCTAATTTAAGTTAATGAAATTTAACATTTTTAATAAGGTTGATCATTTAAACAATTTAATTTCTACAAGATGTGAAAGAAAAATTCTGGGAGATGAAGGAGGATGCAGAGGACAGGGTGCATTAGCAGTCTAAGTTTAGGCCCTACTGACAAAAGGATAGACTTGACAGACAGGAAACCACATCATACAACAGAAACAAACATGTATCAACATTATAATACGTCAATACAAAAGATAGCTTGTTCAATATTATTATTATTATTATTAGCACCGCGTCTTACTACCCGTTCGGGTTTACGCACTTACGCTAATGTGTAATGGATAGGGTGATTGTGAGATGAAATGAAGGACCTACAGTTTAACGGGAATCCGAACCACGGTGGAGGCCTGGCATTCCCCACATTCACAAGATGTCTTGTCAGAGGTGAAGGAAGGGTTTGGAAATCAGATAAATTTGTGCCGGGACCGAGGATTGAACCCCGGCCGCCAGCACAGAAGTCTGACACCTTACCCCTAGACCACCAGGTCACCTTCAATATTTAAGTTTATACATTTCAATTGTGATTTAGCAAGTTTTGTATATAATTATTCAATATTATCAAAAGTGTATATCTTGGTAATAATCACCATTACTCGAGTGCGTAGTAAAAACAATGAAATATAAAAAGCTATATAACAAAGATAGTGTCATATTAGAGATGTCTGTAGTATGCTGTCAGCTTTTTCGATTGTCAAAAAACTTTTAAAAAAATAGGGGCCTAGAATGATAATTATTCATAATTTAATAATTAAATGAATATTGATATTTTGGTTAGAAAACAATCTTACATGTTATATCATGGTGTGTACTAAACCCAATGAGTACAGATGAAGGGTCGAAGGACTTGGGTATTAACTACCTAATTGATAGGATAATAAGTCTGAACAAAATATCTCTGATAAATTTGTGCAAAATATTACACTTTAATGCATTAAATGATGGAATCATAGTAGTTCTGAACTGTAAAACAAACACAACACGTGGTGTAGGGAAAAAAAGATGAATAAGCCAATTTATCAATATGTTAAGGTCAATACAATTAATTAAATTCATTTATTGAAAATTTATATTAAATAACTGTATTTCAACATAGATGTAATAAGCTAAGTTGATTTAAATAGAATTAATTCTGATAAAACTACTTACTTTGAAACTTTCCTTCGCGTATAATCTTTCGAGATAGAAAGAGTTGTCAATAATCGATTTTGAAACTCTAACGATGGTCTTCCAACGAGGTGTAGAATATCTGGGTCGATCAATTCTAGTTCCACTGAGAAGATATTGAAGCCAAAAGGCGCTAGTTTCATTGCAGAATTTCAATTAGACTTTCTGAATTTTTTTAATACTGATTTGAACACCCCACATTAAAATAACTCTAATTTCATATTGTGATGATTTTTACTTATTTTATTTTTACCGAAACTCATATAATTAAACGAGGTTCAAATATGTTTATAACATTAATAAGTTATCTTAGCTACGTGTTTTAACAATCACCTTCACGAAGATGATTCAAGGTTTGTCATTACCAACACCAAGCAGCAACGCATGGAGCTAAGAAACACTCCTCCCAAATAATAATAACATGCCTTCAAAAAGATTTCCATAAGGACACGTGGAAAGCGGAAACGGATTTGGTAATGAAATACCCTTTGAGTTGATAGTTTTTGGTTATGTCTTAGAAACATCACAATAACTGTTGAAGATGTATCTTAGTAAAATCACAATCTGGTGAGGGAATGCATAGATAGATGATGTGTAAAAGTATAATATTATAGTAATATTTCAATATCTCCCCCTTCCTGTCTTCCCTTAGAATGGTGAGTATGTGAGCCTTCTGGGTGGTCGAATGGGTCACGCGGTTTTTCTTCCGCAGCCTCCTGGTGTCTTGCTCCTGTTCCCACCTGACTTCTGGATTTGACTGCGGTGCACCTCCTAATGTCCTTGAGGATTACCCCTGCATGTCTTGACTTGACCCATCACCAATTACGGGGCTGGGTGTGAGTAATATCAAGTGATCCTCAGTGCTGATGTCCTGTTTCTACCTATGAATAAGATAATCAGGCGGGTATGGCATGGCCAAACGGGACTCTTTGGGAGATGATATATTCTGACTGTTACAAGGTAATGCCGCAGTCATTTGGCTCGAATGGCGTTTTACTACAGCTCCGGAGCCTAACTTACCTAAGTAGTCTTTCACCTAACCCTTGTGAATTATAGAATTTTCCCAAATAACTTTGTTTTGTTTAAAATCTTTGAACAAAACACTTTTATTTACATTAAAAATGATTTTCCTTCTTCCAGAACATCTTCGTTGTATTCCTTGCTTATATGATACACGAGCCCTTGTTTCTTCCATGCTTTGATTGTTTTGACCATCCGTTCTATTTTTTATTACATCCAATGGTGTTCACGAAGCTCTACCCATCATCAACATCGCTGGAGCAACCCCAGTGGTTAGCTGAGGGGTGTTCCTATAATACATTAGAAACTCTATCAAGGCCATATGGACATCTTTTCCAGCAATAATGGCCCTTCTGACGGCTCATTTAGGCTGGTGAACACCATTCTCCACTTGGCCATTGGTTTGTGGGAATATAAATACAAAATGTGAATCGAGGGATGGCCGTTTTATACAAACAGAACTGACGTCTTCGGAGTGGGTCTTCTGCCGGACAGAAAGGGCGGAGGTAAGTTGCAGAGTTGCGCCGAGTGACAACTAGCGCTAGAAGACTGCGCGGGAACACAGAGAAACATTTCTGCCAATTCATCAAAGTAGGGCCTGCGAGTGAGATGTCGTTCTGCTGATCCTCCAGCAACAGTCAGCTGGGGTGTTTTTTCTGAAGTTTAGGTGTTTACCGGCAACATGAATTCACCGTGAGTTAATATCTGCCACTTATTATTAGAATATATTAGTTCTTGCATTCATCGTGCTAATCATATGTATGGTATTTTGAGTGTACGTGTTAAACGGGCCGTTTAACACGCTAAAGACTGGGCCAAAAAGTTCAGAAACTGGAAAGCTGAAACTTGGAGGAAAGTCCTATTTTCAGACGAAAGTCATTTTGACTACACGGTATAAATGTTTCTCATGTTCGAAATCAAATAATTAACGTGTGTCGCCAAAACACATGCAGCAAGCGGTAAAGGACCTATTAAATAAATGTTTTGGGGTTGCTCTTCATATTATGACCTAAGATATATAGTTCCAGTATCTGGTATGATAAACAGTAAAAATAAATACTGATTTTATAAACTAAAGTGCTTCTTGAATTGGAAAAGCAAGCTGATAAATTTGGAATAAAAATACAATTTTTCAGCAAGATGTTGCTCCCTGCCTTACATCCAAAGAAGTTAAAAAATATATGTTGGAAAACAATATAGAATGTTTGAATGGCCAATAAATTCACCAACGAAAATCCTGTCTTCCACTGACTTTATTCAGCAGGTTCTAAGTCACACAATTTGTTTGCGGTTGCAGTAGCTCAGGACCAATAACCTAACCTAAACAAGGATATCCTAAGCTATTGGAGTTAAAATGCTTTGAAGTAAATCACAAGTATCTAACTAAAACAATACATTTAATTAATTAAAATAACGCTCGTGATTACTTTTACCAAGGCATGACAGTAAATGCTAGGATTTACCAATGAGAGCTGCTAAAAGCTCAAAATGTAAACATTTTACAAGATATTTAGGACTTTTACCACCAGATATTAGTAATTTTCAAGAGTTTACAATTTTATATTATATATTGTACTCAATGGCATGTGGCGACTTTTCTCAAACAGGTCTAGGTTCGAAGACACCTTTCATTATGTGGCTGAAGAGGAATACTCTCCATATAATGTACAATATGTAGCTTAGCAAATACTCTTTTACAGGTCATGGGTTACGCAATTTAGCTCCCTTCAACCAATTCATAATATTTAGACATGGAATAAACAAACAAATACATAAATAAAGACATAAATTTAAACAAAAACATGAATAAACATATACAAATAAATAAGTAAACAAGTAAATAAAAAAATAATAGTGGAATCTTGACTATATATATATATTAGTGCGACCCTTCTGTCACCTTTCTGAATGAATTTGTCAATAACAGTGTCATAGAATTATTTTTTGACTCTGCAGTTCATCTAACAATGATTTTTCAACTGAGAACAGGGAAAGTGTAGAGAGCCTATTCTCACACTGGGCATCCGCACAGTCTTCTTAATACGTTTCAAATAACAGTGAATTTGCTCACTGGTATTATTGATACAAACAAATTAATGTATATGCTTCCTTTTCTGCTAAGACTGTTTCCTCCAGGAAATTCATAATTTAAGTCACAGTCTTGTCGTAAAAGTCAGATAGTCTGTAAACTAATTCACATCGAAAATTGCCAAAATTGAAAAAAACTACCGTAGCTTGACTGAAGTGAAAAAAATAAGCTGTTAAGAAATCTATATTAAAAGCTCTGAAATTTTGTTGAATCTAGCAGTTCAATAAATTGCAGCTCATTTAGATCTTGAAACCTCAGCTCCATTTTACCAGCCATAGTTTCAATAATTTCACTATAAATACGCACATATTTATTTCTGGGATTCAATGAGTCATCTTATCTTCTAAGTCTCTTCTTAGGAGCTTCCACGTTGTCATCATCTTCTAATTTTTCATACGTCTCTTAAAAGTCGTTTCTAGCATTTTTGATATGAGAAATAATCTCTTTTACTTCATCGATGCAGTATTTCCCATAGAAAGTTTTGGTTTGAAGAATTTTTTGTAATGTGTCGGTGAGAGAAAAAAAGTTTCTGAAAGCCTTCAGTAGAACAGCGAAATTGATATCTCTCAATGATGACGAATACCTTTTAGCAGTCACGAAAGCATCAGTACCTCAACTATTTGAATTTTCACCAATATTCTCAGAAAACTGTATGAGTTCTGTTTTATTTTCGTTCAATGTGTTAACAATTCTGGAATTGTAATCTCGCCTTTTACTGGCAACTGTTGTAAGCCGCTTCTTTACCTCAGATTGATTTAGAGCGTTAACTTGTTTCTATTAAGATGCAAATAAAATTGGGATGCCACTCAATGTCTTAAAAATATCTTGCATTCTGTTATATGCTTCACGAACTGAGAAAGAATAAGATTGAGTTTGTGCGTATAGCAGTGAATGAAGAGAGTGCACCTGGGCACCTCTTTTTCACAAGCTTTCATATACCATTTAAATGTCCAGAAAATGCAGTGGCTCCATAATACGTTTGTGCTACAAGTTTTTGCTCACAATTAAAACGAGAAAAGATTAAAAAAACACGCTCACTTAAAACAATTGCAGTGTGATCACTGCTGACATCTGAAAAACCAATAAATCTTTCATAAATATTACCATTTTTCACATATCGAGAGACTGTCTAAAGTCGAAGAGCTGTGCAATGTCAGTAGTTTCGTCCAACATTATTGCTAGAAAGAAAAAAAAGGAACGCATCATTTATTTCTGACTTATTCTTATCTAAAATTAAATCACCAGCATATTCAATAAAGTCGTTTTGAATCTTGTTAGATGTTCTTTTAAACGCCCTCCTGCTCTGGAGATGAAAATTCAATTTACTATCATATTAAAAAGTAACTGCATTAGCCAAAAAAACAGCACGCATCAATTAATCCTTTCATCAGGTTTCCGCTTGAACAATCTCTGCATTATGTTTTAAAATGTCTAGCCTTTTTTTGGTCACTCAGTTGAAAATCTATTCTGTTTTTCCCGAAAGTTTTTAATTTAGATATTGTTGATAGGTGTGAGTGAGTCTTTTCATGGTACATCTTGGCCTTGGGAAAATTTCTGATATCACAAAGAAGTGTTAATGTTCCACACTCCCCGATTTGTTTCGAACAATACACAAGACCAACAATAATGCCTGCTTCTTTATTTGCATGCAGTTAACCATTTTGAAGAATTATAATATTAGGTTTTGAAATGAAGTGTATATTCTTTCATCTTTCTTAAGCATAAATGCTTGGAGTTGGCCTAACTTTCGTTATTATTTGCTGTTTTTCTTCAAAAATGAGGGCTCCAAACGAAACTGCGAATAATCGGTCAGAGCACAGCATTGAGAAAGGTGATCAGCACTGGCACAACCCACTGAAATACCTTTTAATAACCCTTCTACTTGCCTCAGGTTCCTTCCCCAAGGTTTGTTGTGAGGGAACAGTTTCCAAATCCAGTCCCCTTCAATATTTCACAATTTCAAACACTGTAAAACTAAATTGACAATCGAACACCTTAACACGTCACAAGATCACATTAATGGGAACAATTACATAAGCTTAGCAACCACAACACTATCAATTATATGAAGCAAACAAAAATTACATTTACTTGTTACAGAACGCCAAACTTTTGTATATATCTTACTATACAGACGGACTAGGATGGCTTCAACTGGTCCTCTCCCCGGTAAGAGCTTTCAATGCTAGTTAAAGAGGGGAAGGGGGCTGCGCAAATATAATTGAGTATTGTGACAGAGCTTCAGATGTGAGTGTATTGTCACTGAAGGGCGGTGAGAGGGAAACACACAAATAGCGAGCATATCTTTGAGTATTGTGACGTAAATTGAGTCTCAGATAGATGTTATTTTATGCTTTTATTTCCCGTGAAAATTTAACTCAAACTAAATATGTCTGGGGTCTAGCCCAATTCTACTAGTCTATGGCACGCCACTGATTGTACTATGTAGCAATGAGGTTAACTAATATAAAATTAAATGTTAAATTCTTACGTGTATTTGGAATGAAATTGTGACAGAGTTTTCAAATGTAATTATTTACTTTTAATACATATTTATATATTTTGCAAAATTAGGATAGTTATTTAAATTTGGCTGTATCCTATTATAAACTAGAGGCTTGTACCAAAAGGTAAAAGAAGTTAGCATAGAGTTCCTGAAATGATCTGGCAACAATGTGCCTGATGAGTTGGAACCTAAAACAGTTGAAAGTGGTTCACAACGCGCGAGTCGTGGAAGTTTTTGTAAACTAAGTAATATTATTCTTTCTTGTTAATCATTTGTGACAAAATTAATAAAATCTTGGTAAACATGCAACATGTTTTACCGAGAGTCATAAGTTGTTTTGGTATTATAAAAATAGCCAAGATTTCTCTCATTTTATAATAGCAACATAGTGTAATTGAATATTCTTGTTTATTTGTTTCAGAAATGAGTTTACTCAACCGAATTATCACTTCTTCCTTAATTTTGTTAATTATTAGTGTCGCCACAGGTATTCCTAAACCTGAAGAAAAAAAGGAGAGAGTAATGGACAATGTAAGCTAAATACACAATTTTGATTATTACATTACTGACTTATACATAAGCCTGTATCAAGCTATTATTTATTATGCTATTAAATGCACTTTAACTTAAAAACAAATTTAAGCATTAAGGTCTACACTAATTTACTAGAAAGTAAGATAAGGTCACAGATTGCTATTATTTATCAGCTCTCACTGCAAGTTAATGTGATTTTTAATGAAAAAATAAATCTAATATGTTGTAACCCTAAGTTATTTAGCTTTGTACTAAAGTGTTGATACGGTTTAATTTACTTAGGAATGGCAGGTTTTAGAAAATCCAAACACATTTATCATGGCTGAAATTGGTAACCTTTTACTTTATTATTAGTGTTATTTTATAGTTAATGATACAATCTATCAAAAGTGACAGCTCGAGAACTCATGACTTGACATGAATCTGTGAAAGTAAACTAGGGCTGTATCCGAATAGTCAAGTACACTTGACTTGATGCAGTCTTCATAATTTTACACTTCTCGTGGTTTTCATTGAAGACTGCATCAAACTATTCAAACGGCAACACGCTTGGGCCTGCAGTTCTGCTTCTTACCGAATAACTTAGAAACTATGTAAAGGCCATCTATTAGCTCTGATGAAAACGAAATATTTGTGCAAGTCGGTGCTCAACAGATGAAACGATAATACTAAAACAATTGGCGGTCCAACCCGCACCAACGCCGCAAGAAAACTGCATGGCTCGTAGCTTTTGTATCCATGGTTACCAAGACCTCGAGAAGACTGCATCGGTCTAGACCGCGACTATTCGGACAGATCTACACTTGGTCACGTGATTGCCAATGCAGCTATCAACGCCACGAGCCAACGTGACGCCGCATAAGTAGACTATTCGGATACAGCCTAGATCTATTAAGGTTTCTAGCTGTCATATAATATATCCATCCCCATTAAAACTGGACAGAACGCAATATTTTCATTATCTAGTAACACCACAAAACAAAAATAAAGATAAAATTCCTACTGTATTCCTCTTATTTCTCTTTTAGTTATGTACAGAAATTCATAATAATCTACTCAAGGTCTTGTAAGAGTTCCATGGTACATCTCTCCACATGCAACAATATAAAGTACTGTAGTCATGCAAAGCTCATAACTTCTTTCACTGCATGTTGAGCCATGTTGAGAGATGTATCATGGAACTCTTAAAGTAGCCTAGAGAAGATTATTATAAATTTCTGTACATAACTAAAAGAGAAACAAGAGAAAGGTATTTTATCTTTCTATTGTGATGTAAATACCTTTTTTTTTAATTACTCTAAAATAAACATGAATTGGAGTTATGTGACTTTCATTTTATAGTAGTTTATTAGCAGAATCATTAAAAAGGTATACAAGCAGAGCTGTGGAGTCTGAGTCAAAACAGTTTTGGGCCGAGTTGAAGTCGGTAAAAATGTACCAACCCCGACCTCGGCTTAAAAATAAAAACTTAAAATATTTTAACTTTAGCCTAGTATAATGATAAATATATAATTTTAATTTATACTTTCTTTATTCTCTAGAATCAATATTTATAATTTAGATTGACAATTTATTCAAATAAACATTCACAGTGTAAAAGAAACTTCCCATGAAGTAATCTTTATTGGAGCATTTTACTGGAGTCAATTCTCCATTTATAAAGGAGTCGGAGTCAAATGCTTGGTATATCGACTCCACATCCCTGGTTACAAGCTTAAATTAAGGAGTTATGAGGTTTGATGCTTCAGTTAGTAACCATGGGACTATGAGGTGGGAAAGCCCCCTTTTTTTATATATAAAGCTAAACTTATACATCCCCAATATTACATTGTGAGATTTATCTTGATTAAACCTTAAAACTCCAATAACATACATTTTCTCATCCTAAAAATAATTAGACCTATAGGAGTAACACTATATCAATGTGCTCATTTAAGGATGTATTTATAATCAGTATTTTACTTCTCCTTTAAAGTTAACCCTACTTGGGCTACAGTTTTGTTCATAAATGTGACATATATTTCCGAGTTTAGAAGACTCAACTAGATCAATTTTTAATACTTATGTATTTTTCTTACGTGATTGAATTATAATTGTTGTGTGTTCAACCAGTTGCCTAACCTCTATGTAAAGCAGTGTTTGTCAACTTTTTTCGGCCACAATCGACTTAAAAACTTTTGAAACTTAGCAAAGATCCTGCGATCACACTTATTAGGCCTATCAAAGTAATTCTGGTCACACTTATTATTTAAAAGTACTTGAGAGATTGCGATTTTAAAAGACTCAAAAGTTCGACATTTAGGTCTAATGATTAGGTACGTAGTTTTATAGTGTTGGATGTTTAGTGCTAAGTGTTCTGTTTTAGGTTAAGTCTTGTATTGGGGTCCTAACTACTTACAAAGATTGGTGGTCTCTAACCTGAAGTTCATTCATTGACTGAGTGAACAGGTGTCATTTCTAGAAATAGCTTAAGTTGATTTTTTGAATTTTACAGTACTAAATGTGTTTGCTTTAGGAACTAAGTGATCAGGAACATTACCAGCACGAAGAGCATAACGCACAATATGATCACGAAGCATTCTTGGGGGAAGATGCCAAAACGTTTGACCAGCTGACACCCGAAGAAAGCAGAAGAAGACTGGGGTGAATATTTGATTGTTATTGATTTAATTGTTCTCATAGGGGATGACTGGTCCGATCTCTCTTCAAAATTAGAAATGTGTGAAGATAATTTTAATAGTATATAGCACTTGCTAGGTTTTCACTCATACAAACATGTATTTTCAACAACACGGTTCAATTCCGTTAAAACTGCCATTCCCGTTTAAGAAGCTAGATATGAAATACCATCATAGCTCTTACGTGCATTGGGATGCCTTCACGCGGTCCCAAGCACCCCTGGACATCGTGGCCCAGGGCAGTTTCTAGGCCGGTACCTTAAATGTAGCTCCAACCCCTGCGCCCAGAAAGGTGGGATGATCCAGATCAGGCCGGAAATATGAAATATTAGAAATGTTTTGTTGGCTGTATGGTCCAATGTGCTATTCTTTCAGAAGACTAGACTGCTAATGACGGGGAGATCAAGGTTTGAATCTTGGTCAAGTGTACTGAGTGGGGTTTTCCCAAACTGGTTTTCCACTCTAATTCCACGCAAATGTGGGTACACTTCCTCTGAATCTAACCTTCCTTATTCCTAAAACCGTTAGTGTAATTAGTATATAAATGTATAACCCTAATGGGTAGTAAGATGCGGTGCTTAAAAACCATTTAGAACATTTAAGTTACCTACCTGTTTTGTTGGCCGCATGGTTTAAGGCATCACTCTCGTAATAAACTGGACTGTCGATGATGAAGAGATTGGGGTTTGAATCCTGGTTGGGTGTACAGAGGGTTGTCATCCACTCAAATGTGGGTAGGCCTATACTCCTCTAAATTAAACCTTCCTCATCCATAATACATTAGCATAGTTAGAATACATAACTTATATATATTATCTGAACAGGTATTAAGAGGCGGTGCTAAAAAAAAATTCAAGTCATTTAATTAAGGGAAATATTTCTCTGACTGTTGGTGTTAAATAGGTTTTTAAATGGATATCTGGGAATACATGACAAACAAATGTGACAGACACCTGTGATTTGATTCGAGCCCAAGAATATTTACTATATGCATTGATAAGCATCTGCCAAGTGAATTTCCTTTTAGTCAGTGACAAAGCATGACTGTTTCTAAATTGTTAGTCATGTGCCTCAGTAGTCCCACTTGACATTTAACTATTTACATTGTTTGAATATAGGATGCCTCTAGATCAGGGCTGCCTTTTTCATGGTTTTTCATATTTTTTGCTTATTTCAGAGGTGTAAAATGGGATTGCAGGATATTTAAATGATTTTAACATATTTTATCTTTTGTTGGGAAGCTAACACTTGAGGCTATGATTCTTACATTTAAATATCACAATATAATTACTAAATAAAAATTTCAGAAAATTAATCAATTATTTAATTCCAGCCTTTAAAAGTTTGAATATTTGGCCCAAACGAGGACCGTATGTACTTAGGTCAGGTCAAGTCAAGTGCTCAAGCGCATATATATATATATATATTCTCTTAGCAAAGAGAAGCAGTGTTGATTCAAAGCAAGATAATAATCAAATTTATTCAAGTTGTATGCATTTACAAGGGTCTTAGAGCTAAGAATAAAGAGATAAAAATAGTTTGGATTTCAATTCTATCGACATCGATAGGCATAGCTGGAGAATTCTATTGACACCGATAGGCACAGCTGGAGAATTCTATTGACACCGATAGGCACAGCTGGAGAATTCTATCGACACCGATAGGCACAGCTGGAGAATTCTATCGACACCGATAGGCACAGCTGGAGAATTCTATCGACACCGATAGGCACAGCTGGAGAATTCTATCGACACCGATAGGCACAGCTGGAGAATATCTATCGACACGATAGGCACAGCTGGAGAATCTATCGACATCTCGATAGGCACAGTGGAGAATTCTATCGACACCGATAGGCACAGCTGGTAGAATTCATATCGACACATCCGATAGGCACAGCTGGAGAATTCTATCGACACCGATAGGCAAGCTGGAGAATTCTATCGACACCGATACGGACACCAGATGAGAGAATTCTATCGACACCGATAGGCACAGCTGGAGAATTCTATCTGACACCGATAGGCACAGCTGGAGAATTCTATCGACACCGATAGGCACAGCTGGAGAATTCTATCGACACCGATAGGCACAGCTGGAGAATTTTCTCACTATTTTTATTATCCACCCTCAAAATCTCGTGTCACAGCACATCAATGTTGCGTGGCGTACCGGTTTTAAAAAAAAACACATCTAGAAACTCAAAACTCGACCCTCATCTGCACTTGATGCAATAATATTTTTTTAATACTAGCTGGACATTATCAATGATGCTTCAACACAACTTATTAATTCAAAACTAGATTAAAAAATAGGTGTTGGATGTCTATTGAATGTTGGATGACATAAAATTACTATCAAGTAGATGCATTAAAAAAGATAAGGACATAATAGAATTTAAAGGCTATAAATATAATTTAAATCTTGGCTATAGTTATGATGATGATGATGTTTGCCATTTCTGTATGTATTCTATGAAATGCTTAGTGGCCTCCACAATGACTCAGATCTCAATATTATTTTAATTATTACAATTTATTTTGGTATTTAGAGATGAACATTTTCTGGGAAAATTTGAATCAAAGAGTTTTCCGCAGTGGGGGTATGCGGTGGAGGGGTTAAATTGTAGAGGTGGCACCTAGAACCTATTATAATTCAAAATAAAGTGTGTTATGAGGCGAGTGGCTTATAAGAAGGGGGAAAGGGCACAGGGGTGGAGCATGAGTAGATAGGAAGCACGGAGGATAGGGGGAGACCTCGGGCCATCCATGAAATTATTATAATTAACTTATTGTTGGTAATATATGGAATTATGGTTTGTAAACATAACTGGTCTACAAAGGCTCGCGGGTGACCTGGTGGTCTAGGGTAAGGTGTCAGACTTCTGTGCTGGCGGCCGGGGTTCAATCCTCGGTCCCGGCACAGATTTATCTGATTTACAAACCCTTCCTTCACCTCTGACAAGACATCTTGTGAATGTGGGGAATGCCAGGCCTCCACCGTGGTTCGGATTCCACGTTAAACTGTAGGTCCTTCACCCATTACACATTAGCGTAAGTGCGTATAACCCGACTGGGTAGTGAGACGCGGTGCTAATAATAATAATACAAAGGCTCGCATTCATTTGTTTCTTTACTACTTTTTTTTTAGCACCGCGTCTTACTTCCTGTTTGGGTTATAAACCTATGTACTAATTACACTAATTTGCTGGGGATGAGGAAGGTTAAATATAGAGGAATAGCACCCGAACTTGCATGGAGTGAGAGTGTAAAACCATTTAGGAAAATCTACCTCAATGCACCCGACCAGGATCGAACCCCAATCTTCCTGTCTTTGGCAGTCTAATCTATCGCAACAGTAACGCTTTAGACTGTGCGGCCACCAAAACATGTGTTTCTTTACAACTAAGACTACCACCACCGCTAATTAGTATTATTACTGATATTTTTATCATTATTATTAATCTTAAGTATAAATGTTGACATGTGTTGATTTGGGATACCTGTATCTCGATAACCTTAGTTCCATTTAATCTGTTGAAATTATTTTACAGAAATAATAAATGAAACTGTTCCGGAAATTTTTTGGTCGCACATCTTAGTTGGTATTGCATCCTCTACACTATGCTACCTCCTTCATTGCACCCTGCACCCTATCTCACATAATGGGACATTTGAAGTTGGTCCAATCACCATGTAGTAGGGACTCCTAGGTCTTCCTCTTGCTAACCAGAACCGAGGAGAATATCTTTTGATACTAGGACACTGCGGTTTAAAAACTGCTTTGCGGAGGAACTCATGTTTTTATTAATTTGAATAGAAAATTGCATTTGACCGATTGAAAGTTTGGCTGGCACAGTTAAAAATATTACCAACTATAAAAATAAAAACCTCATCAATGTAGCCAAGCTTAGGTATAATATCACAAGTGTATTTTCACAAGACCAACTGTTATGTAGAACAAGGGTTTAGTCCTATCAAAATGTATCGATTCAACTCTCACTATGAATACAAGTCCTGAAAAGCTACAATACTTTGCTGAGTCATGCCACGTGTCAGTCTTCTCTTGCTTAGTCCGGAGCTCGATCAAGAATATTCCAACAAAGCTCAAACACGAGTCGCCAAGCGCTGAGTGTTCAAAAGTTCACAATCTCGCAGTGCACCCATCAGGACTCAGCTTGGGACGTGCAGAAGATGAGTGTGCGGGCAGGCAAAGGAGACAGCAAATTAATCTCAGCACAGTATTTAAAGACATTTTGAAACATATACCCAGAGGCGTCTTAAAAAACTTAAAATAAAAATGAAACAAGATAAAATAATTCAATAAAGTCTATGTAAATATTTATTTGATTGTAAGAATAGAAAATGAGAGCAGTCCCTTCAAATGTTTTACAAGGCATTTAGGAAAATAAATGCCAATAAGTCATTAACTATTTTAAATTTTAAAAAAGACACTTGGCCACAGGAACTAAACCCATCTACTAATACGCTGTTATAGTGACAGAGGGTAGTTTCACATTTTGAGATTTTGAGGTTAAAATTTTTAAATTGTGTCTTCAGATGCAACTCATACGATGTGCCCATCTTAAATGTTTGAGTAGACAATTATTTTTAAGGCTAGTGTGAAATGACTAATGTATGAACAAAAGATGGTGACACCAGTCATGTCACATCTACTGCCAAAAGCTTATACAAGAATTGCATATCCTGGAAAACTATCTTATAGTTTAGTAAGATTGATATTCTATCTAGAGCTTGTGAACTGTGTCATTACCAGTTGTGAATTGTCTCAACATTGAATAAAGTAACCCCATAATAAATAATGTTATACATCATAGAAACCTTGAGAGATAACAACAAATTTTAGTCTTTTAATAATTCAAACTTACTTGTTACAAAAACAGCATAAACCTCAAAGAGAACATTAGAAAATAGGAATGTCTATTTCATAGGGTTGATTTGTCTTACAGTTTTAAATTATTGATGAGTTTTAAAAATTTGTGGAGGGTGGAGGCACTTATAATTATTATGCAATTAGTTAATTATTGACTATTTTTTTATATAATTTTAATAACAATGCACCTTACTTGTAACGTTCAATTTTCAGTCTAATTGTTGACAAGATAGATAAAGACGAGGATGGATTTGTGAATCAGGAGGAGCTAAAGGACTGGATTCAGTTCACACAAAAAAGGTACATTGTGGACGATGTTGAGCGGCAGTGGAAAACTCACAATCCTGAGAACAAGGAGAAAATAACCTGGGATGAATACAAAAAAATGGTCTACGGCTTCATGGATGGTCAGTACTATGGTTTCTCCTTATTTGATTAGATTCATTCAACACATTTTCTGTTATTATATTGGTTTTAACAGTGACCTACGAACAAACATAAAGTTTATAACATTCCCGGGTTGCGGCAGTGGAGAAGGGCGGGGTCATGGAGCTTTTGGTAGTGGTCACACTAATTTCAAGATCGGCCCGTGAGAGTTCTGACTGTTGGGCACCACCTCGTTGGCGGTAGTGCACATTAACTATAACGAGGAATTTGTTCATTCACAAGATGAAAAGTAGAAAATCAACACTCCCCTAGTAAGGCAGACCCAGACTGAAGTGACCGTTCAGACAGGAATCAACTTCAGCACTTTACTTAAACCACCAATAAATATTATATCCATAGGCCCTAATATGTTTACCATGATCGAATCTGCAAAACCTTGCTAAAAAACAATGTAGACTAACGTTTATTCAAACCATGAAAATGTTTCCCTAGTGTTACTTAATAATTCAAAAAATGAAAATGACTCATATAAGTTAGGAGTACCTACAACAATAAGGAAAATCAGAATAACTATATTGTATTATACGGTTATTCCTCTGGGCAGGTATTCTCCCAGCCATTATTAAGTAACCATCTGTAACCACTCTATAGATTAACCATATCGTAAGCTCTAATCATAGGTAATTAGGATGAAATTCAAAATTAATCAAGGGATAACTCAAATTTTACTACACACATGAAATTAGTTCTAAACAACTTGAAAATGGTATGAGCCTTAATCGGCTACACAAGTCTAATGGGCCAACCATCTGCAACGTTCATAAAGCTTTAACTTAAACTTAACAAAATTATTCCAAATTAAATAAATATTCAACGTTGAGAGCCTATATTTTGTTTGAAAGGGATTTCCATTAGCCTGAAGGCTTAACCTAATAGTAAAAATACGAATAGATAAATCAACACTATCACACATAATCCTTAAGAACTATAATAATAATAATAATAGTTCAGTCCTAATAATTAACCAACAAGATACCAATACAGGTTACTATGTACTAAAACAAATTATGAGCCACGAGGGGCCACTGCGCTGAAAGAACCAGATTAATGTGCACATAGGTTAAGCTAATGATCCCTACAGTGGACACAGGAGTCACATGGGTTCGTCGACAGTCACTTGCAGTCACTACCTCGGATAGTTCCACCTAAAGTCAATCTTCATATGTCGGCATCCTTGAAGTTAAGTTTAGAGAAAAAAAATCTAATGTATCACCTATCGGTCTTGGTGATTCTGGCGACACGCATGATCACACGTTCCACGCGGAACCTCAGGGGTATCCAAATTGGTATGCAACTCGATAAAACTTACTCATGAGTGCCTCAGGTCACCAGTCAGGGGTAGGCAACCACTGAAGAAGTACCACGGAGGTGGTCCGTAGTTGGTAGAACACTGGCCGGTAAATAAACCCCAGACGCAGAGTCAGAAACCCTACAAACCCCGTGTATAAATAGTATGGTTCCAACAATATATGTAACCCTTTATAAAGGTCAATTACCAGATTTAATTAAAGCTACTAAAATGATTATATATATTAAGTTTAGAAAAAAAAAATGACTTACCATCAACATTCCAGGTATAAACTTTGATATAAAATAATACTAATAAAAAAAATTGTTTTGAATTTTCCACAAAATAGTGCGGGGCACTCTATCCTGTTAAGAACGTTTTTAAAACCGTTAATACCTCAATAAGCCAAGTATTTAGTTTTACATAAAACAACCAGACCTGACATTTAGGTAAATAGTTAAAAATAAATAGCATGAAAATAAAAGATTTTGGCACAGTTATGTAGTTATAATACAGGTATATACAGGTAGTGCTAATTAGGGGAAATTATAAGTGATCAAATTAATCATCCTACATAGTAACACTGAGTGATAACCCAAATTGTGGACATCATATATTGTTCCCCAACATTGCCCCATATATATCCATGGCGGACACAGATTAGTAAAATATCACAGTTTAGACAGAATATTATTATTATACATAACACCTAATCCAATCAGATCAAAGGGTTTGTTATTATAAATGGTATTACGCCAAGTAGTTTCACCCTGCATGACTGGTCAATTATTTCATTCTAGTCCCATTAGAACCGGTGAAATTTGTAAATATTACGAAAAGTAAAACAACTTTGAAAGTTATAACTGACAGTGATTGTGTGTATGTGTATATATATATAAAAAATTTGTAATTAAATAACATTAAAAGGTCTACCTTACCTCTGCCACTAAATATTAGCACCAAATCCTCCCAACGGAGACAGAGGGTATTCTCAGCACAAGAGTTCAAGTCCAACACATACTTAAGAAACCGTACCGCTGGACAGCCAACACAAAACTAGTCTCATTTGCCAAACCAACAGCTCACCAATCACGTTATGACGTAGGTCACAGATTATTCACAGCGCCGTTGGATTTTCTATAGCGCTCTAGTGGATGAAGTGGACAATGTTGATGTCCGAGCATCACTGGAAGTATCAGACTATTGTGGGCATGCTACCACAATAGCGGGCCAGGCTAAATATCTGCAGTGTGTTCCATGTGACGGGAAACATTACAAGTTAACACATTGAGTACCAATTGGAGACAAATTAATATTGTAGTCTTAAATTTATAATAGGAATTAATCCAAAAGAGAGAATGTATTAGATGTTTATTACTCGAATAGTGGGTTTTATTTTGTTCAACCATTTAGAGAGGTATGGAGGTCATTTAATAAATTGAAATTATTTACAAAATGTTGCTAGGACCTACTTGAAGAAAAATTAAACCAAATATAGAATTTCATGAAATGTGTGTTGTTAATTATGTGAGTTGTATTTTTGAGAAACCTCACAAAATCTGCTTATCAATATCCCAAGAGTTCTAAAACATGTGTTTTGTTAATTGGCTACCAACACCACAAAAATAAGTATTTTGTCCACAAGATATTTAGCGAGGTTTAAGGCTATGTAACATACTGTATTTACCTTGATAGACTAGATTCATTATTGTATTTGGCTTACATTGCCACTACTTTGAATTTTATTTTGATGACATGACTACATCCAAAATAATATGAAGATTATTCCAAATGTCGTTGACAGTCTTTCACTGTGTTTCTTATTGAGTCCACATAAATTTGGTTGACTTTTTACTTTGATTATAGCTATATATAGAGTTGAGTTGAATCCACTATATTACTAATTTGAATCTCCAATTTACCTTCAAATCATAAATCTCGAATCTAAATCTGAATCTTGGAAAAAATTATGAACATAAGAGGAAATATAAATATAATAGAATAGCAAAAAGTACAAATAGTAACAAAATTTTACTCGCCTCGGTGGTGTAGTTAGCTAACATGCTAGTCGTGTTGAGCTAAACTGCCAAGGACGGGGAGATCGAGGTTCAAATCTCGGTCGGGTGAACTGGGGGTGGTTTTTCCTAAATGGTTTTACACTCTCCCTCCACGCAAAAATGGGTTCACTTCCCCATTCCTAACCCATTAGTGTAACTAGTACTTACGTATAACCCAAGCGGGTAGTAAGACGCGGTGCTAGATAAAAAAACCAACTAAATGTTAACATTCTTCCTTATAATTCATACATTCAGTTAGATGTTAAATTACTGGTCTGGGGCCTTGATGTTATGTTCATCCTTTAATAATAATAATTAGTTTTAACTACCACTAAGCAGTATAAGAGATTTAAAACGGGGTGTGTATCAATACTGGAAAATATATATATATATATATATATGAAATATTTAATTGATTTATGAGTCAAATACAGGATAAGTAATAAACTTCTTCTCATTGAGCGAAATTGGCTATGACTATTTGCATCAATATTTTGAGGCCCCTTATATAATATTTATAATTTTAACACTTCTGATAGTTTTAGTTTGACCACCCCTTGAATACACTGGTCTTGTGGTTGTCTCACTTCTTGACCTTTATATTCCTAGTCTCTACCCTCCCCCCCCCCCCCCTGTACATGCTAGAGGAAGAAATAAATAACACCAGCATTCCATTGGCACAATATCCTCATTGTTGTATTCTTCAATTCACCTCTTTTCTCCAATCCCCCCAAAAAGCTGTATATTCAATTTGATTTCATCCCAAGGGAAAGAAGTATTTTAACAATTTGAAAAGCTGTTAGTGGGAACAAAAAAAATATAACTTTGTCTCTGCAGCCAAAAATGCAGTGTCATTTGGTGAAGGTGTACATTATAGTGTTAATACCCATCAAGTAGTTTTGAAACACAAAACTAAACATAGTTCTTTTCAGAGTTGCCTTGTCAAAGACGAAGTTTCTCATACTGAAATATTATGCACTATTAATGCAATAGTAACATATTCTTAAGCTATAAATTTTTCTGCTTGTAGTGATGTTTTCCAATAATGATATTGCCCAGAAATTCCAAATGCTAAAAGATAAACTGGATGTGTCATTGTGTATGGACTAGGTCTTTTTTTTTTTTCAAAAATGAGCTTGTAAGTATGGTTAAGCAGTGCTCATTTAACTTCATTTAATTTAATAAGAGTATACATACTTTGACTCAAAAGACCCAGAAAGATTTTGTCATTAGCTTCTGGAATGAAAATGAAATGCATACAAGATATTTAAAGCCTTGCTTTTTAGTCATGCAACAGTTCAAGATATGTTAATTAACTTTAAATCTTCTCTAAAAGAAGAGGATTTCGATCTTAAAAAAATGCTTCACGTTTCCATGGATTGGCCAAATGTAAACCTCAAGTTTTAGATGATCTCAAAGTTATTTGAAGGAAGATTCTCCACAACATCTGGAGGTTCTGGCACACCACAATCTACGACTGAGAAAAGTATTGTACCCCCATGTAGCTCTCTGCTCCATAGCCCATCTATTCTCAAAATGTATAAACATAGTCGAATTTGACCGCTCTACCGACTGAGCTATATGGGATCTCCATTGACATGAACTAAGCTGGCAGAGCA
Organism: Timema cristinae; assembly: GCA_039000515.1. Classification (NCBI taxonomy): domain Eukaryota; kingdom Metazoa; phylum Arthropoda; class Insecta; order Phasmatodea; family Timematidae; genus Timema; species Timema cristinae. The sequence goes on from JBCFYV010000003.1 coordinate 12,529,329, forward strand.
GGTGGTGCATATAGTCAGATGACAAGGGTTCATATCCCTTTCAGAGTGTCATTTTACTATATTTATAGTATAATTTGGTTTACTGATGCTTTAAAAAAATATTCTCAAACTTGTCCTCTTGGCCCTATTGTTTAAAGTAACCCAAAGAAAGATGTAAAAAACCTGGAAATGTCAGGAAATATATAATTGTCGGGAAAATGGGTTCTCCATGCTCAAGTTTCTTGGATTCAAGTTGAACTCCAAAGAGATTTTCAGAAAGCTTCTAAATATTCATTTGAATTAAAAGTCATGTTTGAGGTTAATAAATATATAATATTAAGACATAACTATAGTATGTAAATGACCCCCTCGGGGGCGTAGTTGGCTAACGCGCTTGTCGTGTTGAGCCCGACTGCTGAGGACGGGGAGATCGAGGTTCGAATCTCGGTCGGGTGAACAGGGGGTGGTTTTTCCTAAGTGTTTCCACTCTCCCTCCACGCAATTGCGGGCTCACTTCCTCTAATTCAACCTTCCCAATTCCTAATCCATTAGCGTAATTAGTACTTAAAGCGTATAACCCGAACGGGTAGTAAGACGCGGTGCTAAATATTATTATTATTATTATAGTATGTAAATAGAAGTTATTAGTAACAATTTGGTTTGACTATTCTTTGTACGGGGATCTATAAGTAGCTTTGTTATTTTTGTTTTTTTATATATATATAAAAAACCGAACAAATGAAATAGTGACCAAATTTTAAATTATTTTTAGTTATTAAGCCTTTATTGGTTAAAATTATCAGACTAAACATGACAAATAGGTAGGTTGACTAAAACATGACATAATAGGCCTATATAATCTAAAAATGGATTCTCTTTGCATAGAAAAAGAAAAGTAAAGTAATCTACATTGTAACTAAAAAAAAAATTGAAAAAAATAACATTACAGTTCAAAATCAACATAAATGAAACATTGGACTGTAATTACCTACCATAATTCAATTTTCTATCACTCAAAGCTTAATTTTTCCACTAATTTGAGCCCCCTATTTTTAGGATCAACTTGAAAATATTTTAATTTTATACCTTGCCAAAAAAGTGTTTTTTCTATGCACTTTGAAACTTTCGCCCGCTTCCCCTCCTCTCACAATTTACTGACCCTTGTTTTAAAATTAATATAATCAACTCTTCTCGTTATTTGGGGCTGTCGCTCTACATGTAGGTAAATATTTCAATTTTTGACCATACAGAAAATGTTATATTATAATAGGTTGGGAAAGTTTTGGGTAGGACACCCTTACCCCATTTTACATTTTTTTTTCAAGCTATATGCTTATATGATAATTACTCCAGTGGGGTAGGGATGAGAAAGGAATTATTTTAGATATGATTAATTAGCCCGGAAGGAGAGTGGAAAACCATTTAGGTAAAAAACCACCCTCAGTAGACCCGACCAGGATCTGAACCCCGACTTCCCAGTCAACAAACCAGTCTAACACAAGTGACACCTTGTCCTATTTGGCCACTGAAACAAGTTTCCGGTTCTTCATTTTGAAATTTAATTGGTTTTCAGTGTTTAAGGTGGTTCTCATACCTGTCTGACAGATGTAAGTCTTCTACCACAGTAATAAGTAGTTCTCCTGATTTCAAAAACCCCTACCTAGAAAAGTCAACATTAAATTTTTTATATAAGTTTTGAAAATTTCAAACCTCACTGCCCCCATCCCCTCCTCCCCTATCACCACCATTTAACAAACCTCCAATTATAAAATTGAAACATTTAAAAATTATTTGGAGTAATCTCACTTCATTCCTGGCAAATTTTAATTTTCCATCTTACCTCAAAGTGTGCTTTCTTTTAATTTCCCCCTTTTCCCAGAGTCCCATCTTAAAATTTAAATTATCAGACTTTTTGGTTATTTGGATTAGTTCCATACCCTTATTGCCGAGTTTAAATTTCATACCACCCTCATAAGTTGTTGTTTCTACTAGTTTTGAAAACTTTGAACCCTACTTCCCCCATTTCATTAAGTCAAACTTTGAAATCTCAAATTTTAAGATTTTTTTGATTATTTGGAGTGATACTTTTCTACCTGCCTGTCAAATTTCAATGATCTACTTTCTGTAGTGTTTTTTTCCCCTATATTTGAACCCCCAGACCCTTGGATTCAAAGTACTCCATTTTTGAACTTTTCTGGTAATGAGGCAACCCATATACCATTCCCCCTAATTTCAGTTTTTTAGCCCATTTAGAAGGAACTAATCTTTTTCTAGACTCACTCACACACATACTTTCTGTTTCATAAATACCTATAGAAGATAAGATGCGATTAAAATGAAAACTAAATAGTTTGGAAATGAAAAAAGACTAAGATATTTCAAATAAGATAATCTTTGGACTAAAAATACTAATATTTTATATATATATATATATATATATAATGTGTGTGTGTGAGTGAAAATTTAACCAACTTTGTTTCAATTGAAAAAATAATATAATCGATAATACTTAATAATATCTAAATACATGTGTGGATAGCTAGAGAGGAGCCATGGAATTTTTAAAGATTTAGAAAATTTTGTATTTAAAACGTACATCCTTAAAAAAAATCATCAGTTTTTTTAAGTGAAATATGTGAATGTTATACTGAATGGATTATAAGAAAGAAAGTTAACATTTAGTTACAATTACTTCAACTTATTCTATTATATTTATATTTCCTCTTAAATTCATAGTTTTTTCCAAGATTCAAATTCTTATTCAAAGGTAAATTTGAGATTCAGATCCATAAAATAGTGGATTTGAGCCAACTCTAATGATAATTATTAACTGAAAAATACTTGCAATTGTTTAGATATGGATCAGAATGAATTGGAGAAAGATGAGGAAGGTTTCTCATATCAGAACATGTTGCGTCGTGATCGTCGACGTTGGGACGTGGCAGATACGGACGGGGACAGTGCCCTCACGCATGAGGAGTTCTCTGGTTTCTTGCACCCTGAAGAAACAGGACACATGCGGGACATTGTGGTACTTGAGACCATGGAGGACATTGACAAGGATAAAGATGGGAAGATCTCCTTGCTAGAGTATATTGGTGACATGTACAGGGGCAGTGATGGGGAAGATGAGCCTGAATGGGTCAAGAACGAAAGGGAACAGTTTTCCACATACAGAGACAAGGACGGAGATGGTTTCATGGACCAGGAAGAGGTTAGACTTTCTTTCTCCCAAAAAGAGTTTTCATTTCAAAAATGAAACAATAGATAACGTTCACATGGAAATAAAACTATCGATGCTTAGCTTGGTTTCACTGCACACTTAAATATGTAAACCACCAATGATTACTTTGGACTAGAGACATCAAAAGGGGAATTTGGCATCTCGATACTTGAATCTAAAGTAAATGGGGAAATAAAATTATTTCTGAAAAACATTGCAATCCAGCATGTGCCGAGGATAATTTAATTTGGGGTGGGGTTTCAAAATTGTAACTTTATGACATGATGTTAAGACTTACTATTAAACCCTAATAAATAAGAATATTGCTATTTTATACAGTAGTGATGTGGGAGGACCAAGTAACAAATTTTTTGGGGGACTTTCTGCCGTCCTTCACCCGAGTTAATGTTAGAAAATTGGATGCTCCCAGAAGCTATTTATAGTGATTATCTTTTGAAAATTAAAATTAAATTCTTTTAACAATTATTTAAAATAGTATTCCCCACAAACTTTTTTTAAATTTTGAAACTCCTAGAGGCTATTTAAAGTAGTCCTTCAGCAAAATTGTAATGCTTCTTCAAGCTATTTTAAAAAGTAATCACCAGAATTTGTGTTTATAAATTAGCTTTCCTAGAATCTATTTGAAGTAGTCCCCATCCAATTTATTTTTTATTTTGAATTTCATAGAGGCTATTTATAGTGTTATTTGCATACTTTTTCTTTTAAAGCTAGATGCCTCTAGTAGTTATTAAAAGTGGCCTTCCCCCAATGCATTTCTATAAATTGAATGTTTTAGAAGCTATTTAGAGTGATGCTTACCTGGCAATTTTTTGAAAAGGGAATACCTCTATAAGATGTTAAAAGTTTAATACATGTCAGTATTTCCTCCCTCAGCCCATGCAACCCAGGGAATTTCTTAGTAGGAAAGTAATGGCAACCTTGCAGTAGTTTATCGTTCTTTAGGTTTAATCATGCAATTTAAAAATAGTTTGAGTAATTATTTGTATGTATTGAAAACCTCTCCATGTCTGACACTTTTCATGAGATGATATTTGCGTATCTAAAAGAAGACAGCAGCAGGCTAGCACTCATTCCTCTCTTAAAGCTGTGTATTAACTCCTTGGCTTATGAAACTTATTGTAATTATGAAGCTTCACCAATAAATATTCAATTTATGGTCAGTTATTGCAAGCTCTCAGCTATTATATACATTACAAATTAATATTCTTCTGGAATAGATGTGAAATAAACAAACTGTAAGCTGTGATAATAAATCGATTCATCAGAATAAAACAAAATTTTAACAATAATTACTGTGCAGGAAAAAAAAACTACAAAGAATTTTACTGCATAAAGTTACATAAAAGCCAAAATATAACATTGTCATAGCTTGCAAACTTAGTTACTGTAAAGCGGGCAAGGAAGAGGTAAGCCTTAGAACTTGTACTGTCGATTGTTCTGAATCAGCAGTCACGTATTTGCACTAGGTCATGTTTTTAAAAAAACATAGCTTTTTTTGCCTATTAGCATAACACAGAGTATTGACAAAATTAGTAATATAGGGGAAACACCCCTCCTCTTTTGGTATATAACAATGAGTTTTTATATCTTTTGAGGAGAAAGGGGGGTGAGAAGGACACCAGTTGCTAGGGGGCTGGTCTGAAATGCTCTGTATACTTAGCTAGCAAGTTACAGCAATTGTGGAGAATATCCTACACCTCGAGTCCTTGTCCAGTACAGAGGACCCATCTTAGAAGTAAACTCTTCAAATCGTTCTAAAACCTACATCACCTTTATACACTTGTCTTGTAATTAGTCTATTTCAGTAAATAATATCAAGACAAATCCCACTCTGCCATCCTGTAAAGTAACCCCACAGAAGGGGGAGTAGCGACAATAATTTTTCAAGCATAAAATCATTACCCAAAAAATATTCAAACTCTGATTTTGCCTCAAGAATATTTCATCCATTTGATTCGAGTTCGCTTCGATAGCTAATGTTACTGTTACAAAAGTATTTTAGTTTTTTATACTTCTGTTAAGGAAATTTAGTTAGTGATTTATTCCTTGCATCCTTATATATCTTGTAGTTGTGGGAAACCTATTTCTCTCTTACTATTTGCCCATTGCTGCATGGTTACATTTTAGATAATTCTGACACGATTATATTTGATCAGGCAAGAGAAGGTTTTGCAATATCAGGTGAATGTGCTGCCAAGAGGACTCTAGCCACCTTATAGCAACCTATATCACCTCGGGGGAATTTAATATACAACCAACCTACTGAGGGATTCTTCCTTTACAGAAACCCTTGCCCTGTTGTTCTTAGACACACGTCTTTACTTTTAATTGTGTGTCTTCCACCACAGGTCTTGAACCTCGGCGATAGTGATACATTTCTTCATTATTCTCTTGATTTTAATATCATAATTATTTAATAATATAGTAAATTACTTGCAATTAAAACCATATTTTGTTTGAATTTTAACAGTTATGTGTGTTTGTTGTTGGGATATTCAGGTGAAGAATTGGATTATTCCTCCAGATTTTGACCATGCCTTGGCCGAATCTCGACACCTCATCTACGAGTCTGACTCAGATGCAGATCAGAAACTGACCAAAGAAGAGATTCTCAACAAATATGACCTGTTTGTTGGTTCACAGGCCACAGACTTTGGTGAAGCACTGGCTCGCCACGATGAATTCTAGTCATTATCGAGTCTCACAACTATTAGGTCACAGAGCAACCATTGGTTTTAAATTAGCTTTTCAATTTATCATGATTTGTCTCTAGGACCGATTATATTTACTAACCTTTTGAATTTAAATTTGATATGTACGTATTAATTTGTTTATGAACAAAGTCAAGAATAAGTTTAGTGGCTTCCTTTTAAATGTTAATGTGAAGTCATACTTTACTGAATTACGATCTGAAAACATGTGTTGCATCATTATAATAGACAGAATCAGGTGTCTCATTCATGCAGCTACTTTTCGACAAGGACACCTAAGACCCCCTGCACATCAGAGCTACAACACCACCACAAATATATATTGCAAACAATTATGAAACTAGAGATACTCACACTGAAGCTACTTACCTCTTTTTATCTCACTAGTCCAGTTAACAAACTGTCATAACTTCAGCACTCCTCAAAGGCAAAATGACTGAGTTAAGCTAGCAGAGATGTAAAGAACTAAACAGAATCTAGCAGTTTTATCTTGTTCGACCTTGTGAGTTGCTGGAATGTGCATTTTTAGGAAGGCTTTTATTAATTTCAGGATGTCCAGTGATCTGTAAAACCAGGGAATTATGTGAAGATTGTTAAATTTCTACAAAAAACACAACTCTGATTTGTAATAATCATACCAACAATTTTATTTCAGTTAATACGCACCGTGAATCTCATTTAACAAAGATACCCCTGTTGAGTAGACTATTCTCGGTTCTCAAAATCAACATGGGATTTTCATGTTGTCTTTCCACCCCTCTATTGCACGTCTGTTAAACCAAAGTTGAGTTAAGGTCATGTGTGAAGAATTCAATTACATTATAGAAAAAAGAAACTAAAAAAAGAATGTCTGGACCATTTTAAATTGAAAGGCAATCTTTTAATGTTTCAATATGATCTTGTTGAAATCCCACTTAGATTGCAATATCCAATAGGCTTAGGCTAAACAACTCCTTTAACCCAGGCATGTCAAAATCATTTGATCATCAAGACCACATTTAAAATTGTATTTCAATAAACTAAATATGTCACCATCTAAAAAATATTTAAATCTTATAAATACAAAAACTAAAACTAAGATATATTTAAATGTACTGTAAGCTCTATTTTTATCAAAAATATATAACTTTTTTTTTGTATCAAAGGTATTTAGTGTTAGTCTTTAAACTTTGTGATGTTTTGCAAATTTCCAATTTTCATGATTTGAAACTTTATTTCTACAATGATTATAGAAAGAATGTTGATCTATCAAAATGTCTGTGGGCGGCACATTTCATGTGTGTTTTAACCCCTTCAAAAAATGACATAATTTCATAGTAGGTTTGTATCTAAAATATTATTTCATTAAGTTGCAATCTAAATCAAAAAAATTTAATATACTTAATATTTATGTATAGTGGCTGGAAATACATGTATGGTGGCTTTGGAAAACCTGAAAAAAAATTAGGGAAGTTTAATATATTGTTGAATTTGTGAAATTGAAACTATTTTGCTGTGGTAATGTAAAAATTGTGTGATTGAATAAGTGACCTATGTTCAACTAATGTGTATTTGGACAATTTAACCTAATTATACTTTAAATTTCAATATAATTACGGTGTACTTGTATATGCTGCAATATGTTATGCCTGTTGTATTATTCCAATTATCATGCAATTTTATTGATTAATAGAAAAAATATAGCTTACTTATAACTAGTACGGACCTGGGTAAAACATCATGCATTCAGATAAAATTTAATATTTTGATTTTATTTACAAATTTCTAAGTAAGGCACCTATTGATTTAAACACTTTTTATTGTATGTTTAATCTTCTCTTTAATTTATTATTAGTTAAAATTGGGATTAATTTGTAACTGATTTGTTTAATTTGTCAGCCTCTTAAGACCAAGTATTTTCTTAATAATTTGTACAAACCTAATTTTTTCTTATAATAGCTTTCATTTTTCTCGACAAATACAAAAATGTGATGGAAAAATAGTAAATTACAAACGCCTAGTTGAGTTGATCAGTGGCCGACATGTCCAGTCACCAACAATATCTGCACTGGTGTGTGTAGCCCCATTGAAAACAGTGTCGGCCATGTCATAAAGTAGTGTTGCAGTGTCATTGCCTGATTTTCAGGGGGCCTAACTCGAGCCTAAAGCAATGATTTGTGAATATTAGACACAAATAAGTTTGCTTTTTTGTATGGAGTGCAGTTTAATATACTCCTTTTGAGTAACTTCTACTCGAGATAATCACTTTAACCTTCTTCCATACGTATAGTTAATTAACTCTCTCATCAAGTTAAGAAGAGACCACTGCTCACCTGCAGTCAGACTTCTTGTATATGTTGTTGGAAACATGTGAGGTATGAAGCCCACTATTTCATTTATTATTATTTCAAATAACAAACCATTCTCATTTACATTGTATGTATATTTTTACTTAATGTCTTATTATTTTTGACATTAATATGTGTAAAATTAATCAATCAGATTTTTTGTATAAATTTTTTTACAAATAATAAATTTGTTTTATTTTATTAGTTAAACTTCAAAATAATAACTTTGTTTCATAAAATAACCCACAAAATAAATAAAATGGCTACAATCAAATATAATTATTTTGAAATTCTTATAACAACAATAATAAATGTATATATTTGAACATCTCAAGATCTGTCTTGACAGTATTTTACGATCAAGCTCTTCAAGCTTGGATTGGATATTTAGTTGTGTTTGTGTCTTTTTAACAGGGGTTTTTCATAACTGTGACTAGCACTGTTGCATTTTCGCAATAGCTGCTTTTTTATTTATTTAAGGTAATTAGGTCGGATCCCCTCCAAGTATTCCTCAAATTAGTTCCTGCTGCATAGTATGATGCCATCAACCATTCAAAATAATGTATATTTTCTGAAATACTGGCGCCATGCAGGAATGTTGTAAAAACACAATGGCGCCAGTCGTAATGTCATATGTCTGTCTCATTACCATTGTATGTTTACTTACATTGCATAGTTCTTGCAAGTTTTATCACGTTGATTTAGTTTGCGCGTGTGGTCACCATTATACATAAAAATACAAATTGAAGGCAAGAACTCAAGTAAGAAAGACCATTTTTTATAAAAAAAATTAAGTAAACTACAGCAAAATGGTTGATCAAGAAAGTAAGGGTGAAATTTTGTAATACTGTAATACAGTAAGATATAAAATAATGCCTTACAATATTTTGCTTCTTTTTTTAGTAAAAAGCTATGTTCTTATAACATTTTAACATTATTGTAGTTTTCTTTTTTATAATATATAAAATTTAGAAAATACAATATTATTCTAATATATATTTAATAATATTGCTTTAATAGTAATATGTATTAAAGTAAGTGGTTTTTAATATTATTTAGAATATTATGGAATGTTGCAAAAAATGAAATGGTGCCAGTCTTCATGTTTTTTTATCACCATTCCCGGAAGGTTAACTTGATGGTCAGATTGGCAAGAACGATCACCTATGATGGGTTAGATTATATCTACTCCCAGATACAGGAAGAACTAGCCTCGTCACAACCTCACATAAAGTTTGGTATCTCTGAAATGGTCTGGCAGGCTAGTTTCCAACATAGGAGGTTTTAGCATAGACTAATGAAAAAACCTCTACATCATATTTGGCAGGTTTATTACTCGTGTACTGTTGAAATGAACTATGTCCTCAAATTGGCCACAGTATTTCATTTGTACAATATTTAGCTGCACAATAATGTTATTGAAAGTTTTGACCTAATTTTTCAAACATTTCTCACACTGGAGAGAGTTTGTCAATAGCAAGCCTGATACCATGGCCGTGCTTGTCACAAAAACATATGGCTTGGAGAAAAAAAATTAATCAATTTTGTGAGACAGCAGCATGAAAAATCCGCACACCTGTCCCATCATTGCTCTAATGTCCATTAGATTGATGTGTTTTGCGTTTCTCCGTAACATTATTTCATTAAATTAATATGAGTATCAGTGTATTTGCTTCAGAATATTGTATTTTTTTTAAATTCCAAGACTTAATGTGGTGTCAGCCTGTCTTACTCCACCTTTACAGCCTGGAAGATGTGCGACAATGTTGTGCTGCCGTGTTGGTTCGGCTAATTTATACTTTGTACATTGTCATAATCTGACAATGAATATTCACTGACCACCATCATATTCACTTTCATCACTGTCATTTTGTTCAAAGTCGCTATTATGGTTGCAATAATCACACATCTTTCCTCTTAGTAGCGGGGCGGCAGGGTAGGCAGGATAAGCTCGGCTATCCCAAAAGGTTTTGAAAAAAGAAAAAAACATGTGCATGCAACTGTTTCTCAGCCACTGAAGGCGACCAGTATTTTTCAAGGGTTTATTTCAGTACGAGTTAGTTTAATATTGTGATTGTGACTTGAATTTTTATTATTTTATTTAGTTATTTTAAATTTAATATTAAACTATATATGAGTAATGTTATAGGATTTAGTGTGTCTACTGCGGAAAAAAATGGGAGACACTGTAGACATCAACAATGACTTTCCATTCAGTTGACTTTTGTTAAATAATTTTTCAGTTGGTTTTTTGTTAAATAATTTTACTGACACTTTGTTTTTTTGCATGAAAAATGCATTTAAAATGGAAAATAGCAAGACCAATATTAGATATTTCACAAAAAAAACCACACTTGCCACCGCTTCCTATGGTTTAATGTAACAACCTAAATCATTTTCACTACCCCTAAATCATCCGTGTCATCAGGCAATTCTTCATTAAATAAATAAAGAATCCTTTCTTTTTGTTCATCAATTACTAAATACAGTTGAGCTTGGATAAGGTAGAAAACTCTATAAGTGAGACTAATCACCAGGCCCCTTCAGTTTCACCTCTGAAAACCTTTATAAGTGAGAGTCGTTTTTCATGTCTGGCCTCTATGAGTGAGTGTGTCTTCCAGGAAATGCATGGCTATTGTGTGTGTTTTGACAGGTCACACAAACACATGCGTGGTTGTTTTGTTACTCTGCAAGGGGTCAGGTCTGCATTAGTAAACAAAGACAAATTAGTTGATTAGTGTATATCATTGAGGGAGGTGCATCGCGCATTCCTCATCCTATTTCCTGTGTTTTCTTATGCCTCCTTAAGTGAGAGAAGTAGGTGCCAGACCTGGATTAGTGGAAACCTCTATAAGCGAGAAAAAATTCCTGGTCCCTTGGACTCTTGCTTATCCAGGTTTGGCTGTATAAACTATTATATTTGAAAGAAGGTACAGGAAAGGTAGATAGAAATGTGTAAAATGAACGAACACACTATGGCTTTTACAATGACAAGAACACAGTTCAAACTTTATGTTGCTGCCATTGGACAAAAAGGTAATGGCTGCCTCTAGAGAGAAATCATTCATAACTGCCCAATCCCTGATGTAGGTTTCATTCATTCATTCAAAACTCATCAGGATGGAATGTGAAACACATTATGTAACTTTCTAAAAAAGTGGGGGAGAAAAATGAAAATTTTAAAGGTTATATTAAAAAACGCTGACTGGGGAAATTTACCTTAACATAGCGGTCATGCTGGGTTAAAGTGACACAAGAGCCTGTGCCAACAGCTGCCAGGAGGCGACTGAGCGGTAACCACACATTACATGGGAGAGGAAATTAAGATACATGAAGGGAGGGCCACCAAATATGTTTGGTGGGGGAGGAAGAAAAGAGTATGGTGACCCATTTGTGACCACTTTTTGATTGAATGCTGCACTAGTCTCAAAATGGCAACCATAATATGCACCCCTCTTTCATTTAAAAAAAACTATATCCCTTTATTGTGATATATGGAACATAAATTAAGGGACAAACATTATTTACATGTTAAATAAAGTTGATTTACATCATGGTACTAATAAAGGAAAAAAAAAGGGGGGGGGGGGGGTTTGGAACACTTGTATACAGGATGGCCATAAAGTCTACACACAGGCATGTACACAAATATACATGCTTATACACATTTTTAACACACAATCCAAACCCTTCCTTCACCTATGACAAGACAACTTGTGAATGTGGGGAATGCCAGGCCTCCACCGTGGTTCGGATTCCACCTTAAACTGTAGGTCCTCCATTTCATTTCACAATCACCCTACCATTACACATTAGCGTAAGTGCGTATAACCCGAACGGGTAGTAAGACGCGGTGCTAACAATAATAACACACACAAAATTTTAGGACATCACATTACATGTTCAATGTGTTGTCCCGTTTTAAGTTGAACTCTGTGAGCAAAATCTGACAGTGAATTTCAGATGAGTGAATGTTTCTTGTGTTCAAAAACTTTATTACTGACCATACTTCACATTTGGCATGCTGATCGATTGTTTGAAACATGATTTAACTCACCGCCAACTAAACATAAATTCATGAAATGTGCGTGCTTTCTCCTTGAATGAAATAAAATTATCCTGTGCAGTTCAAATGTCACCATATGCACAGTAAATATGAGTAAACAATACTTTCTGGGTGTGCCTTGTATAAAGTGACCTTTGCACACCTTTATTAGATACTATAAGATTGTTAGAACCACTATTCATTTGTAGTAATGTTCTCTTGTTAAACTATGTTTTAATCAAGCAGGATTAGTCTGTATTTAATTATTTATACATGTATTCATAACAAAAGTCTTGATGTATGTTATTGAGTTTCTTATGGTCTAACCAACAATTTATTTCATTCGGTGACAATAACGATTTGGTATATTATTTTTATAATGTTGTTTATCTTGTAATGTTGATATGGAAGGGAACTCAAGTTAAGGTAATGGTTTTACAGTTTTTATAGAATGGCTTTCCTTGACACACATTTATTTCCACCCCATCTAACTTTGTAAACATGTGCTTGTTTAATTTTAGGCAAGATTATTTTTATCTTATGCTTTTAACTTTTAATGAACAAAGTTTGACAAAAAGATACTTTATAATTCACAATTCTTACATTTACAGCAAAATATTTACCCTTTGAACTGCTGCTGTCTTATTATGTAAAATATAATTTTTTAGTTCAGATAAATTAAAATTGAAAGAATTATTTATAAATTTTAATAATTCTTAAGTCATGTATTAATTGTTAGTTTGTAATGTACATAAGTGCATTGTATAAAATTATCAAAGTCTTAATCATTTAAATAGATTTTAAATTAAACAGTTAGTTTAATTACCTATGTAAAAATTTTCCTAAAACTCTTAGGAAATATTTTATTTTGTTTAAATTTGTTAAATGTTTACTTTTGCAAACAATAATTTAACATGCTCTAATCGAAATCTAGAATTGTTAGTTGTGCATGCACATGTGCAGTGTTTGGGCAACATACTGAAAAATCAATCAAATTTTGTTATCAAAGTATTTTATTGTGATTTTAAACTAGCTTTTTACAAGTTTTTAATTGTATTTTATAGTCAACTGCAACTACTTAACCCAATAACCATGCTGATAGATGAATTTAAACTAAGCTTTGCTGGAAATTTCAAAAAAGAATTTGCCGCATGTGCTTCTCCCTCAAAGATACATGTTAAGGATATGACACAACTTAACAAATGGACACTATTTTATTGTCACTTTAAATGTGATCTTGTAATGAATAAATAAGCTTTTACAAATTAAAAGGTGAAACCTAATCTGGATATTAACTCATTAGATTTAATTGATTTTGAATCAAATTAAATATCATTCCACAAAGATTCAGGTTCATATTCATATTTTGCACATTTGCGTTAACTTATGTGTATGTGTATTTTCCCATACATAATGTACTAAGAATATTCAATGCCTAACAACACCCTTAAGGATACTTTGTCTAATATTCATAAGTAAACATTTATACTGCTACATAGTTATGATTTTTAAATATTATCTTTAATTTAATTTCTAATGGTTGTGCAAAATTTGTTTATATTGACATTTTAAATAAATCTTATGACTAGATAAATTACTTTTGTACTAAAATAATGTATCGCTAAGGTTTTTATCTTAGAAAATTAACTACAAACTATTAATTTGTATATTTATTTGAATGTGTTAGGAATTCACATGAATTTAATGCACAAATATTTCTATATTTAATTTAAAGTATTACTTTCTTATGTGCCAAAGATATATATTTAGGCATTCCAGGTAATATATTTTTATCTTATAATGTGGTTGTCAACTTCTTTAAATATTTGCTCTATTTGCTCACATAGAAGCTGTAAGTCATTAAAAAGAGCTTTTATATAAACATGGAGGTGCATAGTTTTTTAATAACAAAATTATTCAAAACATACTATTTTAAAGGTGCTGTATTTGAATTACTACAAAGTTGATACCAAAATAATTAGCTACTTGTTGTTTATACAATGAATTAACACTCAGAAAATAATTTGCTTTGTAACCCAGTGGGATCAAGAACTAAGCTCACATGGTGTGGAACTAAACATGCATTGGGTTTGTGTTACTTCAGAAAAATGATTCCTAAACAGTGAGTTTAGCTCCAGCATGGTACCACTTAGCTGCTTGAATAGGTTGGGAGATTGGAATAATTAAGTCACACGCTGACTTGAATATGAACCTGGCTAACTTAGTTGGTTGACTGATAGCCATTTAAAGTCTAATGACCACGCTTCAAATTACAGTCTGGGTGTCATTCTTTTTCACTAAGGTGCAAGTGGCTAACTAAAAGTTCGATTTCAGGCTCTAATGAAAGCAAATTGTGCGTTAATTGCTTAAGTGCCTGTAAAAAAAATTTAATCAAAAACATATGATATATTAATTGAAGCACAAAAGCATTTTATAAAGCTACTGATAGAAGTAGCTTAACGTTTCATCCAAAGAGTTTTGCATTTTTCTTTTATTTCATAGATGTATGTCTTTCTTCTAAAAAATGTCATTTGTCCTATTTTTACAAGTAGTATATAAGTAAATATGACAAATACTAGTTGTATGGTGCTAATTAATCTATTTGTACGAGTAACTTTATTTTACTCATGTAATAAAATCTTGCTTATTTGCACACAAAAAAAATTTAGCCTTCATTGCACATTATGCTATAAATTAGTAATAAGATTTATTGGTCTTCATCGTGGGAATGCCGATCCTGGTCATTGAAGACCACTTTCTTTGACTAATCCCGCCTAATTATATTATTTTTTAAAATATAGCATACATGGAATGAAGAAAATTACTGACAAACAATAAATATGAAAAATATGTTATTTTTAAGTTTTTTTAGACAGTTACATCAATTTTATAAGTTAATATTGTGCTCTTCTTTGCATCTATAATTTTAAAAACGTTAATTCATCAAAATATTTGCCGCTGTCATTTATTTTTCATTCTGCAGTGTTGCAAGACACCTGTAAAAACTGGAGAAAAATAAATAATCTCACCAAAAAACAAAGGGGGTGGGGACATTGAATATCAGTCATTTTGAGGTGTTTAGTTGTAATTAACTATATTATATAGAATAAAATGCAAACTGAAGGACTACGCGTGCTGATTCATACACTCTACATATCCTCATTATTATGATAACATGTGACTGTCACTGTGTATATTCATTAGGATGAGTCAAGTGCAACTTCGCGGCTACAGCCCCCACCCTGATCCACTTTCTCCCCTTATTTATATTGGTTAAACTCTTAAACTCTGGAGTAACATTATTTTTGCCACAAAATTATCAAATTCTTCTTTTTGCATTCACCGCTCCTGGAAACATTGGGTTGCATAATACCTTTATATATTTTCCCCATCAAATCCAAATCATCTTGTTCTGAAGACCAAAGGCCTACGATTTTGCACTAGAAAAATTTAGTACCTAAACACTTCCCCTTAAAATGCTTGGAAAAATTAGGATATCCTTCTGCAATACAAAGGGGATTTTGTTGTAAGAAAATAGTGGCAAACCTGTTCTGTTTCTTTTATTATACTTCTCATGTTTGTTTTTTTGTTAGGACTTTTTGAACAGTCAAGGTTTTATTGCATGTAATATATTTGTACTTTATAGGAACATGTAAGTCTTCTTAAAAGTTATCTTGTATTATGTCTTGTTCAAATGTTATACTTTTATTTTTTTGTTCATGATGGAACTTTGTGTAATTTTTAACAATAGATACAGTATTTTAAGAATTAAAAATAAATTATGTTTGTGCACACTTATTTATAATTTGTTATTACTTTATTGGCTTTCACAGAAAAATATTAGAAATCACCAAACTATTTTTCCTTATTAGTCTTTGCAATAGTACTAAGTTATTTTATCTCTCTGTCTCACTTATTCTGTCTCCATACTAAATGCATATACAGATATACCATGTGTTTATTTGAAAACTTTCCACCAAAATATCTCGAAAACAACGCATTGCAGAAAAAAATGTTTTAATCAAAAGTTGTTTGGTTCTGAGGTGGAAGGTGGTAGGGCTGGTATGACCTTGGGTGGCATTGCTAAGGTGACATTAAGATCACTTTGATTTTTTTTAAATGAGATTCCCAATTTGTTATTACATATTCCTGTAGGCCAAGTTGTGCCATTTTCAAAATGATGGCTTTAAGCTTTTTAAAATAAAAGATATTACAAGAAATGAGCCTCACAAGTTTTTGAGTCACCGGCTCCGGCGCGACATTAGAGTTTGATCTATTCAGACATAGTTTGGGAAGGTGCAAGTGTTTGTTTGCTGTGTGCTCGCATACATGTGCTTGTTCAAACTTATGTGTATTTGTAAAATAATTATTGAGAAAATAACTTTGTTAATTATAAGTGTAAAGGAAGTTTCTAACTGCTCTTCATTTTTAGCTGAGTAATTATAAAGTTTATTTTTGAATTCACCTCTGATATTTCATGGGGTTGCTTTTGTAATACTTTTACATGCAATTGCTATCCTATTTTTTAACTATTCGATATTTGCCGGTTTAGTCACATAAATAGTGGACTTTAAATGTTCCCATAAAAAAATATAGGGGCGTTAAATCAGGTGACTCACTGGCCAACTGGCCACTCTATTGGTCCTCTTCTACCAATCCATTGTCCATTAAATCTGTTGTCTAACCATTGATGGAAAGGGGGAAGGGGGCTCTATCTTGCTGAAAATGTAATAGCTCTTCATCAAGCTCCATGTCTAGTTGATTTTATAGGACATGCACTATAAGAGGATGAGTAGCTTTATCAAACATTTCCAAATATTTTCACCCTGTCAAATTTCCATCAATAAATATTGGGCCAATAATCGTGTCACCTAATATACCTTGCCAAACTTTTATATTTTCTGGCCATTGTGTTGGTCCGTCAGTAAAAATATGAGGAGTTTGATCACTCCAATAACGACACTTGTGTTTATTTACAAAACCACCTGAGGAAAAATTATACTAGTCAGAAAAGCAGACACATTCTAATAACAATGGATTCGCATTCAATAATTCAATCATTTCTTCGCAAAACTGTACTTGCCTGTCAGGATCATCTTCGTGTAATGTTTGATATACCTGCATTTTATATGGATGAAACATTTAATTTCAATGTCTTATTAACCAAACCAATTGATACACCAGTAGCTTTAGACACTTCCCGCACTGAACCTTTGGGATTTGCCACATAAGTGCCCAAAATTTCCACTTGAGTTAGTTCACTTAACACTCTGCGCATAGTTCATTTTTTGTTTGCAACATTCAGTTTATTAAATTTCGAATCAAGATCCAAAAAATAACTATGTGATACGTTTTTAACCTGTTGCTGCCGTTCTTCAAGCACATTGAACCTCAACTACATACAGAAAAATCATTTCTGTTCTCTCTTCCAGACTGTAAGCCTTTTTTAAAGATTGGAAGTTAACAGTAGAAAGCAAACTAGACAACTAATGGATTTGTAACTGGTATTTATAATAAAAACAATGTTTTGTTTACGATCTTACAAATACTTGTACCTTCCCGAACTATGTTTGAATAGATCAAATTCTAATGCCGTGCCCAGTGCTGGAGACCCAGAAACTTGTGAGGATCATTTCTTGTAATATATATTACTTTAAAAAGCTTAAAACCATCATTTTGAAAATGGCACTACTTGATCTTAACGTCATCTTAGCAACTCCACCCAAGGTCTTACCACCTTACTTCCCCTTAGCAATGTCACCCAAGGTCTTACCACCTTACTTCCCCTTAGCAATGTCACCCAAGGTCTTACCACCTTACTTCCCTTAGCAACGTCACCCAAGGTCTTACCACCTTACCTCCCCTTAGCAACGCCACCCAAGGTCTTACCACCTTACTTCCCCTTAGCAATGTCACTCAAGGTCTTACCACCTTACTTCCCCTTAGCAACGTCACCCAAGGTCTCACCACCTTACTTCCACTTAGCAACGCCACCCAAGGTCTTACCACCTTACTTCCCCTTAGCAATGTCACTCAAGGTCTTACCACCTTACTTCCCCTTAGCAACGCCACCCAAGGTCTTATCACCTTACTTCCCCTTAGCAACGTCACTCAAGGTCTTACCACCTTACTTCCCCTTAGCAATGTCACTCAAGGTCTTACCACCTTACTTCCCCTTAGCAACGCCACCCAAGGTCTTACTACCTTACTTACCCTTAGCAACTCCACCCAAGGTCTTACCACCTTACTTCCCCTTAGCAACTCCACCCAAGGTCTTACCACCTTACTTCCCCTTAGCAACGTCACCCAAGGTCTTATCACCTTACTTCCCCTTCAGAACCAAACATCTTTTGTTTAAAACATTGTTTTTGATATATTTTGGTGGAGTTTTCAAATGAACATCCGGTATAAGAGAAGAGAAGATGTACCCGCATATTTATGGAAAGAGTGTGAAACCAGCATACCAAGGAACCAAACTTTATGAGCCTTTCATTTAGTCTGTGTGCCCACTGGTGCAAGTAATACAAAGTTATATTTGATAATATATAAATGCTGTTGCATATAAAAGAGAGGTTACAAAGAAGAGTGGGTGTAATAAAAACAACCTAGGTCTTTCACAACTAAAGAGGTATATGATTCACAATTTAAATTGTTGCTACCAGAAAAACAAATTTTACACTATTACCACCGGACAAATTAACAGAGCTCACACTGTCTTTTTAGTCACCAGAGGAACACAGTTCACTTTATTGTTACTAAATAAAGAACACATCTCGGACTTTACGTTACTCAAACTTTACATTACTAGCATCAGACAAAGAGGAACAAGTTTCACTTTATTGTTACTAAACAAACAACACAGCTCAGACTTTATACTACTAGCATCAGACAAAGAGGAACAAGTTTCACTTTATTGTTACTAAACAAACAACACAGCTCAGACTTTACACTACTAGCATCAGACAAAGAGGAACAAGTTTCACTTTATTGTTACTAAACAAACAACACAGCTCAGGCTTTATACTACTAGCATCAGACAAAGAGGAACAAGTTTCACTTTATTGTTACTAAACAAACAACACAGCTCAGACTTTACACTACTAGCGTCAGACAAAGAGGAACAAGTTTCACTTTATTGTTACTAAACAAACAACACAGCTCAGACTTTACACTACTAGCATCAGACAAAGAGGAACAAGTTTCACTTTATTGTTACTAAACAAACAACACAGCTCAGGCTTTATACTACTAGCATCAGACAAAGAGGAACAAGTTTCACTTTATTGTTACTAAACAAACAACACAGCTCAGACTTTACACTACTAGCGTCAGACAAAGAGGAACAAGTTTCACTTTATTGTTACTAAACAAACAACACAGCTCAGACTTTATACTACTAGCATCAGACAAAGAGGAACAAGTTTCACTTTATTGTTACTAAACAAACAACACAGCTCAGACTTTACACTACTAGCGTCAGACAAAGAGGAACAAGTTTCACTTTATTGTTACTAAACAAACAACACAGCTCAGACTTTATACTACTAGCATCAGACAAAGAGGAACAAGTTTCACTTTATTGTTACTAAACAAACAACACAGCTCAGACTTTATACTACTAGCATCAGACAAAGAGGAACAAGTTTCACTTTATTGTTACTAAACAAACAACACAGCTCAGACTTTATACTACTAGCATCAGACAAAGAGGAACACAACTCACATTATAACCAATAAACACAGATGGCAGGTACTTGCTTGTGCTGAACCTGATTAATAATAAGTCGACCACTTTGTTGATCAAATGGCCAAAGGCTTAGCTGTCGCAATAGGCTGGAAAGCTGATGACAGGGAGATAAGGATTCAAGTCCTCACCAGGTGTACTAAATACTCTCACCCCATGAGTATTCTTCCTCTAAATTCAACCTTCATCATTCCTAACATATTAACTTAACTGATAGTTTCTAGAGGTGTAAATATAGGCCTAATAGTATTCAGTACAATAAATAATTTGCAACACGTGTATTAAGTTAATTATTTTAAATTATTACTATTCTTTTAATCTTAGTAGCCGGGATTCAAACTCAAGACCACAACTCCCGGGTGAGTCATGCAGTGACCATTTATGATCTAAATTAGCGAAAAAAAGAAATAGTGTTATGACAACACTGTTGTGAACAAAGAGCTGGCAATCCCAGCTTACTTTCCCACTCCAACTGCCCATCCTCCTCTTCACAACACAACACCCCCCTTCAACCATGTTAAAAATTCCCTGTCAAAATGTTATAGCCTATTCATTCTAGGAGAAGCTTGTTGGATGAATCACCTTAATTAGTTTCTGTGTTGAAAATTTTCCTAGTTTAAAGAAAAATGGCATTTTTAAGCTTTACCGACCATCATGTTTAATCAATCTTCTTCATTTGGAAATAATTTGGGTATGACATAGAAACCAATTTAAAGGGGTTTCCTTTGGGCTTAAAAATTATATATCACAATCTTGACATGTTTAAGGCAGGCAGACAAGTCCTGACAGGCTTAAAGAAAAAGTGTCCCCATTCCAGATAATCTATGTCCAAGTTAAAGGATGAATGGTCTCAATGTTTAAGGAGTCGAGTGGAGAATGTGGCATAGTTATTTCAAACCGTTTCAAATTATTTTGAGGGATGTGTGGTAATCAGGAAAGACATTTCTTTTGTACAAGATCTAAGCAGTCAGGTATCAAGGAGTGGATGGTAATATGATGGATACATCGCTTAAAGTACCAGATTTAAGGACCGGCTGGTAGGCGGGGTGGGTGGTATCAACATGGTGGGATCAACATGGTCATGATCGAGCCAGACTACCTTTTTTGCCCAGTATGGATACAGAAAGTTGTATGGCTGAAAGGAGGTAAGAGTACATCATGAGGTCAGGAAGTTGTACAGATCAAGGCTGGGGGTAGGAGACTGGGAGGAGAGGAAAGTATGGGATGGAGGCTGGAATCTAGACTCAAGCGTGGAGGGCAGAATGACAAATACAGGGACATAAGGTACTCTTGTGTAATTAAAAGGCTGAGGTGGTTAGGTTTAGTTATAAAGTGATCCACCATATTCAATGTGTTGGATCGTTGTTAACCTTATGGGTGAAAGTGGTCGAGAACTGTCATTTCAACCACTACTACCATGTTTATAGCTTTGTTAGTTTTGAAATAACGTGCCTGTCACTTGGGCCACTCTTAAGTGGATTCATCTTGATGTTTGTCGAGCAGTTGGTTTTCTCGTGTCTGCTGCTTGGCTGTCTATCACTTTGTCCTCTTATATGAGAGCTTGTCTATCACATGGTCCAGCTCGATTGGATCACTTGGTCCACGTCGTTTCTGGGTGTCTAGCAGTTGGTCTTTTTACAGATTTGTTCTCTCGTGTCGATCGCTTGGTTGTCTATCACTTTGTACTCCTATAAATGAACTTGTCTAGCAGTTGGTCCAAGTCATGTCGGCCACTTGACCCACCCAGCCTTCCAAATATTTGTTTATAGCATGTCGACCAGTTTGTTGTCTAACAGTTTATACGGTGCCATAGACATTTATTTGGAGCTTAGCTCCAATACTCTTCATTATTGTATCAAAAACCATGTGTGGACTTCATTCAATGGAAATTTATCTTTTTCAGAGCGCATTTCACAAACTTTGAAAAATGATATTTGAGGACTTGGCTCCTCAAGCCAAAATGGTGGAGTTGGGGAGGAGGGTGGCTTGGGGCTCTCCCTAGGAAATTGTTTGAAAACCGCACACACATATAATCTGTTTGGTTAAGTCCCTCCTTTGAATATTTCTGAAATCTAGGCGTCTAAATGAAGAACTTGAAATTAGTTGTATCCAGTCCAAACATTCAACCCTAAATATTTCAGCTTTCAAATAAAAATATATCATTTAAACCAATTTTTCTAAAATAATTTTTTTTTAAAACTTATTTTAATTCTTATTTAATTTCTTGGTTTCATATATGTAAATATAAAGTCATGCCAACAGCAACATCGATTTTCTCATACACCTTAGACTCACCATAATTATCTATCAAGTATAGTACTGTTGCTAGTGGGAAAGTAGAGACAGTTACTGGACATAAATTGTTCTTAAAGGAAGATATAATTAAATTAACAAGAGCAGAAATATAACAATGAATATAAATATATCAATTAGTTTATTTTTGTTTGAGATTAACACGTAAATATAAGTTAACTCTATTCCCTTAACAACATGGTAACTCAGCGACCTGCGTAATGAGAACAACAGTTTGTTGACAAGGTATATTAAATAATAGTAGTACTAGTGTGTATCTAAGCAGTAACTATAAATATTATAATTAACAAACATTCTATTATTTTACTGACAGGTCTAATGCGACTTTGTCATGCAGGACGCTAAATTCTAACTAGGAAAGCCCAAAACTATAAGCGGCTACACAACTAATACCTCCAGAAAAGAGACACAATAGCGCCAGTCTGAAAGCCTAGGAACTCTATAGGAACGGCACAGTGTAGTTAGTAGACAGCTGTCATCGGGGAACAAAAGCCCCACAACCAACATAATGAAGTGACTTCTTTATCACACACTAGTGCATACAAGAGTCAAGCGATATGGGCTATGGGCGAACAATCATAATTGGCACTTTTTACGGCCCGATATGCCAGAATGTTTATGTTTACACTTTGTGATTCGAGTCATCTATTATTTCCTACAGAACATCAAACAGCTCTTAGCAACAAACCAGTTTACTTTAAGCGCCTGACAAACTAATACACAGATTAGTAGCAGGATTACTCCTACGGCTAATGTATATAGTTTGGGTAAGTTAGTAAGTCTAATGAAGAACTCCATTCTAACCATGATTCATTTAAGTTGAATAAAACTTATACTACACGACTACTAATTACAATGAAACTGACTAAACATGAAACACTATAATAACATAGACTCATGTCAGGTACATAGTAATGTAGGTACCCTACAACATTTCAGAGTTATAACAAACTAACAAATCACGTGTTCTGATCCAAACATGGATTTATAGAATTACCATTAACAAAACCTAAGCGCTACTAAAGATACATTAACATAATCAAAGTTATACCAGCCGAGCAAAGTGAAGTTGGAAAAACTACTTGACATTAACACATTGTATGACCAGTTCTCAAGGGGTAACACCATGTGAGCGTATTTGGCACACCAACAACTAAATAAGAATGATATAGAGATAAAAGTACATCTTAGAACCATTTTAGAACAAACTTTTTTCATGTGTAGATGTTCATGTAAAATGAGTAGAACAATTTCTTTATCGATATTAATAAGTCAGCAATTGCTTGAATGCTCGGACATCATTTTTTTTTCAAAATTTCCCTTTTTTTAATATTAACATTTGATTTTTGTGTGCGAGGATGGTCGAGGCGCGTATCGTCTTCGATCTCGTTCCTCCCCTCCTTAAGCTGTTTAAGCCGATTGAACACTTGAGTACAAGATAAACCATTATCACCATAAACTTCCTTTAACAAATTGTATATTTCTGTAGTGGATTTTCCAATTTTTACAAAAAAACTTCATGTTGAGACCCTGCTCACCTTTCACACTCAACATAATTCCGACAAAGCTCAGGTACACGGTCCACTTCGAACAAAGGCTACGGCTGAACTTTCGGTCACAGGTCTTGATATTCAGAAGGTAGAGGGAGAAAAGAACATAGATCAGTTCAGTTAAGTGCCAAAAAAATGATTTTGGTTATTTAATAGCCACACCTCGTACACTAATTAAATACATTGAGTTTTGTTTATGCATCTAGTCACATTTATTATCATGTATTTGGCAAGCAAATTTAACCAAAATTTAGTCATTTCAGCACTGGTAGAGTGAGGAAAGGGGGGCAAGGCTCCTTAGCCCTAGTTGACGGTAATTCTTGTTTTTCTTTAGTAGAAAGGATTAATGGTGTTTTAATAGTGTAGTGTTCTTTTAGTTTTTGTTTTACAGTAGCGACTTATTAGTAATTGTGATTTTATATAATTATACATCAGAGAATCCCAAAAGTCAGGAGTATAATTTCACCATTTCAAGATGATTTAGAATAAAAAGGTAAATAAAATATATTTTCAAATAATTCACTTAATCAGTTGTGCACCCAGCCATATACTTTGGGGGAGGCATTCAATCAAGGCTGTAGAAAGAATGAAATTTTGACAGAGTGAGCAGGTTTGGGGTTGCACAGCCCCTAACCCCTTGAGGCTGAGATAATTGTGAATATTAAATACGTTTAGAAATTATTTGGAGTAGTCTTATAGATATCCAGAGATTTAAACAATGCAAATGGTATTGAAGCTAATATTTGTGTGTTTTTTAAATTGTTAATTTTGTGTGCAAAGGTAAACCTTTTGAATTAGTCTTGAGTTATAAGCTTGTTCTTAAAATGTAGCCTATACATTCAACACATCTTCAATGTTAAATATCTTAGTTATACTTTATATTATTTAAATTTCTATTAATATTATTTATGGTGTTGGGGAACAGGGGGGTGTCAAATACACTATTTGCCCTTCTTCCCCTTGGGTTCACCAATGCTTACAGCAAAATATATGTGTAAATATCTTAGCAATAAACCAATGACATAGTGATAGAGTATTAATAGGAGATAATCTCCCATATGTTAGAGCATACGCATCTAAATAGCTTCTGGAGCATACATTCTCAAGTTGGAAGACTCGTTTGTTTCCAAGCAGCATTGTGTGAAATAAGTTAGGTTTTAAGAAACAGTTGTAATTGCAACGTGTGTTGGACACTCCACCTGATACCCTCCAACCAAGCTTTGATGGATGCTCGATCCGTGTACCACTTCATTTAACACTTATGATTTTTTGCTTTGTGTATTGTTTGTGCTTTTAATTACAGTAAGCTAAATGAATAAGTTATGTCTCTCTTATGCATTCAGAAATGTTCTCATACCACTCTTAGCCCCGACATTAATATTTACTTTAATTTCTAACCATTCAGATACCATTACAATTTGAGGACCGCCTTTGTGGTCTAGTGGTAAGAGGTTCTGGCATCTTTCATAATTCTTATGGTATTTTCAAACCATGCTAAAAATAGTTATTGAAATATTTTCATTAAAACAATTCCATTTCAATCCATTTTAAATGGGAAAACAAAAATTATTAATAGATTTATTTATTTTCTTTATACAATTAATCTAGAGTGTTTGTTTATAACATATTATTTAATGAATAGTTTTTATTTCTTTTTAAACATATTTTTAAATTTGGGTTGGCTTCAATAATCACGACGATATTGAGCTCTAACGACTTGCAAGTTGACACTTTAGTAAGAATACATAGTTTTAAATACAACTTTTCTTCTACAAATAGTTATCTTAGTTGATAATAGGTGCCGTTATTATGAGTAACTAAAATATTCACAAAGTCTTAACTGTTGTGTAAATAAATATAGTTGGTCCCTACTTATTTAAATGAGAGTATTACTCTAGGGATAAATTATTTTCAAAGAAAAACCACATGCTTCTCCATACACAAAGTTTTATGACATTGGCCCTTATTTATCTGAGGCAGTAAAACATGTAAAATTCTTCACTCTAATCCTACATTCTTTCACGGGTTTTATCATTCTTGAGCACTACACGTTTTAATAATAAGTGTTAATATTCAGAGTATATGAAAACTACTGTACATTGAATTTTTAATCCACTATTATAATAAATAAAAATAAACATTCCTACTCATAGCAAACATAGTTATTTTAAATAAAATTGGGTCTAAATGAAATTTGGTGACATTCTCAGTATATTTTTATCTAGAATATTTATTTTACGGTCTAGGATTTGACTTTGGAATAAGTTATTTTTCTAAAAATTAATGAGGTTAATGATATGCATATTACTGGCGTTTAGGCTATCTGTATTTACTAATTTAAGTACAACGGATGAGTAGCGATACTATTTTATTTACTGTAGAAATAATATCAAAATTAAGATACAAATAAATATTTCTTTATAACAAACAATGTACCGATTATTCTGATGTTTCAAGTACTTTTTTTTCTAAAAAAACTCTTGTCTGAAAGTAAATGTTACTAACAATCTGTAACGCACTTATAGTGTGTTCAAAATCTCTTGTGCCTTTGCCGAGTTCGTATCACGCTAGTACTAAGTAATTTCAACCTTACAGGAAATCAAACTAATAAAGTTACTAGACCTGATTAATTTACACTTAGCATTCTTGACTACGACACGGAGTCGATGATAAGTAAAATATATTTAAAACCATTAAAGTTAATGAACTTTTGTGTTCCCAATGCCACAAAGTAAGTAAGTATATGATACCCAACAGCCTCTGTGGTATGATGGTCAGATTTACTGACTTCAGGTCCTGACGTTCGGGTTCGATGCCTAGTGCTTCCAATTCTGTCTGCGAAGCAGTGGGCCTGAAACGGAATCAAAATCAACCTCGTGGAAACAAATGAGGTGTGGGTGATCTATACTAATGTAAAAGGGAATGGGTGATCTTTTAAAAATCATAAGTATTCTTTGAAAATTAAATTTTACGGACCAAGTCTTGTGTCAATGGTTAAAGATAAAAATGAAAATAATGTGATTTATATATCTGAAAACTAGAGTCTGGAAAAAAAAAATCTGCAGAACATTAAAAAGTGAGGGTTTAATTGGCTGTGCCCTGACAATGAGTAACATGGTTCACACTTAACACAACTGCCACTGGGCAAATAAGTTTTGGCCCATACCAGACATTCCCTCAATCTAGGTTTCATTTCATCAGAACTTTTAGTAGGAGTTTGATGTAAAATTTGCAATTATCTACTATTATATATAGTTTTTATCATGAACATTAGATTTGTTACTTAACGTTTCGAATAGTGTTAAAAGGTGAAAATCATCCTAGTCATTGTATCTTCCCTCGCTTGAGATTGGCTAAAATATTAGCCGCTAAATTAATGCATTCAATAATTGTTTAAGGAGGATTTGGGATATGGAATGAGTATGAAGCATGCTAACTTAAGAAAAGTTCCAACCCTTGCCACCCGCTTTGGTGGCCACATGGTCTAAAGTGTCACTCTTGCAGTAGGCTTGACTGCTAATGATGGGAAGATCGAGGTTCGAATCTCAGTAGGATATACTGAGGTGTGTTTTTTCCTAAATGGATTTCTGCTCTAACTTTGTGCAAATGAGAGTACACTTCCTCTAAATTTGCCCTTCCTCAGTCTTAACACATTGGCATAATGATTACATAATATGCGTATAACCCAAACCGGTAGTAAGATGTGGTGATAAAAAAAATCTTTGCCCTAGTGATTATTCTTGTCTCAATAAAAATCAAAATATAGCGCTAAGTTATCAATGTATATCAGAGCATTTTTATTTTATGAATATCATTATGACCTATATTGGTTTTGAAAAACACCCAATCCTATATGAATCCATTTATAAAGACACTGAACACAAAATATGTATAGCAGGTGATTGCTACAATTTATTCAAATAAACTAACACAGGTTTGTCCACATCATAGTTTTATTTACAAGGTTCACATGGCACAATGTGGTATACAAAAGATGATTATCCTCTCAACATATTTCGTATACATTGTTACAATTGTTACTTGAGTAGGTAACATAGTTGATGCACTTCATATTTGGCCAATCGACTAGTTTTTGTCCATGTACATGCACAAAATATTTTCACTTTGTAAAAAGTAATCTTTCTACCTTATCTATAATCATACACTTTTCTTCATATGATGACATAAAATCTCTTGTTAAAGTCTCAAGCTAGAAAGTCTTTGGCTACAAATAATTTTGTGAACTTGTAATTGGTTTGAAATTTTCGCAAACTGAATAGTTGGTTGTGTGGCCGGTACAAACATGTTGAGTGTGTTTACACCGCTTGCCATGTGGCATGTACAACTATAGTAGCTTATGGTTGGAATCTCATATCTCTTCTTATAAGTATTTCTGAATATCTCAGTTCATTTGTAACAATGAACCTTCTATTTTCTCAAACTTGTTATTTAATATTATCTCAAAGCATAATGTCAAATACTTCCTAGCAAAGGTAATTTTAATCCAATATGTCTGATTAATTTTATTTTATTAAGATAAATAATTATAACAATTTGTACACTTTTACATATTTTTTCCCATGCAGCAAAAAGAGTATTTTGATTAGAGGTGTAATGATACGTGGTTTTTTATTGATATTGATACTGAAATATTTGTGTCCCAATGCTACTGGTACCAACACTAGCAAATACATATTGTGATTAATTAATATACAATTGATGTTTGGCAAAGAACTGAATCAACCTAAATCTGTCTTATTGGTGTTTTTTTTAGCTAAAGGTACATACACAATTTGGTAAACTATTTAGTAAATTAGCATTGATCATCTATTGCCCTTAGGCTTAAAACCAAATTTATAACATATATGTATTGTATATAATTTCTTATTCAAGCAATATTTAAACTTATACAAATACCTTGTATGTTTTCTCCATAATACTGAGTTTTGATATATCAGTACACCTCTAATGATAATACATAAAATAAATCAAATTCAGTGAGCAATATTTTTATAACAATATATTCCAATGCATAACAAACACTGATGTTAAAATTAATTAGATTTAAGGCAATGACATATGCCTATATAAATCCATGACATAGTTTAAATGACTTTCCCAATGTCATGTCAGCTTAAGATGATTTGATTATCAACCACTACAGCAAGAGTATTACTTAGTTAATTTGCAATTAGTTAGTTTTCATATCATTGTCATGTAATCATAGTAATTACGCAACGCATGGGCGTAGGGATGGGGTTCTAAAAGCCTTCATTTTTCAAAAATCAGATTAGGACCATTCCAAATATTTTCTAAGGGCATCCACTTTTAAAAAGTTGCTCGTGGAAGACTACTTACTCTAAATAGCCTCTAGAAGTATCCAAATTTCAAAAAAGTATCAGTGGGTAAGACACTACAAATAGCTTCTAGGAGCATCCAGTTTTTTAACATTAACTGAGGGCTAGTAGATTATATGATCGTTTAATCACAATGTTACAGTACAGCCCCCTCTCCTACACAAATAAAGTTCCACCACTACTGTATAGAATAATAAATGTTCTTATTTCTAAGGGTTTAATAATAAGTCTTAACATCGTGTCATAAACCTACGATTTTGAAAACCACCAATCCCTAAAATTAAATTCCCCCTACACCCATGTGGCAGCTCAGGTCTTCATTCATGAACCACGAGCTATATTTGAATCCTCGAAAGGTCTTAGATTTGTATCCACATACATTACATATATAATTGTATATACATAATTATAATAAATGTAAAAGTCTTTGTATTTGTATTTTAATGAAAGCCCAAGTATTTATATATAATAAAAAAAATGGGGTTAAAACTTTATAAATGAGACATCACACATAATCATAATTTAGATCTTTTATTCAGGGAAAGATCTGATAGTTTGGATTTAACTCTTGTGAAATTCATTGAACTGGAAAATAAATTTGCAGTCCACAAAACTCATTTGGTGGACTGCGAGTTAAAGACTCCTGTGCCAGGACACGGCATGCATTAATATTTTATTTTTATTACTCTGCAGAAGAAATACATATGCTTATATTTAGTGTCAATCAATATAACCAATGAGTTAATATTTTAGTGCATAAATAATTGTGCATTCAAGTATTCGCCTAAAAACAACAGAACTATGGTCACATAAAGAGCCCTAAACCAATCATATAACTGCAGCATGCTCCACTCTTCCTGCTATTTACGAGTTGGAATCATTTCAGAATAATCCGCTCGGAGAGACGATTATTAACATTCACAACCAACAGACTTCGTTCCTTTTTCTTTTGTTTGAGAATAATAAATGGATGACATTTTATTTATTTGTGTTCCAAAGTGTTTGTTTATATGTTAAACTAAGAAAGACATTATTTTATTTTGGGTTTATTTCACATTTACCCTCCTTTTATCCTAGTAAAAGTATAGTATAGCTTTTAAAATAGGGTGAAAGTGGAGTCAAGTCGAAGTTAAATTAAGTGGATAAAAATAAAAATATGTTTTTAATGTTAATATTTCATTGTATTCATCTCTGTGCTTTGTCGATGAAAACTGAGAATGTTTCATTCTGGAAATATTGAAGAGTTTTTTTTTTACTAACAATAGAGGTGGGCTTTATAAACCCCTAAACCTACTTATTCAAATAATTTATATTATGATGTTTCCAAATAAAGTATAACCCAAAATGTTGAATAGCTAATGTCTAGTTACGACTCCAACTCGCGGGGTATGTATCACAAACATATTTGACTGGCTTTTTGAAAGCACACACATACTTAATAATGGAAATTATTCTGGTATGTCTGATGACATTTGTACCTCTTTATTAAAATAGATGTACATAAACACTCGGGAAGAGAAACTTAAAATACAAAAACTACTTTTTTACCTAGAAATTGATTTCATGACAAAACTAATAAAAAATATATTTTTGAAGATTTAGGTAACCATTCACACTTGATGACCTTTTCTCTCACACATTTTTAACTTTGTTTACCCTGAAAGGTATCAGTCTTAATTTGATAGATTACACCATGACCCTATCTTATAAGCTCTTTTACCACAGTGGAATAATTCAAGGTAAGCTTGCTAACTTTCAGGGTAAAAGAAGCCTGGAGACTACATATTTTGCTCTAGAGTGAATACTGCCCAGGATGCCAAATCATATCTCAACACATATTGATTAACTCACTAAAATTGATGGGTGTCGCAAAAGAAAGATAAAAATTATATATATATATATATAATGGTGGGTATTATGGACAAGAAGATAAGAAATTTTGTGTTTGGCCACTCACATCTTAGAGTTTAATTTTGTGAGGGCTCTACATACAAAACTGTTAAATATGGGGGTTTTCACCGCGTATTATCACCGTTTGGGTTATACGCTTACGTACTAGTTACGCTAATGGATTAGGGATGAAGAAGTTTGAATTATAGGAAGTGCACTCGCTTTGCATGAAGAGAAAGAAAAACCATTTAGGAAAAAAAACTTCAGAACGGTCGACTGGGATCAAATCACGGTCTCTCTGTCTTCGACAGTCTTGTCTACTGCAAGAGAAGTGTGTTAGGTCATGCAGCCACTGAAGCGGGTGTTAAATGTGTTGTCTTAAGTCTATAAACAAATATGAATTCAAATTTTGTTTTTTAAACAGAGAATATCATTAATTGCAGTCTGAGCTGTATTTGTAGAACATATACATACACACAAAAAGGAGTAGTTAAGTTGGTCATATTTTGTACTATATAGCTGTACGCGTACATTTCCTTGGTGGTGGTATTGTTAATATTATTCACAAAGAGGTTGAAATCCAGTAAAATACAGAGGTCTCATTTGCTAATAGCCCAAGCATGTTAAATGGATGAAAATACAACCTTAGCAAATATAGATGACATTACTTCACAGAATTCTTGATCGGCCATTACTTCCGGGTGATAGATTTAATGAAGAATATTAGTGTTTTTTATAGTTGCCTTCCTTCAATTCAAATGGGTATGATATAAATTGAATAAATTAACTGTACAAATTACAATGTTGACAATAATAAAGGAAATGAAGCAAATAAAGTATA
The DNA here is from genome assembly GCA_039000515.1 of Timema cristinae. NCBI lineage: Eukaryota > Metazoa > Arthropoda > Insecta > Phasmatodea > Timematidae > Timema > Timema cristinae. Next base: position 12,561,330 of record JBCFYV010000003.1, read on the forward strand.
AAATAATCAATAAATTCTAGCTTGCAAATGCTCAGGTTGATAATATGATACCCTCATCCCAAAATTAATAACAAAGTAGGAATCAATCTTGACTAAAAAAACAAGTAAAAATAAAATAAATCGGCACTATAAAAGGCACAAATAATAAGGGTTTTTGTAAATATTATTTAAATCTATTTATCTTTCACATAATGACCGCAGTGGGTGCAATGCACAGATCCTTTCGACGTAGAACAGCTGTTCTTCACAGCTAAAAGTGTGCTACTGACACAGTATTAGTTCTTTTAATCTGGAGAAATATTCACTAGTCGTTTAGTTGAGCACACGTTGGACTGTTTACAAGAAAACAAGTACATATTGGAAACTATATTTTTACAATTCAGAAATTATAATTACATAGTTTATCCTTTCAAAATCTATTACATCATATAAAAAGAATTAACATAATTTTATATATATTTTGTTGTAATTTTTCATTAATCGTTGGTAGATAAGCTCAAATAGTGTATATTTTGCTCTTTTCGAACCAACAAATTAATTTAAAATAGTGTTTTCTCTGTACAAAATATGAGATAGTTGTTGTGCCACCAATTACAGAATGTTTGAACAGAATGATGAGAAAATTTCACTCCCAAAGGCATCCATGAAATATTAACTGCCATGTCCAAGCATGGCTTTTAAAAGAGTTGATGATAACAATAGTTCACAGTTTTCTTGTTGGATATGAATTATGCCTCATTTACACTAATTTTACAGTTTTTATAAATTTCTCATGGTAGAAATTATATCTTACATTTCACTATAGACAATCCCTTTTAAAACAGAAAATAGACCAAAAAGCTTGTGTGAGTGATTGTAGGCAGGCCATTATCTATTCTTACTACAGCAATATATTTTTTTAAAGGGGGAAATTTTATTTAAATTAGATTAAAACTATTTAAAATTAAATATAAACTAGTTATAATTTTTTAAACTTTTTACTCTATAAATCTTGTATTGACAAAAAAAAAAATAAACATTATGCAACTAACTATCTTGTCTTGAATAAGATAATAAATTATGTAAACTGATTTATAAGGACCTGCCTGCTAATCATATTTAATATTTATTCTTCATCAAAGTAAATTGTAATTGTTGGTAATTTTAATTATATTTACTATATCCCAACATAAATTTAGATCCTGATACTTGGTACTACTGATCTATGCTCTGATCAGAAATAGCATTTAAAAACTGTGACCAATGTTAGCGCTTCAGAGTTGAAATAGTTGGGCTCGATAAACTCAAATTAATCAGAAATATGTGACCAATATTACAAACTATATATTATGAGTACATTGAGGCTCCTGGGAAAGGGGGGGGGGGGGTATTTAATTTTTTGAAATAGATAAAATAAAATGTAAAATAAAATATGAATTACAAGAAATAAAGTAAAATGTTCATTCATACTTGGGATTATTAATGTATGCTCAGCTCACCTGGCTGGGATGTCTTCTGGAGAATTTACCAGAATGAAAAGAGTTGTTTACCAGGCTGAAAACTTGGCAAGCCACGATAAAAGGAGTAGAAAGCAAGTTTTTCTAGAGATGTCTTCTAGAAAATTGTACTATACTTTCAGCTAATAAAAGTTTCAATGTGTACCTATAGATGAAGTCCTCCCTCCTCCAAGAGAAAGTTAAATCCCACCCTTCTGAGCCACTCCTTTGGTCAAGAGGGACTTGTCCCCTAAACACCAGAAATACTGTCTCTGGATGCATTTTGCTATGTCTTGGTTTATTAATTTAAATGTATCAATAACTGACACATAATTACTCCACAGGATTTTTTTTATACTATGTCATGTTTGATTAAATTCAAGTCTGACACCTTAGCTCAGTCAGTAACGTGTCTGTCTACTGGTTTAAGGGTCCCGGGTTTGATTCCCAACATGGCCAAAAAATGTATCTTTAGTTAAATGTGGGTTTACCTTTAACAATGATGACTTAACGGCCGAGGGCTGGATGTTGTGTCCTAGATTTAAGTTAATCTATAAGTTGTGCGCTGATATAATCAGTCAGTTCAGAAAGTTCACTTTAAATATTCTGGCAGATTTTCAAACAGTAAATGCTTCTAAAGTCATTTTAGGTTTGATACATGGCAATCTTTAAACTTTTTATAAAAACTTCAGAAAATTTCCAATACCCAATAAACCCAGTGTCAATGTGGTCATCCAAATATAATTACGTTTTATAAGATTTATCTATGATATTAAGTTTAATTGCACCAGCATAAGATGGCCGGAGTAGCATGTAGATATCTGTGGTAGTTCCTAGTTCTAGCTCGTTTCCCTTCCTCAGATTTCAATATCAGGAATCTGGGAGGTGTAAAACTAAGGTACAACTTACAACTCGATTACCTTTTTAACACCTCTTTTATTTATGCCTCTGTGGATCCTAATATTGCTAGTTTGATGTCGTCAGAATCTGTTTAGTTTGTTACTTTATCATAACTTGATATTTACTATTTTTACATTAGTTTGTCTCAGGCCTGAAGATGGCGTAATTACTGAAACATGTCGTCACCCAGCCAAGAGTAGCAACAAATTATATGTGGAAAGGAATTAAAACCACACAGATAAGGAACGTTACTTTATTCATACTTTTAAAACGTCAATTTTTCCTTTTTGGTTATTCTTCTTTCATAACAATCACTTATGTATATGATTTTGTATTTATAATATATTACAACTGAGTAAATCATAACCTGGATGACACATCTGTTGATTTCCATTAATTATACAGTTAATCTTGTCTCGATAGTTAACACAAGCAAAAAATTTTATAAACCATTTGACTCGAATAACAAGCCTTTAGCATTAAATTATTTACAATCTTTGTGAAATATTTCTTAACTTTCATTTTAATGTGTTTCATGTAGATTTTATACTGTTAATTTTTCTTTACATGTGTAAGGTACATAAATAACAAGTAACTAACCTATTTTTTTTTGTTAAGTCATAACCTTCATATAACCTGTTATTTTTTTCTCAAGTACTCAAAATTTGGTATAGTCTTTAAGTTATTATATTAATAACTCTAATATAATTAATTTGTTAATTTACACTTTTATTTTTGCTTATCAGCCATACTATAATCTGCTACTACTTAAATATTGTTTTACACAGATTTATATTTTTTACTTGTTTTATGCTAATTAATTTCAGGACTTTACTATTTAACAATCTCAATGATGATTTTTTAGAATTGTTATTATACCTGTTTTATTTGACCTAATTTATTGATATATTATTTTATCATTGAATAAATTATCTTCATGTTTTGTTTCATATTTATATTGTTTAATTGACCAAAGAAGTTGTACCAATTAATATAATTAGCTGTTCCACCAAGTATGTTCCTTATATTATAAATTAATTTTCTCCTTACTACAACTAATATGAAAATTAAGGTACAAAAAATACTTTGAAGCCTTAAACCATTATTTTTATAACTTAAGAATAAGGTCCGAATTTTGATGACAAATATGGCCAAAAGGTTACCAGTATAGTGATACTTTAAAGGATATAAAATTATTTTAAATCGCCAAAAAATGACTCAAAAATGTAAAAGGATACTCGGAAAGAATGCATTCGAATAGGTAAAGGACGCCCTTTAAAAGTGGAAACCAAACTAATTTGGTATGCAATGAAAGACATTTAAAAAACTGCATTATTACTCTTCGCTAAATATGAACATTGATTTAGCAATAGGCCTACCTGCTTAGAAGCAATAGATACATCCTTCCTTCACCACCAATGGCATCGCACCAGGGCAAGCACTGCTTGCATTTGGTTGAAGATATGTAATTATTTTATTTAATGTTTGCAAAAATATTCTCCTGGTAATCATTAAAATGTAATTCAAGTATCAGTGGGTTTGAAAAACAAACATATGGCAGTGACCGTAACATGCATGCAAGACGTGCACTAGTCCATCTAATGGTGGATGAAAGTCGATATTTGTCAGACTTTCGTCCCATTGCTCTAGCTAGTGTAGTTCTTATTTGTGATGTCATAAAGGGGTAAGAGCTGCGGATGTTGGGTAAAAATGCAAGTAGTCGAGCTACGACTTCTCTTGCCCGAAAGGTGACAACAAGAACCAAAGTCACTACCCGTCTATTCCCCTTTCAAAACATAAAGGGATGGTATGGCATGAAAGGGGAAATTAATATTGTCAAGTAACTGACCCGTGCCTATATATATATATCTTTAAGTCCGGTACACATGACACAACTTCTTGTACATAAAGTTGTTCAGGAAGTTGCAGCCTAAAGATGGCGTCGTGTGATCACAAAAATTTGTACAAGATCTGCTATAGACAACTTATTGTATACAATTTCAGGAAATAGAACGCGACCTATATTAGCCATTTTTCTTGTACAACTTTTGAGTTGTAAACACAAAAACTTTGTCTGCTAGACAATAACTTTTTTTTAAAAAGAACGAACATAAGAAAAACAGTTAAATGCTTGAAAACAAACAAATAATTATGATTAAAGGAGGTTAAACCCCAAATATAAAGGTTTTCAACAGTTTTTTTTTTTAAATTATATGAATTAAAAAAATATATATTTTTATAATATTTAGGAATGATTACGAAATTATTTACATTAAATACCAATATTTTCCCAATCATTCAATCATTTTTCCATAAAAAAGGCAAAAACGCCATGTTTGTTTCAACTATTGTATGCAATCACAGATGCCGTGTGAAAAGTCACTGGCTAAAATTTGTATGTAATTCATCTGAACAAGATATTGTACAATTTCTTGCACAACTTTTTGTACAAGAAATTGTGTCATGTGTATTTGGTTTTATAGCTTTGTGGAGTTTATTGCAGCAGGTGCTTTTGTTTTGATGTGTGTATCAGTGAAAGCTGGAAAACGAAATTTTATAAGTATATGTCTATAATAAGACTTAATAACACAATAATGTAGATCACAGAACAGAAGGACGCCCAAAGCCACAACTATCATAAAAAAAACTCCAAATAGCTTCTTGAAGCATATTTTTTTTTTTAATTCCGGTACCTCCCCTTTTAAGCTTGGGGGCATCCCTTCCAAGCTTGCCTAAGAATTTTGGTCATGAGATGCTACTGTTCTCCACCCTTCTCTTTCCAGTTTCGTTGAAGTAACTTACCAGGAATATGGATTTTCAAAACACGCATGTTAAGAGAGTGTAGGTATAAAGTTTATTTTAAGACTATATCATCATTTCAGTATGATAAATTTGTGGTGAGAAATATTATGTTTGAACAATCATCAATTTACAAAACATTAATAGTCTTCAAAATAAATGCCAAAAATCAAAAATAACTAAAGAAATCTAAAGCAATAAAATATTATATCACGAACATTATTGAACATTATTTTTGAGCATTTTCTGTGAAGTACCAAAAAAAGATGACATGTGATTAAAATTCAGGCCTTGCTTATGAATTTGAATAATACTCTTGACATGACGCAGCTATTGAATGACATTGGTAAATAAAGTATATTAATAAACTAAAAATTCATCTTTATTTTTGTTATGTTAACAAAAAAAATAGCTAAACAAAATTTGGAAAACTAATATCAATAGAAATATATATTTTCTGCCCTCTTTTTATGTCTGTTGAATATAAATACAAAAAGGTTTTCAATTTTTTTTTTTTTTTACAAACATATAATATAGCCTAGCTAAAATAATGCAGTAGTGGTTGAACACATATTATAGTTCCGAGTAGTACTGGGGTTATACTTTAGTGATTTTTTTTGCTGGGTTATTTTAAAATGAATTAAACAGTAAATTGGTCAATTTTGTCATTGTTAGTTGAAAACTTTCAAAAACATAAATTAATAATTTTTATCATGTCTCATAGAATAATATATAAGGTTTGATTAGAAAAAAGTTACACATTATATAAATTAGCATTGCAAAGTAATTGAAAGCTCAAATATGGCTGGGCTACTCACTCGAGCTTGTGTCATTAACATGATGTGTGTGGCAAGAAGTGATGGAGCGATGTCACATCACCAGTCATGATTCTATTCAGAAAACTGGTCTCTTGGGGGTGAAGTGATGGAGCAATGTCGCATCACCAGTCATGATTCTATTCAGAAAACTGGTCTCTTGGGGGTGAAGTGATGGAGCAATGTCGCATCACCAGTCATGATTCTATTCAGAAAACTGGTATCTTGGGGGTGAAGTGATGGAGCAATGTCGCATCACCAGTCATGATTCTATTCAGAAAACTGGTCTCTTGGGGGTGAAGTGATGGAGCAATGTCGCATCACCAGTCATGATTCTATTCAGAAAACTGGTCTCTTGGGGGTGAAGTGATGGAGCAATGTCGCATCACCAGTCATGATTCTATTCAGAAAACTGGTCTCTTGGGGGTGAAGTGATGGAGCAATGTCGCATCACCAGTCATGATTCTATTCAGAAAACTGGTCTCTTAGGGGTGAAGTGATGGAGCAATGTCGCATCACCAGTCATGATTCTATTCATAAAACTGGTCTCTTGGGGGTGAAGTGATGGAGCAATGTCGCATCACCAGTCATGATTCTATTCAGAAAACTGGTCTCTTGGGGGTGAAGTGATGGAGCAATGTCGCATCACCAGTCATGATTCTATTCAGAAAACTGGTCTCTTGGGGGTGAAGTGATGGAGCAATGTCGCATCACCAGTCATGATTCTATTCAGAAAACTGGTCTCTTGGGGGTGAAGTGATGGAGCAATGTCGCATCACCAGTCATGATTCTATTCAGAAAACTGGTCTCTTAGGGGTGAAGTGATGGAGCAATGTCGCATCACCAGTCATGATTCTATTCAGAAAACTGGTTTCTTGGGGGTGAAGTGATGGAGCAATGTCGCATCACCAGTCATGATTCTATTCAGAAAACTGGTCTCTTGGGGTGAAGTGATGGAGCAATGTCGCATCACCAGTCATGATTCTATTCAGAAAACTGGTCTCTTGGGGGTGAAGTGATGGAGCAATGTCGCATCACCAGTCATGATTCTATTCAGAAAACTGGTCTCTTGTGGGTGAAGTGATGGAGCAATGTCGCATCACCAGTCATGATTCTATTCAGAAAACTGGTCTCTTAGGGGTGAAGTAATGGAGCGATGTCGCATCACCAGTCATGATTCTATTCAGAAAACTGGTCTCTTGGGGGTGAAGTGATGGAGCAATGTCGCATCACCAGTCATGATTCTATTCAGAAAACTGGTCTCTTAGGGGTGAAGTAATGGAGCGATGTCACATCACCAGTCATGATTCTATTCAGAAAACTGGTCTCTTGGGGGTGAAGTGATGGAGCAATGTCGCATCACCAGTCATGATTCTATTCAGAAAACTGGTCTCTTGGGGGTGAAGTGATGGAGCAATGTCGCATCACCAGTCATGATTCTATTCAGAAAACTGGTCTCTTAGGGGTGAAGTGATGGAGCAATGTCGCATCACCAGTCATGATTCTATTCATAAAACTGGTCTCTTGGGGGTGAAGTGATGGAGCAATGTCGCATCACCAGTCATGATTCTATTCAGAAAACTGGTCTCTTGGGGGTGAAGTGATGGAGCAATGTCGCATCACCAGTCATGATTCTATTCAGAAAACTGGTCTCTTGGGGGTGAAGTGATGGAGCAATGTCGCATCACCAGTCATGATTCTATTCAGAAAACTGGTCTCTTGGGGGTGAAGTGATGGAGCAATGTCGCATCACCAGTCATGATTCTATTCAGAAAACTGGTCTCTTGGGGGTGAAGTGATGGAGCAATGTCGCATCACCAGTCATGATTCTATTCAGAAAACTGGTCTCTTGGGGGTGAAGTGATGGAGCAATGTCGCATCACCAGTCATGATTCTATTCAGAAAACTGGTCTCTTGGGGGTGAAGTGATGGAGCAATGTCACATCACCAGTCATGATTCTATTCAGAAAACTGAGTTCCTCCAATGCAAAGCACTGCAATAGATTCAAAAGATGACATTATTCACCGTGCTATGTTGTTTTCTGTCAATGTGCATGGCATCCATCATGTATTGACTTTTTAATACTGCAATTCATCTAATACATGTCAGCAATGTCATTGAATAGTCCTAGGTTCACGCGGAAAAGTTATTCCTCTGTCCTGTTGAATGAGTTCTTCAACATGTGTAATGTCGACCTCAGTTGTTGAGGAGCTTGGTTGGCCACTTCTACCCCCATTGTCGTTCATCACATTTTCCCTGCCAGATTCAAAGGCACAAAACCATTTGATAATGAGTTGCCTTGTCATCACTCAACTGTCATACACTTTAACAATTTGACGATGAATCTCGGCCGAGGAAACATTCTTTGCCCAAAAAAAGCGTATCACTCCATGCACTTCACAAGAGACCAATTTTACAAGCAAGTCATGATTTTTAACTGCCCCTGCGCACCTCTTGACCAGCATATCATACTAATGAGACAGCCTCAAGCAATGGAGCTTGCTATTGAGTAGGCCAGCGACATTTGAGCTTTTGATTAAATCACAACATTAATTAATAGGCCATGTAGCTTTTTTTCTGAATTGAGCCTCATACAAATTTATTATTTAAAGTATAAACTATTTTAAATACTATTTATCAGACCATGTAAATAAATATTATTTTATATTTTATAATATATTAATTTGTTAAAACAAAACGCCCTTCGGAAGTGAAATGTTCTCAACGTGTAACCTATTATCACAAGGCATACACTGTCGCAGTACCTAATTTAGTGGGTATCATGTTTGTCGCACTACACCTGCTGGTTGCACTGGGTATCAAATGTTTCAGAGTCAGGGCTGCCATAACCACTGGACCCGTCATCTTTGGTGTGTGTCTTGTAACACTGTGGGGCTGATACCAGTGTCTTGCCAGCAGTTGGCGGCGCTCGAGGAAACAGCACACACTCATAACTGCTGTTTATATGGTCGCCTGCTGGCTGAAAAAAACAACAATATTACACTATGCTACTCTTGTGATGGCTGCTTTAACCCCAGTCAATAGATTACAATTAAATTTAAATAACTTAGTAACCTACTTTTTATACTATTCAAAATGGAGGTATATATATTCTCCGAGCTAAGATTTATATTTTTTAAAGTTAATGTTGACATAGAGGAACAGGCAGGCATGCGCACAAGGGGGTATCCACAGGTATCCGAGTGATTGATGGGATAGCGAGGATGGGTAACGTGGAGGAGGGGAGGGGGTCTGCTAAGATTTTAAATGACTCATCATGAATTAAGCCTCACTAATTAAGACACATACAATTTATCTTTGCTATTAATTACCCTTTTTCAGTCAATTAATTAAGAATTCTCTTTATAAAATTCCTCCTTGCAGGGAAAGGGGAAGTTCATTGACCAAATGGGGGACATGTTTCCCATCCCCCCCACTCCCTAGTAGCTATGCCACTGAGAAACACAAATTCATAAATTTTAATATTTATTGTTGGCTATTTGAATGAAGTAACAATAGAAAACTTGGCTACAGACATCTACACATTTTGGATCACTTAGCAATGTTTTTAGCACCGTGTCTTACTACACATTCGGGTTATATGCTTATGTACTAATTACACTAATTATTTTAGGTATTAGGAAGGTTATATTTTTAAGAAGTATATCCACATTTGCGTGGAAAACCATTTTGGGAAAAACTATCCTCAGTACACCTGACCAAGATTCAAACCTCAATCTCCTCGTTATCAGCAGTCTAGTCCAACAAAGGAGCAGCGCGTTAGATCATTTGGCCACCGAAGCGGGTACTTAGAGGATATTGGTTCTGTGCCGCCATTGTTCCCAAAAGTAACCATGGTGTACATGCAGACTCTAAGTGAAATCATGTTTATGGAACAATAAAAAATGGTATATTACATTATTTTGCATATTTGAAGAGTGTAAGAATATAGTGAGTGGGGAGGGTGGGGAAGGTTGAAGGTAGACATAAAAGGAATGTGGATAGTGTCCACTGACCTGCGAGTGGTGCTTTAAAATAGTCAGATAAGAGAAGTCAGAAATAACTCATCAACACATTCATACCACAGTGAGGGTATTTACATTTGTCTGACGTCACAATGAATACTTTGGGGCGTAAGAAAAGACAAGGAACAGAACTAAAAGAGACTATTTGAATCAACGGTAGTCTACAATACAAATTGTTAAATGAAACCTAAGCTAGGCAAAAACAAAATACTTAGAAGTGTAATATTTTTCATAAACTGAAAATGCGCATAAATAATAAATTAATTTAGAACATTTAGTTTCAATTATTCAATTACACATATGCAAGAAGTTTGTATAAATATGAATCTTAAATATCAATCTATAAAATTATAAGAGACAACTAGACTACATAAATTATAAAATACTTAATGAAATGTAAATTTTTTAAAGGATGCCTGATTTAAGTATTCACAACTCATGTCCCACTAAACTAAAATTAGGATACAGATTGTAAAAAGTGATGTTTAAGAAAATATGCCAGCATTTTCTTGTAGTGGTTATGGGAACACCTTGGTCAAAACAATAAATGTATTGGAAAAATATTCATATATGAAACATTATCTGACAGTTTTAAAAGGAATTTTGATTTCTTAATAACATTTGCAACTTTGTTTTTGATAAAACCGATGAATGACAGTATTTAAAAAGAATTAAAAAATCTTTATCCTTTGTTCTAAACCTAGCTTTCTTTCATGACTCTACTAGAGGCTGTCCTGTATCCTAACTGTGTAATGGTTTTAATGTCAGGACTTTATGAGACTAACATTCATGTATCAATAATTATATAATTTTTGGAATAAAATTATTTATTTGTAACTATAAAAATTCCACTAGCTGACAAACTCGTTATATTTCCAAATCCGAACAACTTATGAAAGCATTTTCCTATCACAAAAGTATTACATAGCATTGACTATAACCCCCAACCCTCGCCCCAAAGAACCATTGTTCCCTTGGCTCACCCTCAACCCTTTCCAAATTATTGTTTATCTAATCATGTTTTCATAGATTTAAAAAAACAAAAACAAGTGAACCATTTACACACAGTAATTACTTGCATTACTTGAAAATAAAATGTTTGCCAGAGGTGTGCAGGCCCAGTGTTTATAGATTGGGAGGGCCCCGCCCCATTTACCCAGTAACAAATATATTTCATTTATGAGGGGGCAGTAATAATTTGGGCCTCGTTTATCTAAGAATAAACTTGAGATATTACATAGCCATTCAAAAATAATTAAGACATGTTGGATAAAACCCTGCCTTCATGTTGTCCACAGAATGTATTAGTATTTAAATATGCTAGAGCTAAAAACCACACATCTTAATTTATAATAACTACGTAGTTAGGCTAACGTCAGGAAATGCAGATTCATATTGGATTTTGAGGAAGTTTGCCACCAAGAGTTAAGGACCCCTCCATAGAATCAGAGGAGCCTGGACTTATCCGGCCGCTTCTGTGCACACGCCTATGGTGTTTTCTGCAACACAAACTATTGAAAACAACCCAAAACTGTAAGAATGTACACAAAATGCTAGGCTCATCTAGCGTGGTCTCGCGTTGACACGAAGATCGGGTTTCGAACACTGGTTGAATATTATCTTAATATTTTCCACACACACCTTCCTTGAAACTTCGGGTAAATTTTAATTCAATTTTACATTTACTCATTACCATACTATTAGTGTGATTAAAATGCATGTTCCCCAGATGGATATTAAGACGCAGAGATAAAAATCGCTAATGTCATCTTTATTGTTTAAAAAATTGTTGAACCTTAAGGAACCTCAGGGACTTTTTTACTTTCTATAGTATTTTTCACTTTTAATTTTTCATATGAGACTGTATTTGCAAATGATGTTAGTCACGGCGTTACATCAGAACATTACATTGATATAGATAGTGATTGCACATTTACAGAACCACAAACGTAAGTGGAGCCAAACATCTAATGTTTACACTGCTTTGTAAAGGTAGACGAAAAATGTCTAGAAATGAAAGAATATAAAAACCAATGATTATCTTCAAGTGGATCCATTAGTATTATGAATAAATAGCTGGAATCAAAGGATAAAAATGAAAGTCAATTTAGGAATGACATAACAATTAAAATAGACACATTCTGGTAATATAACTTAGAGACCGTGATTCTCTTTGGGAAATAATGATGCTCAATTTTTAATATGTTTATGTCACAGTCAATTATTTAATTAACGCTTTTTGCTTAAATGTGATGCTCTTTTTTTCCAACACATTTCTGTAACAATATATATTACTTAGTTTAACTTACAATATGATCGTGCTTAGGTAAGGATTAAAGTTCAATGACCCCAACAATGTCTGGTAATAAGTACAGGGTATATAGCTCATCATTATATAACCTTCTCCATTACCCTAATCACTTTTTGCACCAAATATTTTTCTAATTACTGTACTTTGTTTTCGAATACACTAAATTTCTTCTCATCATGAAGATAAAATAACACATTTCACAACCATAAAGAACAACCGATGAAACTCTTGTTTTGTATATGCTAAGTTTTAATTTCTTGATAACAGGCGAGATGTTAACAATTTAATGGCCAAGTAGTAGCATACATTTTCCGACTGCATACGTTTCTTAATTTCCACTCTAATATTGATAATACTAGTTAAAATTGTTTCTAAATATATGAACCCGCTAACCCCACCAAATTGTATGTTATTCACAACAACCTCTAAATAGCTGTCATCCTTAATCTGTGTTTTCTCTGTGATTATGTAGGACCTACTTAGTCTTATCAGCATTCACTTTTAAAAGCCTAGTTACCTGATGACCTCTAATATAATTTCGTCATTCCTTACAGCAGCTTCCTTATTATATTACCAATAAGTCAAAATCCTGTATGTATCCTAATATATGCATTGTACCATTTATGTCAAGCCTCCCAAATCCCTTGCATTTATTTTAATAGCATACTCCCCCTCTCTCTCTCTCACACACACAAAGAAGGTGTTAAGCAATTATTATTTTTATTTTATAAATAATTTCGTGGTTGGTTTGCTGCAGATCTCATTATTATATTTTATGACTATGTATAAAGTATTTCAAACTTGTCGTTTTAACAACCAAGAGGTGTGCTCTAGTCCTGGATATTTACATACACAAGTGCTTTGATAATAGGTCATTTGATATGTCTTTTTTCCGGTAATTTAATTACTCTGAACCCTAAAGAGACACACAGGGGGCGTATGAGTCCCCTTAGCGGTTTGTGTTAAATTTCTTAAAAGTATCCAGTCTGAAGCAATAATAAATAAGTAATTTTAAATTAAAATATGTGTGGATTTTAAGTTTATCATATCTAAATAATCATTCATTGTGTGTACTGGTAGAATTATAAGTTCATAGTTTTGAGTTTAGTGCTTGGCATCATCATATTGATTTATGGCTAGGCAGAGTTAATTCATGTTCCTTCATTTGTCAAAGGGGCCCAATATTATCCCTGTCCCATCAACATTATGTCTGCACGTACCTAATTTTTATCAACTTATTTAGTGAAAGCAAGGCCGTAATTGGGGGTTGGAAGGAGGGGAGGGTGGGTGAAGAGTTTGGGGGTTTAAACCACCCCAAAATGAAGGTACAAGTACAAATCAGGAGCCTGTTTTACCATAAAAAGCACTTCAGAGAACTTCTAGAGGTGTTAAATATTGATAATTTTTTCTAGCCTCCAGCGATTGGGGTATGTGTCCCCCACCCCCACCCCCCAGGATTAAAGTAAACAATACATCAATATTTGTCTGGAGAGAGGATGGTAAAACCAACGGGAAAATCAACCTTAATTCACTTGGCAGAGGATCAAACCGAAGTTCAACTTTCTGAGACAGAGCTGTCAAATTTGCTGGCCTGTTTTAATAAACTAATTTTAACATTCAAATTTGAAGCAAACAAAAAAACTGTCAAAACTTATGGTAAGGACTTTTTTAAACAACATACAAAATAAACACGCCAAATATATTAAAAACTTGTGTGTACAAGGAATATAATTAATTTTAAACAGAAAGAAATCAGAAAGAAATAATGGTCTTTGGGACTGCTATAACTTTATTTTTCATGACCAATCATATAGTTTTAGATATTTCTATTGTGATACAAATCATGCTTTCTCAGCCACATTCATTTAATAAATTAGACTATTTTGATGGATTTAACTCAATTTTTCTTATTTTTAGTAATTTAAAAAATGTATTAATCAAAATGATATTTCCAGAATATCTTCTAAGGGCATCTAATTTTCAAACATTTGACAGGTGGTTCCTTTGGGTTGGAGCCCAAAGGGCTTCAGAAACAAAGCTGAAAGTAACTAAACTTAGACCATGCAGCCCCCGAAGTAGATTATTTTCGATTAAATATATAGTATTTTTTTCAGCTAAACATGTCCTCAAACACATGTCCAAGGCACATATTTTAAAGATGTTAGTATTATGTTAATTTATATATACATATAAATATACCCAATCACGTCGTTCCCTTACAGGGTGGACAAAAAATTGTGCAAAAAGCACAAAAAACAACTCGGTAATTAATCCGTCCTCACTAACTTTCTCCTCACTTCCATATCCTTGCCTACTCTTTTCGCTTCAACAACATCCATACACTGAGTCATGCATGCTCTTTTGTTCTTAAAACTCTTAATGTTTCTTTTTTTCACATATTCATCTACCATATTTAGCCACATCTTACATGGCCTACCCTTTCTTTTGATTCACACTCTACCTTCATATATTTGCTTCACTACTCGATACACACTCAACCTCTCAACATGCTCAAACAAATGTGACACACTTCTTTCACACTAACCTATTGGATTCCCTTTAAAACCACACTCCTTTAGCACCCATTCATTACTGACTTTGTTCATACGAAATTTTCCACATACATTTCTTACATATCTCATTCCAACCATCTTCGCCTTCCTCTTGTGTTTCTCCTGACAAACCATGCTTTACATTCATAAAACAATGTTGATGTTAACCGCAATTTTATATACTGCCAATCTAATTGTTTTAAAGGGGTGTTAAAATATGTCAGAAATTGAATGAGTAGATTCAACTCCAAGAATTTTTATAGTTCAATCATTTGTACTGGAACTTTTATTAAATACCAGTGTTGTGAAATTCCAAACAACATGTTTGCCAACCTTTCAATGAGAATATTCAAGTTTTTTGTAGAGCTTTTCTGTATATCACAGGTAGACACCTAGCTAACATGCGATGTCCGGGACAATTGTCATACCTGCAAAGTACTGACTTGCCTTCGTATGTGTGCGAGGCTGGTTGGGTTGTAGGCCATGTTAGCGAACACCAGCCTCTCCTCGTAGTCATATTCACATAGGATCTTATTGTCACACAGGTAAAATCGGTCGCCCACACAGAACCTGTAATAATGCCACCGCAATAAGCATATCATTAATTAATTTAATGCCCATTAGAACAGTTGATAATCGGCCATCACAAATAAAGTTTGGATCTGTTTGACAGCCCTTTGTGCAACCCTAATTTATTTGAAATTTTTAAACTATTTTCAGCATTTGGTTTAAAGCAAAAAAATTATTTTTGATTTATATTTTATTTTATCAAGTATCGGTAGGTTGGTTTGTTATGGTCACCGATTTACTAAGCCTACACCTGAGTAGCGGAGCTACCGCTTATGGGTCCTCAGGTGGAACTTCTCTTGCTGGTAACCTTCCCTAACTGAGTGTATGGGTGCTGATCGTCACCAACTCTCTCACTCCCAGCCCACCCAGCTGGAAGCCAAACTACCAGACCCTGTTCCAAGCTTGTTAGCTTAGGCCCTGACCAGTCTCCTGTCTCTTGACTGCACCTGAGCTGGTTTATGCTGAAATTTATCCCAACCTCCACCAAGTTATTCAGATCCCAGTGTACACCACTTTGCAGTGAGATCAGGATTGAGTAGGAAATACTAAGTGAGTCCCACTAGGTAGGCTCCTTGTATTGCACGTCACTATCCCACTAGTACTCCTCCTCGGGGAGAACAGAATGAAAGCCACGTATGATGTTTCATGATGACTTGATGGTATGGGTGAAGAGGAAGTACAGGAACAACTAAAAGAACAGAATGATGAAGTGAAAGAATGGGGAATAAAATTTAGCATGGCAAAGTGTGAAGTGATGGTAATGACAAGGAAGATAAGGCCTAGTAAAGCTATAGTTGGATGGAGTAGAGCTGAGAAAAGTATAGAATGTAAAATATCCTGGAAACATGATTGAGGAGAAATATGGAAGTAGAGAGGATTTAATGATAAAAGAGGACAGCAGGGAGAGTTGTTCTATAGGTGTGTAAAAGACCTATGTTGAAGAGAAGTGACCTTGAAGTGTAAGGAACTGTTGTACAGGGTGTGCTTTGTACCCATTGTCACATATGCAGCAGAAGCAGGGACATTGGATGTAAGCGAGACTATGAAAGTGGCGGCCATGAGAATGAAGTTTGTGAGGAGAATGTTAACTGTCACGAGAAGAAACAAGATTAGGAATGAAGTTATCCTAGAAAGACTGGGGGTACAGGGAGTACATGAGTATATGAGATAGTAGAGGACGCAAGACTGAGATGATATGGGCATGTAATAAGGATGGAAAAGAAAAAACTGGAAATGAAGTATGTAGGGAAAAGACCACAAGGAAGGCCAAGAAAGAGATGGGTGGAGCAGATAACATAAATTGTTAAAGTGAGAGGAGAAGAATAGAAGAAATTAAAGGAGGAAGGATAGAGAAAGATGGAGCCATCTTACTAAACTGACCCAGCCAAAGGCTGGAAACGGTCGTTGTTGTTGTTGTTGTTGTTGTTGATGATGATTATGATTATGATGATGATGATGATGATGATGGTGGTTAAAATTGCCTACTTCACATTTAAACCTGGATTATATTTTTGTTTGTGCAAATAACCAGGGCTATGATGTTAATGTTACAAAATAGTACACAATATTATTTATTTACAAATGTTGGGTGTTTTTAGCTTTGTCTGTAACACACTTAAGGTAAATGTTTTTCTAACATTAATTTCTCTGAGGCCCAATTCTAATCGCACCTTTGAAATTGGAGCACAATTAGCTTACCCTTTCCCTTCTTGGCATGAACCATTCCTCCAATTCTGATTTCTAAAACCTAGGTTTTACCCAGGCTATAGAATGCCTGGAACATTCATATTACCCTCCTTGCTATAAGAAATAGTGAGAGAATACTTGGTACGGTAGGTGAGAATCAAAATATTTGTAGGACTTGCTTATTAATTATACCTACTACTAATAACAAAGATAATATTCTGAATTTATTCTTGAAACTTTCCCCAGGAATTATATTGTTATTGTCTTAAAACATGTAAATGACTCAAATAAGCAGTAACGAAAATACTCATCATTTAATTTTAAATACTAAGTACTAAGTTAGTAATAGGTACTAGTTTATCTTGTATGTGTGCTTTGTCTAATTATGTTTTTGCTTTAGTAAATTTTCAAATAACTTGCTACTTTCAATAATCACTCTTAAAATTGGTGTAATATTAAGGCTATTCTTGTGTTTCTTATTATTCTTATCATTATTATTAATATTATTATTCACTTGTCTTCTAAACATATATTGTTAATCCTTGATTATTAAATGTAGCTTTGTAATAACATCTGGCCACAGTGCCAAATAGTCTGTATCTGTCACTAGAATTAAGCCACTTAGCTCCTACAGGCTAATAAGTGCCCAATGTTTAACTTATGTATTAAAAACTTGATATAATATATACAAATTAAATTTAATTATAAATTAGCTAGCTAAACAAAGCAATATTTTACACAAAACTAATAAGTAGAAGTATTAAGTATGTATTTAAATTGATTGTAGTTCTTGAGATTTCAGGATTTAAATATTAGGAAAATAAGCTCTTACTCCTATTAAGTCACTGACAATGATTAGCTGTGTATTCCTACCCAAGTCAACAATGTACAAAATTGTATATTAGTGAGTGTCTTTACTTTCAAAGTGATTAACTGCATAAGGGATATGTTAATGTGTGAGCCAGTCCTCACCTGTGATTGCATTGCTGGCAGGCGAAGCATTCTAAGTGGTATACATTACTTTTAGCTCTCATCACCATCTCAAAGGCAGGGATCACCTTGTTGCACGCAGCACAATATCCTGTTGTGCCAAACAACCTGAGGAAAATACACATTCTAACATGTATTACCAAACATATTATACTCTCTTTCACATATTGCCAATATTAACTGCTCATATGGATATGTATGCATCACTAAGATATTAGCATAGAAGAAAATATTAAAATAATCATTAATACAGTATAGCTCTCAAAACAACTTATTGATAATGAAGGACATAGTCATTGACACAAATTAAAATAATCTTTGAAACTATATTGTTATTTTTAAAACACACACAATTTTAAAATAAAAATTCCTATAAAGTCAAAATTAAATCATTTACACTTTAGTTCATATCTATGAGTATGCTACAAGACAGAGAAAGATGACTACTATATTATTAATATTATTATTATTATTATTATTACTATTATTATGATTATTACTATTATTATGATTATTACTATTATTATTATTATTATTATTATTACTAGCGCCATCTTACTACCCATTCGGGTTATACACACTTAAGCTAATGTGTAATGGTAGGATGAGTGTGAGATGAAATGAAGGACCTACAGTTTAACGTGGGATCAGAACCACGGTGGAGGCCTGGCATTCGCCATATAAGATGACTATAATCTCTTTTAAAGAAATAATTAATGATAATAATAAAATAATACTATTTAAATTGGTAGGTTTATGGTTGTTATTATTATACCTTCTTCTTTCTCATGCAAGTAAACAATGTGATCAAAACATTAATAAAACATCAAATTAAAAAAATGTGATAGTACACAAAAACTAGGTGAAATTTTCATGAAGGCATGTTTGTTAAAGTTGTGGCATTGTTATTTTATTGTTGGTCATGTTTAAGCCTGCTATAACTACCCTCTCTTACAGAGGATGAGGTTCATCTTGATATAAAGTGTGTATCTGAGGTAGTCTCTCTTACAGAGGATGAGGTTCATCTTGATATAAAGTGTGTACCTGAGGTAGTCTCTCTTACAGAGGATGAGGTTCATCTCGATATAAAGTGTGTACCTGAGGTAGTCTCTCTTACAGAGGATGAGGTTCATCTTGATATAAAGTGTGTATCTGAGGTAGTCTCTCTTACAGAGGATGAGGTTCATCTTGATATAAAGTGTGTACCTGAGGTAGTCTCTCTTACAGAGGATGAGGTTCACCTTGATATAAAGTGTGTACCTGAGGTAGTCTCTCTTACAGAGGATGAGGTTCATCTCGATATAAAGTGTGTACCTGAGGTAGTCTCTCTTACAGAGGATGAGGTTCATCTTGATATAAAGTGTGTACCTGAGGTAGTCTCTCTTACAGAGGATGAGGTTCATCTTGATATAAAGTGTGTACCTGAGGTAGTCTCTCTTACAGAGGATGAGGTTCATCTCGATATAAAGTGTGTACCTGAGGTAGTCTCTCTTACAGAGGATGAGGTTCATCTCGATATAAAGTGTGTACCTGAGGTAGTCTCTCTTACAGAGGATGAAGTTCATCTCGATATAAAGTGTGTACCTGAGGTAGTCTCTCTTACAGAGGATGAGGTTCATCTTGATATAAAGTGTGTACCTGAGGTAGTCTCTCTTACAGAGGATGAGGTTCATCTCGATATAAAGTGTGTACCTGAGGTAGTCTCTCTTACAGAGGATGAGGTTCATCTTGATATAAAGTGTGTACCTGAGGTAGTCTCTCTTACAGAGGATGAGGTTCATCTTGATATAAAGTGTGTACCTGAGGTAGTCTCTCTTACAGAGGATGAGGTTCATCTCGATATAAAGTGTGTACCTGAGGTAGTCTCTCTTACAGAGGATGAGGTTCGCCTTTGTATAAAGCGTGGAACCCACTTCGCCCAGTCGACAGTCACAGCAACCACATTTCAGGCAGTCTTCATGCCAGAACAGGTCCAGGGCCTAGGAACATAGAGATTAATTTGTACAAACTATTCTTCAAAATACCTTTTACAATACTATTAATGGAGGAAAATAACACAACTATAACATAATTTGAAATGCCAGTTTAATATATTACAAAAATAATAGGCCTAGCCAATTTAAATATTTTGACATCGCAACATTTATCTGATTTGCATTAAATCGGTATTCACAAGATACCACAATTTAATTTTTAAGTTTTCATGGTTATATTAGGAGGGGAGAGGGAATAAAAAATTGGTTGGGGGGAGGGGGGTATTATTTTGTCAACAGTCATGAGCTCAGGTCGGTGAATTAAGCTTGATGATTGTATGGCACTCATAATTTGTTGAGCCCCAATCTAGTTTTGATATGGATATATTTATTAATTACAATACAAATAATTATGCTTTATAATGATTTGAATAATTTATTTTTGTTAAGAGTAGGAAATGGATTTTATATCAATGTTACTCACACTCCAAACGTTTCAGTGGGAGATAGTAAAAAAACAGTTAGGATTATAAAGAAAACTTTAAGAACATGTTTTGTATCCAATGTTCTCTTATTAGATTTACAATTTTTATTATAATAAACACTTTAATATAATGAACAGATTATGAAATAATTGAAAAAAAAACTGCTTTAAAACAAACAAACAAATTTAATGGCAGTTGTAAAATGTATTTTTAAGCATGGCAATACATCCTATTTTATTCACCACAAAAAAAAGTTTACATATGCGTTACATTTCATTTTAATATAAAAAAGTGAATGATTTTTGTGATTAGCAACTCCACTATTATGCCTGGCTACATTAAGCTTGAAGATTATTTTCCTATCACACCCGAGTTAGGTTAGGTCAGTGCTTTGGCGCTCTCCTTAAGCCACCTCTGACAGCCTTGCCACCAGTTAAACCAGGGACTTACTAAATCTTTCAATTTATTGCAATATAAAAGTATAAAATGTTTGTGGCCTAAGTGCCACCCAAGTTATGACAAAAGAATGTCATAGTTATATTGTGCTAGCTACAGTCTAATTTTCCTAGCAAAGTCCTTTTAGAAACTACAAATATATTCTGTTTTGCTGAAAATCTCAATGACATTTTACTATTTCATTGTTTATTCGTTTTATTTTAGAGGTTATATTACAGTGACAGTTGTAGATTGCATGACATAATATAGAGTAAAGGAACAAGAAGGAATGAGAAGTAAATTCAATAGAGGCTACTAGAAATAAGTGATGGAGATTAGTAAAATTAAGAGTAGCCCAACTAGCAGGAGAAAGTAATGAATTAAGTCATAGTTAGCACAAGTAAGTAGTAATGAACAATAAATATAATAATATATCTCAGAAAAACAAAAGGTGATGAACAGAAAAATTAATAGTATTTGATAGTATACAGACTGGCCCTCTAATGGATTTCAAAACTTTGGCGAGAAATGTTTAGTCAACCATTTAATAATTTGCAGGCCATTGTCGAGCTAATCAAGCATAATAAACAAAAGAGACATAAGCATCTCAAAATGTTATGTTTTGCTTTATGACATATTGATAAGTACTTCATCTCTTATTGTTTTAAGAAATTATGGGGGTAAGAAGCACTGGGCGAGTTGTCATTGTTTCTAAAGATCTTCCTAGTATACGTAATGCCCTCAAATTAGTATCCATTATTTGAGAAACAAATAGCCAAAGCTATTATATTAATCCTCACTAAAGGCATAAATAATAGCTTTGACTATTTGATTGTTAAAATGCAATCCCCTACAATTATAATAATTGTACAAGTGACAACATTAAGCCAACTACCGAGTCAAAGGTGGCTGCGTTATCTGATAGCTCGTGATCTTAATAAAATCACACATTTGTCGCCAACAATTTCCACACGTCCATCATAGACTCTGCCTTAAAATATGAGTGAAGAATTACTCTAGGCACAGGACGATTCTTGGATAGCTCAGTGGTCAGAGCATTGGCGTACTAAGTCAAAGGTCCCGGGTTCGATTCCTGTGTCCAGGTGTCATTTTTCAATTTTAGGAATTAGTATCCAATAGCTTTATATATAGAATAACATTTAATGTATGTCGGAAGCCCGAGAGAGGTATAAAGTTATAGTAAGCCGAGATCTGAGCTGAGTAAACCTCACGTAACCACGTTCAGCAGAGCTGAGTACCCAGGGTCCAGACGTGAGAAATTTGCCCATTGCCTCCAACTGGACATAACGGGGGAGGGGGGGGGGGGCAGTGGAGGGACATACAAGAAAGATGGTACCGGAGTGCAGTCGGACGCTTGACCAAGGTTTCGACTGGTTAGGGGTGAGTGAGTGGGTATAGGCGTCCCGAGGACTGAACCATGGACCTCAGGAGGAAGCGCGTCCATCTCACACCCTATCGACTTTCAACCCCGTGAAAAACCTGTTGCCTACAGTAAAACTGGCACTCCACTCACTCCATCATTGAGTACTCGCTAAACACCGCGACCACCGCCCACCTCCCTTGTCCTAGCTACCCCGACAAGAGACAAGATGGGAAACTGTAGAGTGAGTGTTGGGGGAAGGGTGAGAAGTGGAGAGAGGGGGTGCTAGCTACCCCTGTCAGCTATGACTTTCCTTTCGAATCACGGCCACCCTTGGCAGACGTGACGGTACGTTTGCAGGGTCCCGAGCTATCTGCCTCAACCTCCCAACGTCCTAAGAATAATTTAAAAATTCTATTAAAAAAAAATTACAACAGTTTCCACCAATTTTCCGCCGTATAAGGTATCAGGAAATAACCTCAAAGGTAAATACTTATACTAGTCTATGCTCGAAGCTGTGTTTTTATACATATAAGGGTTGATTTCTCCCCAACCCTTCCTCAATCAATAAACTGTATCTGTATAGAGGAACAAAGATCATCTGTGACAAGTTTGAAGTGAATCGGTCAACGTGTTCAAAAGTTATCGTGAGACTTATAGGCCTACATTATAAACATACAGACAAATGCAAATCGGTGGAGTTCATTTAATCAACCCACATGATTATGTTTTTAAACTCTGACAATATTTACTGGCTCGCCTATGCAGGGAGCCTAATATATTATACGAGCGCGCAAGCAAAGATTTCCCAGTCCAGCTTGTATTTTCCCTGAGCGGCCCTCCCAGTAATCGGATGGACTGTGATTACTCTCACCTTAAGGAGAAAGCGTTCCGTGATCCTCTTGCCACATCCCGCGCACTCACGCACCCCGGCTTGTCCCCCGGTGGTGTTGACCGCCGTGGCCACAGAGGCCGGTCCACTGCGCACTGGACCCGTCTCCACCGCGCCCGGATCCCCTGGAACATTAGACCAACAATGATCTACTGACACTGCATTGTCTCTTGTAGGCCTGTGCCTGGTGACGCCAGGTACGTGCCGTGGTGCCTCACACACCTGGCATAGCTGCCAGTATGGGTGACGAGGGGGTCCCACAAATGTCAACAGCGCTGCCAGAAGAGCTGTCATGGCACCCTAGTGTGATATAAGCCTAGCTATTAGAAACAAGGTAGCAATCTGGCAATATATATTATATATGTGATGATGCCATATTCTGTGATCTCCACAGGAATAATTTGCGACCCTCAAGCAGGTAAAAACAACGCCCACTCCTGGTCCTGTTGCAGCACGACGACACTCTGCCCCATACTGCCACTGCAGGGGTTGTAACCATCGAGTAACTACATTCACCAGACTTGGCTCAAAGTTTCTTTGCACCAATAAAAGAGGTGGAGGGTCTTTCCGGTCTGATCAAGAAGTGCAATAGATGGTGCATGAGTGACTGCGCACACCGCCAGAACATTTTCTTCTTCTTTCTCTAGAGGAATCCAAACACAAGCCAAGCGCTTGATCGAAATGGAGACGATGTGTATAAACGGGCAGACCCGAATTGCGCCAGTTATTAAGGGATTAAAAACTGTTTACTAATCCCGGACCCGAATTGCGCCAAGTCAGTTCAGGTAGTCGGTGAGGGAGGTGGGGGGGATGATATAAACAAAGACCATCGCAAACAAGCTCTCGCCAAGTCATGTCTTTCATCCCTTTAGTAAAGGAATGTAAAAACGTCCTAAGTGCCCCCAACAAGACTTGTAACAGTAGTATTGACATCCGTCCGTCCAATAGTTATTAATTGTCTCGACAACAGTGACTGTACCGGTGTATTGTGAACTGTGATAATATTAGCGAGAATTATTGATATGGAAAGGATTTATAGTGAAAAAGGGAAAGTTCTGATTGTCTATTATAATTATACGTATCGACAGGTGAATCAATTAAAGTTGACGAGGGAAGAGAGGTGGAGATTCACTAAAAAGGACTTCAAGGCTAAAATATTTACTCTTGATGGTGGAAACATTTTCTCGGGGACTGAAAACGAACACAACCACGAACCACTACTAGATCAAGAGTTGAACAGAAGATCCATTAGCAACGCAGTTAAGAGGAAAGCTGATGAGATTGAAGTAAGGCCTTCAAAGTTAATCCACACAGAGGTACAGACACAGAAAAAAACTATAAAAACATTGACACGCAAGGACATTAAATGTATCAGGAATAACATCAACTACACTAAACTATAAACACTGCCAAAGTTGCCTAAATCTTCCGAAGAAATTCAATTTGTCATAGATTCAATTGAAATAAAAACTATTCAAGACGAAAACTTTATGTTGAGAAACGAAAAAGAGAAGGGGATCGTGACATTTTCTTGCGACTCGAATCTTGAGTATTTGTGCCATAATGAAATGGTGTTAATGGATGGAACCTTTGAATACGCACCGAAACATTTTCTTCGTCTTTTTACTGTACATGGGTATTTCGAAGGGTCATACATACCTCTAGTCTTTTGCCTACTTAAAAACAAGAAAAAGCAGAGCTACATTGACGCTGTGAGAATCCTAAAGGAGTGCGAGAAGAGACAACTTCACCTTCAACATTTATACATTGTGATTGATTTCGAGCAAGCGATTCACGAGTACATCGTGTCGACTTTTCCACAAACCAGGATAGTAGGCTGTCGATTTCATTTAGCGCAATCTTGGTAAGCAAAACAATTTTATTTTACAACTTTACATAAATAATGTTATATAGTTTGTGACTTGATTATTATATTTTTCACTCTTGAAGATTTTTTAGAACTGCGTTTTACTACCTGTTCTAGTTATAGGCCTCCTTAAGAGTGAAAAATCATTTAGGAAAAACCACCTTCAGTTCACTCGACCAGGATTCGATCCCCAACCTCCCAATCATCGGCTTGATTTTTTTTTATTCAAAGTGTATATCTGGAGAGTTTTTTTCAAATGATGAATAGAACAGTATAATCGATCTTCAGAAAATAATTGAACTATGGGCAGTTTACTAATGATTAATTTGAAAATAATTTAAAATTTCTCAAAAATATCTTTAACAATTTTGATTTAAAGATAGGCTACATTTTGGGTGTATTTAAGATGACAATTAATACTATTTATTTGTTTTAGGGGGCAAAGTTCTTTTAAGGGTAGTAGATGACTAGTTTTCAAAAACTCAAAATATTTTGAAAATATTTTTAACGATTTTTTTTAAATCGGCGTGCATTTATAATGAATATTAACATTGTGAGGGGCCTGCTTAGTTTTGGGTAAAACAAACTATTTCAAGGATAGTTTTTTACCCCCTAGGGTGGCCGGATGGTCTAAGGCGCAACTCTCGCACTAGACTGGCCCTCGAGACCGGGGAGGTTGGGGTTCGAACCCAGCCGGGTGCACTGAGGTGGTTTGATCCTAAATGGTTTCCCCACTTTCTCTCCACGCAAATGCGGATGCACTTCCTATAAATTCAACCTTCCCAATCCCTAACCCATTAGAGTAATTATTACATAGGCTATAGCCCGAACGGGCAGTAAGACGTGGTTCTAAAAAAAAGGATAGTTTTTGGTGACTAGTTTTCAAAAACCATTAGCAACTTGTGCGCTTAGTAAAATAAAACAAACATATGGTAAACAAATTTAAAACACTCAAATTAAAAATATTAGCCAAATAAAATGATTTATTATTTGGTTTTAACACAGAGATCCATATAAGTGTAACTATCAAATCGTCGAATAATATTGTCTCAGCTGACCCATTAATTAAAAAGTGAATATACGCTATGATCAAGTATCTGCGATTCTGTCGTAGGCCTACTTTTTATTTGTTATTCTTGGCCATTTTAAACATATGCCAGACAAAAAAAGTGAAATGTTTTCCTGTCTGTGTGGGTGTCATCACATTTTTGTACATATGATTACGGCCACATTTTTTTAGCTACGGTCACTGATAGGCTATTTTGTAAAATAGATTTATGATCTGTATTAAATCAGACTATGATTCAAAGAATGCTACGTTCCTATTTTCCTTCCTGCTTCCTTTTAATATTTTTATCATTAACATTCACTATGATTCCTTTTAGTTGGAGAAAGATTCAAAAGCTCGGTTTGGCTGCCACGTACAAAGACGAAAACTCTGATGGAGGGAAATGGCTCCAATACTGTTTTGGGCTCACTTACTTGAGGCCCGAAGAAGTAGAAGACGCTTTCTGCGATCTGATCAGCATCCAGCCAGCTGATACAAAACTGACGAGCTTCGCAGATTACCTAACTGAAACATATATAGATGAGATGGAGCAAGCGACATTCCCGCCGCACATTTGGGCAGCTGACTCATCGGACTTATGGAGGACAACAATTGCGTGCGAGAGCTTCTATTCTAGATTTAATTCATTTGCTTCTCCACACCCAAACATTTTTGTCTTCGTACAAAATTTAAAATCGGTCCAAACTGACACGTACATTCGAATCAACAGTGTAAGAGAAGGAAATGTGCAAAAGACAGATAATAAGTCTAAGTTGAAACAATCATTCATTGAAAAAAACTTAAACAGTTTAGGAATGGAGAAATAGACAGATTAAGCTTAGTGAAGTGTGTGTCCTTCCAAAACTCCTTTGTATGACTTGTTTAAATTATGTTTGTTATACTATTATTTAGCATACATATAGCTATTATTGACAATGTTTTAAAAACGAAAATTTCACTTTGATATAATATTGTTTGATTTATATTTTTTGACTTGTGTCCTTCTTACTGCCAGACATAGCATTAATATTTGTTTATGTTAAGAGTTGGCGCAATTCGGGTCCTGTCTCGGGAAGGGGGGTATTGGCGCAATTCGGGTCCGGTCTGGGGGGGCACTTTTAAGCTCTTGGCGCAATTCGGGTCCGAGCTAAGAAAATTGGCGCAATTCGGACAAGCCCGTATAAACGAACCTCCTGTACTAAACGACGTAAATATTTTTTTAACTCGACTGTGTGTTTGTCATCTTAAACATTTACCAAATATATACAAATGAATACCATATACACCGCCCTAGTTTTGTAGTGTGAACTATTATTACTTATTTTAGCACCACGTCTTACTACCCGTTTGGGTTACACGCTTATGTACTAATGAGGCAAATGGTTTCAGCGATTAGGAAGGTTATATTGAAAGGAAGTATACTCGGATTTGCCTGGAGGGAGAGTGGGAAACATTTTTTTATAAAACCCCTTCAGAACACCCTACAGAGATTCTAACTTCGATCACCGCGTTATCGACAGTTTAATGTACTGTGAGAGTTGCGCGTTAGACCATGAGGCTAACGAAGAGGATTTTAACAGAAGCGAGGTTGTCTGATAACCAAGAGGAGATTAACAAAAGTCCTACATAAATAAGATTCAATCATTCAAGCACAATTGTTAATACAGCCCACAAGGTTGAGATTAGCCCAATAAGAAGGAGCAGAGGATGATGGTAGCTACCACCTGTGCCCTCAGCCGCCCACATGGCTGAGATTGGTCCAATAAGAACGAGCAGAGGACGATGGTAGCTACCACCTGTGCCCTCAGCCGGCCACATGGCTGAGATTGGTCCAATAAGAACGAGCAGAGGACGATGGTAGCTACCACCTGTGCCCTCAGCCGCCACATGGCTGAGATTGGTCCAATAAGAACGAGCAGAGGACGATGGTAGCTACCACCTGTGCCCTCAGCCGCCCACATGGCTGAGATTAGCCCAATAAGAACGAGCAGAGGACGATGGTAGCTACCACCTGTGCCCTCAGCCGCCCACATGGCTGAGATTGGTCCAATAAGAACGAGCAGAGGACGATGGTAGCTACCACCTGTGCCCTCAGCCGGCCACATGGCTGAGATTGGTCCAATAAGAACGAGCAGAGGACGATGGTAGCTACCACCTGTGCCCTCAGCCGCCCACATGGCTGAGATTGGTCCAATAAGAACGAGCAGAAGACGATGGTAGCTACCACCTGTGCCCTCAGCCGCCCACATGGCTGAGATTGGTCCAATAAGAAGGAGCAGAGGACGATGGTAGCTACCACCTGTGCCCTCAGCCGCCCACATGGCTGAGATTGGTCCAATAAGAACGAGCAGAGGACGATGGTAGCTACCACCTGTGCCCTCAGCCGCCCACATGGCTGAGATTGGTCCAATAAGAACGAGCAGAGGACGATGGTAGCTACCACCTGTGCCCTCAGCCGCCCACATGGCTGAGATTGGTCCAATAAGAACGAGCAGAGGACGATGGTAGCTATCACCTGTGCCCACATGGCTGAGATTGGTCCAATAAGAACGAGCAGAGGACGATGGTAGCTATCACCTGTGCCCTCAGCCGGCCACATGGCTGAGATTGGTCCAATAAGAACGAGCAGAGGACGATGGTAGCTACCACCTGTGCCCTCAGCCGTCCACATGGTTGAGATTAGCCCAATAAGAACGAGCAGAGGACGATGGTAGCTACCACCTGTGCCCTCAGCCGGCCACATGGCTGAGATTGGTCCAATAAGAACGAGCAGAGGACGATGGTAGCTACCACCTGTGCCCTCAGCCGTCCACATGGTTGAGATTAGCCCAATAAGAAGGAGCAGAGGACGATGGTAGCTACCACCTGTGCCCTCAGCCGCCCACATGGTTGAGATTAGCCCAATAAGAAGGAGCAGAGGACGATGGTAGCTATCACCTGTGCCCTCAGCCGGCCACATGGCTGAGATTGGTCCAATAAGAACGAGCAGAAGACGATGGTAGCTACCACCTGTGCCCTCAGCCGGCCACATGGCTGAGATTGGTCCAATAAGAAACGAGCAGAAGAGCGATGTAGCTACAACCTGTGCCCTCAGCCTGCACATTGAATGTGACTGCTAGTTTGAAACAGCGAGGAGATCAGGACAACCTGGAAATTGGCTAACATTATCATGAATTAGTTACTACAAAGCTAGTGATGGAACTGTGAAGCACTGGTTAAAGCTTGTTACGAAGATAATAAAGAATGTTATGAGATATTAAAAAAAATACTTGGAGTGACACAGCCTTCAGTAAACATATGGACGAACTTAAAAATAAATAAGTTATATATGGATACGGGAGAGTTTTCTGTATTCATACGTTTTTTGATAAAGGTTTTTAATTAATTTTTTAAATTGAATAATGACTGAATCAGCCCAGTAGATAATTGACAAAGGCCGTCAAAGAGGTTTATACGTAGATGGTACATTGGCTATTAAAGATAAAGTTAGGTATCTGGGTTTATTACGGTAATCTTACTTAATTGTTTACCAGCTGTGCGCTACACTGTGTGTCCTCTCGATCAGTCACTTATCTCATCACTAAGCTCTTCTAAGAATAGTTTGTGCCATCATATCTGGAGATTCTTTTGAGAGGGGTCACATCAGCAACGATTCAAAAGGCCATCAGAATGAGATAGTACCAGTACCGGTATGTTGTGGTGGGCGAAGGTAGACCACTCTCGGTTTAATCCCTGCACTCAACGCTGGCTCTACCCAACAGAAATTTAAAATTGGTGCGGGATTCGTAAGATACTTAAATTGAGGTTATGGACGACGTAAAAACATGTGAAGTTCGCGAAGTTGAGAGAATATTATGAGGTAATATGTCATGCGTGTCACAAAAGCGTGTGTTATAAAAGGTAGATTAGTAAAAGCACAAATTAAAAACCAAAGTTTGACAACAAGGCCCATCCAGTGCCTTGTTAGTCTCCTCTTAAGGTTCCTGAATAGTGGCCAACCAGCCACCTGTTAGTCTCCTCTTAAGGTTCTTAATAGTGGTCAACCAGCCACCTGTTAGTCTCCTCTTAAGGTTCCTGAAAAGTGGCCAACAAGCCACTGTTAGTCTCCTCTTAAGGTCTAAATAGTGGCAACAGCCACCTGTTAGTCTCCTCTTAAGGTTCTGAATAGTGGCCAACAAGCCACTTGTTAGTCTCCTCTTAAGGTTCCTGAATAGTGGCTAACAAGCCACCTGTTAGTCTCCTCTTAAGGTTCCTGAAAAGTGGCCAACTAGCCACCTGTTAGTCTCCTCTTAAGTTCTTCATGTGCCAAAAGATGTTGTCTCTCTTAAGTCTTGCAATGGCATCCACCTGTTAATCTCCTCTTAAGGTTTCCTGAAAAGTGGCCAACCAGCCACCTGTTAGTCTCCTCTTAAGGTTCCTGCATAGTTTCCAACTAGCCACCTATTAGTCTCCTCGTAAGGTTCTTGAAAGTGGCCAACAATCCACCTGGGAGTCTCCTCTTAAGGCTCTTGCATAGTGGTCAACAAGCCACCAGTTAGTTTCCTGTTAAGGTGCCCATACAATAACTATAACCAACCGTTTCAACTCCAGCAACAACGTTTCCTGATCAAAAGTTAGCAAAATATGGCGCATGTGTAATCGTGCAAATAATAATCCTACCACGTCGGAGATAATCATGAAAGTACCTAAATAATTATACAATCCCCCAGGATAACCAGGTTAGCTTACAGGTGGTCGGGTAATTGCAATCATGTAATCATGAGGTAACAAATAATCAAAGGAATCATTTAGGACAAAATATCAGAAGGAAATCATTGAGGTAACAAAGGAATCATGAAGGCAATCATTGAGGTAACAAA
The DNA here is from genome assembly GCA_039000515.1 of Timema cristinae. Lineage (NCBI taxonomy): Eukaryota > Metazoa > Arthropoda > Insecta > Phasmatodea > Timematidae > Timema > Timema cristinae. The sequence continues at coordinate 12,592,394 of JBCFYV010000003.1, forward strand.
GGAATAATGAAGGCGATCGTGCACCTAATAAGATGATCATGTAAGTAAACTTGTAATAATGCAGGTAGTAAGGTAATATTGAAGAAAATCGTGCAAACAGAAAATCATGAAAGAATCGAGTCATGAATGCAAATAACAAGGTAATAATTAAGGCAGCCAGCTACTCATGCAAGTAGCAATGTAATCATGCCAGTAATAAGGTAATCATGAAGGCATCCAATTAATTAATGCAAGTAACAATGAATCATAACATTAACAAGGTAATCATGAACGCAGCCATCTAATCATGCAAGTAACAATGTAATCATACCAGTAACTAAGTAATCATGAAGGCAGCCAATTACTCATACAAGTAACAATGTAATCATACCAGTAACAAGTAATCATGAAGGCAGCCATCTAATCATGCAAGTAACAATGTAATCATACCAGTAACTAAGTAATCATGAAGGCAGCCATCTAATCATGCAAGTAACAATGTAACCATACCAGTAACTAAGTAATCATGAACGCAGCCATCTAATCATGCAAGTAACAATGTAATCATACCAGTAACAAGTAATCATGAAGGCAGCCATCTAATCATGCAAGTAACAATGTAATCATACCAGTAACTAAGTAATCATGAACGCAGCCATCTAATCATGCAAGTAACAATTGTACCGTGGAGAGACTAACCCGGCACAAACTACATATCTTACTCACCCTATTCAACGGACCGGCTGGATTCTCGTACAACGACAATGATCACGCCACATCAACAACACGTCAACAAACATCGAACTCTGTGTGAGAAAGTGACAGTTAACGCGCTCTAGTGCTTTTGTGAACTGATACATCTATCAAAAGCGCTCATGCGCGAAAAGACTGTTAGAAGAAAGGCTCTCTGTCTCCCGCGGCCGAAGTGACTCCCGCCCCCTTGACTGTGTGTCCGTCCAACCAGCGCTATGCACACGCGCTTGGGCAGATATAGAATTCATGATTGGATTATAGTGACCGCATTATGATGTAATTTCTCCTTCCCTTGTTTCCTCCACTGAGTAAGATCAGATATAAGCTTATGTTTTGCTAAGGAAGTCACTCTTTGGTGCCTGATAGACGTTAGGCTCACATGGGCGATATGTAGGGCCCTAGGACTAATAGAACGTAAGTCTGCCTAGGATGACAGGAAATTAATCTTAGACCACGTTATTATAATATTCAGGTTAGGGTTGGAATCTTGGTGCAGATATGCCAAATTATTATAATATTCAGGTTAGGGTTGTAATCTTGGTGCAGATATGCCATATTATTATAATATTCAGGTTAGGGTTGTAATCTTGGTGCAGATATGCCATATTATTATAATATTCAGGTTAGGGTTGTAATCTTGGTGCAGATATGCCATATTATTATAATATTCGGGTTAGGTTGTAATGGTGGTGCTGATGTGCCATATTATTATAATATTCAGGTTGGGTTGTATTCTTGGTGCAAAGGCCAGGGAAACTATTTGTTAGATGCCATTATTAGTTTGATGGTTTATATGGAAAATACAGTTAGCGATCAGTCAGATGGCTGTAATTCCTGGTTGTTGTTATTACAATCTTGCGGGATTTGGTAAATATTGGTTGGTATTTAAGGTTATCTCTCATACAAAATTAATGCTCCTTTTTTATGCTCTCAGTCTAGTAGGACATTTTTGCATATTAGTTTGTTTATAAACGGCGAGTGGTAAATTTCAATTATCTTATATCCCTATGTTTCTTTAGATGTGGTTTAATGAGGTGTATAGATAAATCTATCAAAAATAAGAACCTAAAAATATGTTAATGGTTTCAGGCGTTAGCGAGTTAACTGTTGTAAACTCGGTTTTGGGAAATATATCTAACATTGTAATCTTTTGCGATAGCTAGCGTGAGGTTAAATTTACTTATTGTTGACATTGTAATAATGTATAGACGGGGATGCTGGTCGTTTACTATTCCTCGTTTAGCCTGGTCTTAGACATTGTTATGTTAGTTGAATAGGAGAAGTGATGAGTCTCCCATGTTTATTAGAGTATGTTTAATATATGGTTCCATGTAAATTACAACTTCAATAAATTAGCCGTTGGGCAATGTGTGTTACCTGCACTTCGTTCTTGTTTATACATAATTTTATTTACTGAATCTTCCCATGGGCATAGTTGATACTTCTCAGGTGAGACAGGGAATAATTGGGCTTGTAGCGAATATCCAAATAAAACCCCTTGTGGTTATTCTTCATATTTGTAATAATGGCGACTGGGTGTTGTGGTGCTTAATTAGGGAATTTGACGGTACTGCTAACAGACTGTACCCACACACCCGGTACGCTTGACAATGTAATCATACCAGTAACTAAGTAATCATGAAGGCAGCCATTTAATCATACCAGTAACAATGTAATCATACCAGTACCTAAGTAATCATGAAGGCAGCCATCTAATCATACCAGTAACAATGTAATCATACCAGTACTAATTAATCATGAAGGCACATCTAATCATGCAAGTAACAATGTAATCATACCAGTAACTAAGTAATCATGAACGCAGCATCTAATCATGCAAGTAACAATGTAATCATACCAGCAACTAAGTAATCATGAAGGCAGCCATTTAATCATACAGTAACAATGTAATCATACCAGTACCTAAGTAATCATGAAGGCAGCCATCTAATCATACCAGTAACAATGTAATCATACCAGTAACTAAGTAATCATGAAGGCAGCCATCTAATCATGCAAGTAACAATGTAATCATACCAGTAACTAAGTAATCATGAACGCAGCCATCTAATCATGCAAGTAACAATGTAATCATACCAGTAACTAAGTAATCATGAACGCAGCCATCTAATCATGCAAGTAACAATGTAATCATACCAGTAACTAAGTAATCATGAAGGCAGCCATCTAATCAGGCGAGCAACAGGGTAAGCATGAAGGCGGGTATAAGAACCACCCCAAACATACCATTCTGGTATGACCCCTAAATTGCAAAATGAATCGGTAAATGGGGAAAGGGGTGGGGGGGTCTTTTCAGACTTCCTTAAACTAATGAAAAAACACTTTTTGTTGTGATATAAATGGAAGTTGACATGTAACTGTGCCAGAGAACCGAGTGACGTCTGCACATATCGAATTTCAAAATTGAATCTCAAGAAATGCAAGCGCTCTAAATTGATACAAGCAATCTAGAACACTATTTTTAGGTGTTTTGAAATTGAGATTTTTCAAAAACGTAGATTAGTCATTCTGGTGAGATAATCAAATAAACCTTAAAATTTCTAAATAGGAATGTGGAACTAAAAAGGGTTGGGGTGGGTGGGTAGCTAAAAATCTTACAAAAATTATTTAAAAAAAAGTGTAAATGTTCCAAGCTTGTAAAGTACCCCCCACAATAACTATAAAAGCTGGAAAGTTTGGAAATTAGAAATAGGTGGCGGGAAATGACTAAAAGAAAAACTTCTCTATATAGAAGAACATTTGAATTTTGCATAGACAGATGAAAAAATCCAGGAAATACACGTATACTAAAGATTATCTTAAAGGGAATCCATTATCGTTGTGATAATAAAGTTAAAAATAGAAAAATAAATTAAAATAAATAAACCATGGGGACATTGCTCGGAGAATCGTGATGGTCTTAATCTTATTTTATGTCCGTGCTTAGGTAAAGATTGCGTTTGTTTGTGAACTCAGACTGCGGACACGGTGTTGTCTCAAATATTTAATTTATTTTAATTTATTGATTACCATGAATGGTTTGTGATATCTATAATTATATCATTTCTGTTTTCCATTTACGGCATTTTTAGATTTAAATTATTTTTGTACTAAATTATGTTTTTGTGCGACTTAATGACCATTTCTTTATGATAGAAGTTTGTAAACACCTCAGCTCAACTAACCCATTTCTGCACGCCATGTATCCTCGCTCTCAATTGTTTGGATTCACCCTTCTAAATTAACATTTCTTAATAATTATGGGTGTGAAGTGAACATCAATCGTGTGAAGATTCATCCAAATCGTTTCGCGAAGACCCCAGGTAGGCCGACTTTGTAACCAGATTTTTAAATTCCAGGTAAGTCACATATATTATTCTCATAAAATCACATGTCTCTCAAACATTTAAGCAACTCAATACACTGAACATTCTGCGCAAGTTTGAAACCTTACCAAACAGGAATACATTTATTAACGCTGTTTATAATCTATTTGAGAGCTGTATAATCAAGTGGTCATTAAAAATAAACAAGGCGGAGTTATATTACTGTGCACTGTGCAATCCTGTATTTATGGATGGATTAAATAGCCGAGCTATGATAGTTGCTAAGTACAGTCACAGCCGCACAGTCTTTAAAATGACCTGGACCTGAACAAGGTAATATAAACCGTATAGCATTGGCGCACTAAGATCCCGAGATCTGTTACCATGTCCAAATGTAATTTTTCAATATAAATAGTTTGAATCCACAAGAGCAAGTTGGATGCGGTTGGAATGAGATAGCTAGGAAATGTACACGGAAAAACTCGCATGGACAGAGTTAGTAATGAATGGGTGCTGAAGGTGTGTGGTTTGAAAGTGAATTAAATAGATCAATGTGAAAGAAGTGTCTTACGTTTGTTTGGGTATGTTGAGAGGATGAGTGCAGATCGAGTGACGAAACAAATATATGAAGGTAGAGTTTGTAGATCAAAAGGAAGGGATAGGCCATGTAAGACGTGGTTAGATTGTGTAGACCAATGGGTGAAAAAGAGAGTTTTAATAATAAGGGAGTCTGTGTGACTCGGTGTATAGATATTATTGAAGCGAAGGGATTCTGAAAGGATAGAGAAGTGTGGAGAAAATTAGTGAGGATGGATTAAGTACGGAGCAGTTGTTTTTTGAGCAGTATGCACAGTATCTTGCCTACCACGTAAGGGAACGGCCTGATTAGGTATGTATGTACAGTATACACAAGATGTATTTTAATAGGTGTCAGACGATTAAACTCCAGTTTTATTGTCATCGTACAACACAACTTGAAGAGATTTACGCCTTTGTGTACTCGCCGGTGCGGGTTCCAGGTTTATTCATATTTGAAAGAAAAGTGAAAGTAAACCTTGTGCGGAAGGAAGAATAGTCCTTCAGAGGGTTCATTGGGTCTCCAAGACAAATGGAGCTAGCAGAGTGCAACCGTCAGTTGGGACCTAGAGTAATGTGGAAATATTGGATGACTGCGTTTCAATACTTCCTGCGTCTTGGCAAAGTTGGTGGTTTTAAGCTTTAAAGAACAATCGTATACAGTAATAAAGCTTACACGTAACAAAAATAGCATTCAAGTATATCCCAACAATCTTGTCTAAGAGAGTGAAATTTATTCCTGACAAAGTGACACTGGCTTGAGAGATAAAGGTTAGATACTTAATATTTGTACTGATAGTTATCCAGACTATTAACTAGATGATTGGAGTGTTAGACTAACAGACAGCACTGATAGTTTTCCAGACTATTAACTAGATGATTGGAGTGCTATAATGACAGACAGCACTGATAGTTTTCCAGACTATTAACTAGATGATTGGAGTGCTATAATGACAGACAGCACTGATAGTTTTCCAGACTATTAACTAGATGATTGGAGTGCTATAATGACAGACAACACTGATAGTTTTCCAGACTATTAACTAGATGATTGGAGTGCTATAGTGACATACAGCACTGATAGTTTTCCAGACTATTAACTAGATGATTGGAGTGCTATAGTGACAGATAGCACTGATAGTTTTCCAGACTATTAACTAGATGATTGGAGTGCTATAATGACATACAGCACTGATAGTTATCCAGACTATTAACTAGATGATTGGAGTGCTATAATCACAGACAGCACTGATAGTTTTCCAGACTATTAACCAGATGATTGGAGTGCTATAGTGACAGACAGCACTGATAGTTATCCAGACTATTAACTAGATGATTGGAGTGCTATAGTGACAGACAGCACTGATAGTTTTCCAGACTATTAACTAGATGATTGGAGTGCTATAATGACAGACGACACTGATAGTTTTCCAGACTATTAACTAGATGATTGGAGTGCTATAGTGACATACAGCACTGATAGTTATCCAGACTATTAACTAGATGATTGGAGTGCTATAATGACAGACAACACTGATAGTTTTCCAGACTATTAACTAGATGATTGGAGTGCTATAATGACAGACAACACTGATAGTTTTCCAGACTATTAACTAGATGATTGGAGTGCTATAGTGACATACAGCACTGATAGTTATCCAGACTATTAACTAGATGATTGGAGTGCTATAATGACAGACAACACTGATAGTTTTCCAGACTATTAACTAGATGATTGGAGTGCTATAATGACAGACAGCACTGATAGTTTTCCAGACTATTAACTAGATGATTGGAGTGCTAGACTAACAGACAGCACTGATAGTTTTCCAGACTATTAACCAGATGATTGGAGTGCTATAGTGACAGACAGCACTGATAGTTATCCAGACTATTAACTAGATGATTGGAGTGCTAGACTAACAGACAGCACTGATAGTTTTCCAGACTATTAACTAGATGATTGGAGTGCTATACTAACAGACAGCACTGATAGTTTTCCAGACTATTAACTAAATGATTGGAGTGCTATAATGACAGACAACACTGATAGTTTTCCAGACTATTAACTAGATGATTGGAGTGCTAGACTAAAAGACAGCCCTGATAGTCAACCAGACTATTAACCAGATGATTGGAGTGCTATAGTGACATACAGCACTGATAGTTATCCAGACTATTAACCAGATGATTGGAGTGCTATAGTGACATACAGCACTCATAGAAGAGCTTGCTCTGAACTTAGAGGTTGTGTAATGATTTTAGTTATAATAAAAAGGAAATAGGCCTTTACTTTGTCCAAATATATTTCGGGGGAGGCCTATTACAAATTCCAGAACTATTAGTAATATATTATTCAATAACATTTTTGTCCTGTATTTATTTTAATGATATTTTAATTTAATATTAAATATAAAAATATAAATAATATACGTTGGCCAGAGTTTAATCCTGGCCTACTGTACGAATAGTGTATCATAGTGTATGGAAGACGTAGCTCAGTCCCAACTAGAAATCGCGTATTTAATTATTTACGTGTTGGTATGTAAATAGAACATGCAACCACTAAAAGAGTGGATTAATTATTAGTTCTAAAAGGAAAACCAGTTATTTTAATATTTATTTTTCAGAAGGTATACAATACAGATAATAGTTCTCTAATCTTGAGAAATAAAAAAGTTTGTTTGCGTATTTGTTTGTTTATTTATTTTGAATATCGTTAGCACGCGCATTAATCGTTACGATTAAATCTATAAATAATTGGGGGATGAACTAACACATCTTTACGTGTGTTATGTTTCTTTATTCCAAATTCAAACTTGTCTGCTGGTCCATCTTCAAAACATTGAAAAGTTTCCTCTCCATTTTAAATTCTCATGGATATATATAAAACATAACTCAGACGAATATTTTTGTTTTGTTTAAATTATTTAATAATGAGGTTAGGTCTCTCTCAAACAAGTACAATTTCGGATTTCGCACCAAGTATGTTCCCTGTAGTTACATGAATTGGGTTTATTCATTTCCCGTCATCGACTTTTCTAATAATCTAGCTAGCTCTATAGCGCCCAAACCAAATTCCAACTCTCTGGGGCAGTGTGGTCAAACTGGCTACCCGCGGGCCGTATGTGGACAGCGCTCGCTGAAAATGTGGCCCTCACAGTATCCTGGAGAAAAATTAAGGCTAAGCCCTTGCTAGAAAATGTGTGATAACTAATGATTCCAACACATATATTTTTGTTAAAACGGTCATAATTTTATTTTATATTTATTTGATTAATAAAAATATGGATATATATTTATAATGCTAAGGTGTTTAGTGAACGCATGTGTGTGTGCTTTTGTGTGTGTGTGTGTGTGTGTGTCTGCGCACATTTTATGATACATTTTTGGGAGAAAACTAAACATTTTTTGGGCAGTAAAATTTGAAAGACCAACAAAAAATACGTAATACGAATAAGTATTGAAAATAATTGTTTATTAATTGTGTTTATAGGTATAGTAAGTTGATGGGATTACTCATGGTTTTAAGGAAGGGGATGTTTGGCACTCTACCCCCGAAATTTTTAATATGAAGGTTAAAGATGGCCTTGTATCAAATTTCAGATAACTTAGTTATAGAGGCATTCACTTTTCAAAAATGTTCAGAGAAGGACAACTACAAATATTTTCTAAAGGCATTTTTTTTAGTACCGCGTCTTACTAACCTTTCGAGTTATACGCCTATACACTAATTACACTAATGTGTTAGGGATTAGGAGGGTTTAATCTATTGGAAGTGCACCCACATTCGCATGGAGGTAGCGTGGAAAACCATTTAGTAAAAATCATCAGTGCACCCGACCGCTATCGAACCCCAATCTCCCCGTCTTCGGCAGTCTAGTCCAACACGAGAGAAGCGCGTTAGACCACGCGGGTTCTATAGGCATCTACTTGGGGGGGAAGGGGGGGAGGGGGGGATCAGGTGAGAAATACTCCAAACAGCTTCTAGGAGAATCCTTTTCTAACATTAACTGGGGGAAGGAGGGCAAAAAGTCCCAAAAAACCACTTTTGTTACTCGCATACCCCTTTTACAAAAATAAAGTTACAACACTACTGTATAGATTATGAATGTTCTTAATTTATAGGGTTTATTAGTAAGTATTATCATTATGTCATAAACTAACGATTTTTATCTCCCCCACACTAAATTTGACTCTCCCTATGCCCATAGTCTATTACTAAATGTATAATCGGCCCGTGGTGGAACCCGATAACCAGTTTTAGGTATTGGAATGAAGCAGGTTTGACCACCCCGCTCTAAGGTAATAATAATAGTTTCAGATCAATTTTATTTATTATAGCGCTGGCCAACAATCGTAAGACCTATATAACAGACCAACACTGAAGAGTACACAATTATCTTACAAATATAAATATGTACACGAGATTATAAGATAAACAATAATAGCTCAATACTTTTATATACTGTTGAATAGTTACGAAAAAAATAGCAAGTAATAATGATGACAATAAAAAATAGCAGTAATGAAAAATAACTAAAGAGTGGTTAAAAGCAGTAACAATATACAAAAAATAAATCAGAATATTGTAAATTTAAATATTATAAGCAGAATATCTACAATATGATCAAATATTGATATGGTATTTCCTTAAATAACTCTCTGAGTTTAGCTTTTTCGTTTATGAGAGAAGTCGAATTCAACAAATCTGGAATTGGCACTATGGATACAATGACATATAGGGCTCACCTTATAAGAGCTATTGAAAAAATATATATTTGGGATTACAAGAAGCCCGAGAAGGTATATGAACGCCTACATGATCAAGGGCAAATTTGCAATAAATGTTGCTATTGAAAATATTAAAAAATAAAAAGGGCATCACAATAAATTCCTCGCGAAAAGAGAGTTTGGAGCTCTAATAGGTTTCGAATTCTGTCATAATCATAATAAATCCGGTTACTAAAGTATTTATCAATGCACGCAGCGACAAATTTTCTTCGAACGTTTTCCAACCTAAGAGAGTCAGTTAAGGTAATGGAATTCCAAGCAACATTAGCGTATTCTAACTTAGATCTAACCAGGGCGTAGTACAGACATAAAAAAACAATCGACTTTTTTTTAAATGATGACGTAATAAATTTAATAAGTCCAAGTATTAATATAAAGGGTGAGAACTATGTTTTCATTGCCCAATTTATAAGTAAAAAAGAAAGGATTAGTTTTCCTAGTAAAAGCTATATATATTTAGTCTTGGATTTACTAATAGACATTCCATTTTCAAAAGACCATTGTAGGATACTATTTACATAATTCTGTAGCTCTATACAATCCACAATAAATTTGGTAATTTTAAATAATATTACAATATCAGCAAAGAGTAATAGCTAGATGAGTTCAAATATTCACCAATGCCATCAATAAACATATTAAAGATAATAGGACATAAATTATAAACCTGGGATATGCCACAGGGGGCTAAAAATGTATTTGAGGTGTGTGAATCAATTTTAATAGTGCAAATAACTGCTGAACCAATTTACATATGATTGAGAAAGGCCGAAATTACCAAGCTTAGAGAGAATAATATTATGCTGACATAAGTCAAATGCCTTACTTTGGCCAAAATAAATAGCATCAACCTGACCTTGGGCAAGAGATTTGAAGGGCAACATGCCCAAGAAATTCTACTAAATTAGTTACAATGGATTTATTTTTTATAAAGCAATAATGAATATCTGAAAGTTTATTTTTAAGGTGGAGGAAAGTTTGCTTATGTATGATTTTCTCGAATACTTTGAAGAAAGTGTTTAAGAGAGAAATTGTTCTATATTTACAAGCATTTGTTTTTGAACCTTTTTTATAAATAGGTATGACAACAGATTGTTTCCATATAAGAGTAAAAGTTTCATTTGACAGGCTAATGTTAACGATATAGGCTAACAAAGGGCTAAAAATGCTGGCACAGCCTTTAACAATAAAACTTGGAATTCCACATGTCCCGGCACATCTAGAAGAACTCGATTTTTTTATAGCATTAGCAACATTCAAGGGTGTAGTGTGGCAAGGATACAAGGATGATGATAATAATAATAATAATAATAATCATCATCATCTGTATGTATATGGTGAAAATAAGGCATTAGTCTTCTCTTCCAACTATCATAGTTTAGATTTGATATTACATTTATTGGAATACTAACAAAAACATTCACACGCTCATTCACAGCTCAAGTAGTTTCAAGATTTCACTTTATCTATTTGACAAGATATATTCGCTCAAAGGAAATATTGGACTCGGAAATAAGGAAGTAGGAGAAAGAGGCTCGGAAATACGGACAGACAGCTCGTGGATTGTATATCATCATGTAGATCATGACTCCATCTTGTGTACTTGGTATTAAAAGGTCAACTATTAAAATAAAATATAATTTTGCGAAATAATAATTTGTCTAACCTCAATATGGGATGACTCCTCATTCTTGTTCTTACAAAATTACTCTCCTCGAGCAAAATGGATGTTCAGAATCCGTTCCCTCTGTTAAGATTGACTTACCTCGTCTCATGTTATGTTCAAGTTTTGAGACTTAGGATACAGACACTGAGATATAACTTTCATTTTGATATTGTTCTCTGTAAAAGAAATGAAGATCTTTTCTATCACCCGTTTTATCACCATCAACATAATAAGCGGTATCTAGCACCTTACATAGATAATAGCGTCCGTTTCCCCTGAGGTTAGCAATCGGAGACCTATCTTCCTTGGTAGAAAATGGGTGTGGCAGGCGCTTGTGATTCATCCTCCTACATACGAGCTCGAGCTAGTTCTATCCAGTCCACCTCACTACACCCTAACCCTATCTTGAGCTAGTTCTATCCAGTCCACCTCACTACACCCTAACCCTATCTTGAGCTAGTTCTATCCAGTCTCCCTCATTACACCATATCTCTATCTTGAGCTAGTTCTATCCAGTCCACCTCATTAAACCCTATCTTTTTCAGGTCCATTTTAGTGTTATCATCCCATCTCCGTCTAGGTCTTTCTATTGGGTTTGCCAGCCAGTAACCTGAACAAAGTTCTAGATCCTCCCATTCGCGCTACATGTCCTGCCAATTAGTGTAATCTACGAGACGTGATTATCCTAACGATGTCTTATAATGAGTACAGGGAATGTAACTCATCATTATGTAACCTCTTTCAATCCTCAGTTACACCCTTTTTGGATCAAATATCTTCCTAGGCACTTTTTTTTTTCAAACATTCAAAATTTAGTAATGTTCTAATTATTACAACTTTAAAATTGAGATAAGTATTATTATTATTATTATTATTAGCACCGCGTCTTACTACCCGTTCGGGTTATACGCACTTACGCTAATGTGTAATGGTAGGGTGATTGTGACATGAAATGAAGGACCTACAGCTTAACGTGAAATCCGAACCACGGTGGCGGCCTGGCATTCCTCACATTCACAAGATGTCTTGTCAGAGGTGAGGGAAGGGTTTGGCAATCAGAAAAATTGAGATAAGGATGTGCACAAAGTTGATAAGAGTGATAGAGCTTTTTATTGCTTTTTATACACTAGTTTTGAACGTTGATATGTATGAAGAACAGATAGTGTAATAGTGTCAACCCAACCAACTTGTCGAGGAGACTGAATGTCCAGCTAGCGTTCAGTTTGATAAGTACTTGAATCAATTGTGTATGTTAGCGTACACAATTGTTGTGTAAAAGAACATCCCCGCCCCAGCACCTGCTTCAAGTGACATGTTTCGGGTGATCGTGATATGGCCTCTCCTTCCCAGGGCAGCGCAGTTCAGGCTGTCATGCAAACAACCCTCGCTTGTCCCCAAACAGCCACATTATTAATTTGTGTGTAATGGAACCCTCCCTCGAAGCGAGATGAAGGTATATAGAAGAGAAACCGTAATAACGTCATTTTGTTTTTCAGTTCTCGGGAATAATGAGACTCACTCAGCTTCCAATTTAAACCTCACGCTTATTACGTTTTGAAAATGTTAAAGCGAGCCCATAACGAAGATTAATCGTCCATGACGTCACACAAACCGGAAGTTACTAGTATTAAAAATATCGTAGGGTGGCGCATTCTGTTGGGCAGGAGGGGGGATACTAAGGCGCGCAACTTTTTAACGAGCAAATTGGGGTGGTGCTGGGTTATATTAATTAAAAACAGTTGATGGTAGTTACAGTGGCAGGGATTCCCTCCCTATTACCCCCTAAGCATGCTAGTCGCCATTTTCAAAAGTTAGAAAACAAAAGAATAGCGCTCATTAGACCTACCAGGTCGCCGTAAAGTGAAAACTACTCATATATGTTGATTGTGAACAGGACATGTTGAGTTGTAGGATAGGTCAACCTCAATATATAGAAGCTAGGCGAGACTTTGTTGATAAGATACTGTGATTATTCTACAACAATGATCAAACCTCAAGATCTAGAAGCTATGAGAGACTTTGTTGATAAGATACTGTGATTATTCTACAACAATGATCAAACCTCAAGGTCTAGAAGCTATGAGAGACTTTGTTGATAAGATACTGTGATTATTCTACAACAATGATCAAACCTCAAGGTCTAGAAGCTATGAGAGACTTTGTTGATAAGATACTGTGATTATTCTACAACAACGATCAAACCTCAAGATCTAGAAGCTATGAGAGACTTTGTTGATAAGATACTGTGATTATTCTACAACAATGATCAAACCTCAAGGTCTAGAAGCTAGGCGAGACTTTGTTGATAAGATACTGTGATTATTCTACAACAATGATCAAACCTCAAGATCTAGAAGCTATGAGAGACTTTGTTGATAAGATACTGTGATTATTCTACAACAATGATCAAACCTCAAGGTCTAGAAGCTATGAGAGACTTTGTTGATAAGATACTGTGATTATTCTACAACAATGATCAAACCTCAAGTCTAGAAGCTATGAGAGACTTTGTTGATAAGTCTGTGATTATTCTACAACAATGATCAAACCTCAAGGTCTAGAAGCTAGGCGAGACTTTGTTGATAAGATACTGTGATTATTCTACAACAATGATCAAACCTCAAGATCTAGAAGCTATGAGAGACTTTGTTGATAAGATACTGTGATTATTCTACAACAATGATCAAACCTCAAGGTCTAGAAGCTATGAGAGACTTTGTTGATAAGATACTGTGATTATTCTACAACAATGATCAAACCTCAAGGTCTAGAAGCTATGAGAGACTTTGTTGATAAGATACTGTGATTATTCTACAACAATGATCAAACCTCAAGATCTAGAAGCTATGAGAGATTTTGTTGATAAGATACTGTGATTATTCTACAACAATGATCAAACCTCAAGATCTAGAAGCTATGAGAGATTGTGTTGATAAGATACTGTGATTATTCTACAACAATGATCAAACCTCAAGATCTAGAAGCTATGAGAGACTTTGTTGATAAGATACTGTGATTATTTAGCAACAATGATGCTCTCCTATAGGTAATTTGCTTGGGGGAGAGAATAATATTTCATGCGAATCTTATAGTGAACTGTTTTTAACTCCATTAATAATACCCATGACCTTCTGAATATTTGCCATGTTAAGTGGGAAAATCTCGCTGCAATTGGGGGAATATCGCTGCTAGAGAATGATTTAACCAAAGAAAGTGACGCATGCGATTTAACATATCACTGACGTAATTCATAGGCATAAAAATCTTGTATGGTTTTAATATTCATAGGATAAGTTTGCTATATTGTATGGTGCGATTAGTATCGAGTTTCAACTATTATTTTCAATTATATAAGATTATGTTTTATTTTACATCATGGTATATTTAAATTATATTTATGGGAAGAATTGTTTTCGGAACAAATAATTACTTAAATATAGCATTTAAATGAACCTGTAATGTCTGATTCAAATACATAAAACTGACCCCTTGTCGAGAGAAAGTATTATGATCGTCAAACAAATTGAATTGGAGATTTTGACGAATGTTGAAGTTTAATGATCCCCTGAATCAGAAAAAGTATTTTTCGTGATGTCGGACCAAAGCCGAAACCATTTTACTGATCGGGATAAAATTTGGTACCCGGGGTTTTCATAAGGACACCCAGAGGGGCTTTTGAAAGTATATTTTTAACCCTAAAATTAAGAGTAATATACTTTAGGCTGAATTGGTTTTTTTTTTATCGAAACCGGCTTTAACTATTTTGATTAAGATTTATATTAATGCAATTTTGTTAAGGCTAAAAACAAAATGGAGCATCCTATTTTCCGGGAAAATTATTTAAAGGTAACTTTACATGAGTGGTTATCTCCGATTTTGATCATATCTCCGCAACTATTTGAGATACAAAGTAACGTATCATTACAAAGTTGTACGACTATTATTAATAAAACACTTTTATCTAAAATAGAATCTTATACAACCATTTCCAAAGCTATAAGAAAATGGAGGTCTGAGAAATAGTGAGCTGATTGTTGTACCCTTGGGTGGCCTGAGATGTTACTTTATTCCCAAAATGTTTATGTAAATTTGTATATTCTTTCATGCATGCTCTATGGGGAAATGTGATGGATGCTCTTTTTCCATTATGTTTAAGTTACAATGTGTTTTTTTTTCACATTTCTTACGAGCTTTGAGTATTCCTAAATCTCTCAATTTTTAGCCAATAATAATAGAAATTGTGTGTGGTGCACCGTATCATTTATTAATTAAGGTTTTGTTGTAGTTGTATAAGTTTATTTTATTGTTTGAAGTTATGGCATTTGTATTGTTACATCATTTGTTAACCTTTATTAAAACGGTGAGGCCATTATAAATGCTCTGTCATTAATCCCGTCTTATTTGGTCACGTAAATTCAAATAATTTAGTTATAGTTTAGAGAAATAATGTGTGCTTTTCTTTTTTCTAAATTTGTAGCTAGAAAGATTTTTGACTAAATGTGATTGTGAAGTGTACCTGGTACCAAATAGTTTTATGACTACTCCAAAAATTAGAAAAAAACCGTCAGCATTGTTAAAATTACAATCCAATTTTCATTAGAAGGACCTAACATAATATAATCTGACTGCTAGAAAAGTTATTGGATATACTTTTATGTATTCGTGAGTTAAGTCATGTCATCTGTAAATGTCAATTTTTAAAGTTATTATTAACTAGCTTTTGTCCGCAGCGTCGCTAGAGTTAATGCCAGTTTTAAAAACATGTTCATTCAAACAATAACTTTTCTAATTCCAGAGTTTTCAACTTCCCGCACAGAGAAGAAATCACGCAATGTATTAAGGTATATATTACCATGATGAAAACTTTAGAGTTAATAAAAGATTTATCTTCAGAATTAAAAAAAAATCAATGTAGTGTGTTTTAAGATTAGACACACAGAATAATTGTATTGTATTGATTATTAAAGGAAATAAAGTAACAAACTATAAGACAAGGCCTCTTTGTGAGTGACGTAGCGAGTAGTTAGTTAGAGGTTGCCGCTAGAACTATGACGGAAACAAACCATGCACCACGGAGATCAACGCCTGCCAACTAAACCTTGATAGAACATTACATATATTTAAACTGTAAGGGCAGGGATTATGGTACCGAAGGGATCCTTGGCGTTACGACCCATTCTGTTGTAATGCAGCCTGTCATAACAGTCGTCTCTATGATAAGGTTTTTCAGACTGTTTACCTGTAAGAAGGTCCCAGTACACAGTTTAGGTGCGTTAAAATTACGCATCAAAATTATGGGTGCTCAAAATTTTATTGAAGAGCTTAAATGGGTAAACCAAATGAACTAGGGGAATTAAAAATTAGACAGGGTAATTCTTGTGGTATATAACTGCGGTATGGCACTTCAAACTGGTCTAAAATACATTCGTTAATATTATTACTATTAGTTGATTCCTTTTTGGAGCTAGAATATCTTGCTCCTGGAAGCACGAGAAAGGTTTGTTTTGCAGAAATCGTGTATGGGGATGAATAAAAATATACTCATTTCTGGATATCCTTGACCACGACGCATATCTGGGAGTTCTGCTAAGACTCCATTGTCAAGTTTTACCAATATATCGACAAATAAGTCTAGGTTTTGTCTTAGAACAAGCGGATGTGCATGTTGGTTGATAAGGAAAGTTCCACCACGTCCAGACATATTTAGGATCATTTAGGGCAGACGTTGACCTCGTCAGCTCTAGTGACTTTATGAATTACCGGTAGAGTTTGTCGGGATTCTCTTGAAAACAATACGGTGACTCCTCCCGCGAGAGCATTGTTGTTCCTGAGTTCTCTCAGAGTTCTACCTAGAGGTTCCAGTGCGAATTGTCCTGGTAGAATCCCAGTGCTAGTAACACACTGTGCTAGTCACACACCCGGCTGAGGACATCGCCCTTCATTACTCCGGGAGGTCCCTCAACAGAAACACCTTGATTTCCACCTGTAATTTCTTAAGTTTCCAAGCAATACATGAAGCAACCTCATAGTAAGTAAACGTCTTTGCAAGGAGATCCTTAGCGCACAGTTTGAAGAAGGTTGTTAATGGTGTGTCGCATGGGTTGTTAGGGATGTCAGTGACATTAAGTGTGGTTAAGACATACACATTGTCCATTTTCGAGATGGACAGCTAAATGCATAGTTGGATAGTCCTAACCGAAATGGTTCCACCTCATTGGCCAAGTTAATACTAAACCTCACTTGATAACTTACCTTGTTGATTTACTTGCATACAAAATTAATTGATTTGATGAGACTGCACAGCTCCACATTAATTTGGGAATCGAACACCCTTAACAGGACGGGATTTTGTAAAACTACCCAACGATTGTTTATCTCCAACGTTCAAAAACGTTTCGTGGCCAAGCACCCTCCATCGTCGGGTTGCCGTCTACGGCGTTTATAATATCCGTCATGCCCAATGACGTAGTTGGGTCGATGTTTGAATCCGGAATCTTCAAACTTATCACCGGATCTATGTCGTCGTTTTGATTTTTTTTTCTTCTAAAATCATAGCAGTAGCTAGCTTATAACCATCCTAGAGTGATTCAACATAATATAACACATACCGCATTCAAATATATTCAATAATTCTTTAGTTATATCCGAACATATTACTATAGGCTCCGTGCAAAATGCAAAGATATTTGAATTCACGACACCAGCGCGCAAGACGGCCCCATTAATAAGTTCTTGCAGGGTAAATCCAGGCGGCATCAGGTTTACCGCCATCCAATACTCGAAAATCCTAGAACATAACTCACCGTTTCTCGTGAACTACTTGGACAATAACAGAAGTTTTTTCAGAATATTTTATAAAAAACCTTATAAGACATAAGGATATTATTAAAATTCCCATATTCCAATTGATTTGCTTTGAAAAAACTGTTATCTAATGAAAGAACTATAATGAGGTTTTTAGTGCAGACATATTTTCACTCTTTGTAAAAGTTTTTTTCACAAATTGACATAGATGGGTAGTATAAATGTACGAAATGATCATCATGAAATGAATTTTATTGAAGTTATACTTCTTTAGGCGCGTTATGAAAAAATGATGAGAGTGAAATTTTAAGATGCGCGCGCATCACTGTAACACAAAAGTAACAGGTTGAAGCTAAACCGCTCATTAAGTCTCGGAAAAAAAAAGCTACCAACAAAATAGAAATAGAACCTCTGTTAGTCGCGCATGTTGGTACGCTCATAGATAAATGTATACTATGTTATTCCTTTCTCTATGGTACGCTCGTCGCCTCTGATCACAGTGATCATATATATAATATTTATCCACATGTTTCTAGTTTCTACATTCACAACACGTGTTTTAGTTTCATACAAGTGCGAATTATATATGTGCTAATAAATTATATTCAGTAGTGATTTAAATTGAATATTTTGATTAATATTATTTACTATTCGTAAATATTAGTGAAACAAATTGTGCTTATAGACTTTTTCAAGTGCTCCAATATAATTGAGGTTAACTATTCGTATGTATTATTTATTGATATAAATTAAAATATTATTATTTAACATAATTAATACTAAATATTATTAAATTATTATTGTTAAATATTTATTATTGGTTATTTAATATTTACAAAATAAAGAAATAAAATTATTTATTGATGCCAAAGAAGTATAACTTCTCACGCGCGTACATAAGTACACACACCCTTTTTTTTATATAAGACTCATTTCTCTAACAACAATAAATACTTTTCCCAGTTTGATGTGTTTAGTTACGAGCTCTTCACACATCAAACTGTGAAAAGTATTGGTGTTAGAGGAATGAGTCTTATGTCAAAATAAAGTTCAGTTCGTGGTGATCCTTTCGCACATTTATATTACCAATTTACCTAAATTAGGAAAAAACTTTTACAAAGAGTGAAAATTTGTCTGCACTAAAAACCTCATAATTATTTCATTAGATAACAGTTTTTCAAAGCAAATCAATTGGAATATGGGAATTTTAATAATATCCTTATGTCTTATAAGCTTTTATAAAATATTATGAAAAAACTTCTGTTATTGTCGAAGTAGTTCACGAGAAACGGTGAGTTATGTTTTAGGATTTTCGAGTATTTGATTGCGGTAAATCTGATGCCTCACAGATTTACCCTGCAAGAACTTACGAAGTCATCACGAGTCGCGCCACCAGTAATGGCGCACAAAGCCTATCCTATAGCTATAAAAGAAATTATTTATAAGGATCTGTGCATTCAAAACAACACACTAAACTAAAATATTTGTCTCTTTGGATTTAGTATTGAAATATATTCTGTAATTACTCTTTAGATTCGGCGATCGAACTACGCAGAAAAATAATAAATTATACATTCAATAGAATTCAATAGAATTATTGTTCACTCGTTTTAAGAGAAAATCTCGGAAAAAACATCAATTTTAATTGATCAATAGCCTAAAACCTTCCCGGTCATAAACTTCATTATTAAAAAAACTGCATCACAATCAGTTTAATAAATTTTAACTAAACCTTTATAATTCAAACTAATGCCCAATTAACGTCATTATCCTAATCATTTAAAAAATACTGTATGTTTGGCCAACTTCTTATTAAAACACTGGGTGACTTAAGTAATGAATGACATAGTCAAATTCCTCCATGTTCCTACTTTATTTTTTTTCTAAAGCACTCTTTGTATGAAAATTAAACTTTATAATTGGTCACTAGTTTGTTTCCTTCGTTCTTGTTGTTTAACAATCTATCTCCTACCATTCTCTCTTACAATCTCCTTATGAAGGCGGGTTCTTAAGTCGAGCGAGCCAAAGGAATTATATTCTCTCAATATTTTGCGGTTCAATAAAGCGAGTGACTTTACCACAATTTCTTTGTTTTCAATTTTATCTTAGCGCACCTATCTGTAGTCATTAGTGATAATTGCTCTCAGATGAAGACATGTATTAACATACTGTTAGGACGTAAGGAACCCCTCAATGAAAAACCCTCTCGTGACGTCGTGACGCTGCGCGCCAAGGTGATGTAGGAGGTTGCAGTAGACGGCCGTCTTAGGGGCGCCACTCATTTTATTCCCCCATCTCTCGCCCTCGGCCTTATTACAGACAGGCAAGCTTACAACTATTTTAATTAAAGATGCCAAGGGCGGTATTTTAGGTGCACAAATCTGCGCATGGCGACACAATGCCCGCCTCAGGGCTTATTAATGATGACTAACTCATTGTCTGAAGACTTTTCATTACATCAAGGAATAGATTATGAAGACATGTGCTATATACGTCACGGTGTGGAGACCAACATGTTGCATACACCACTGTGTTTAGACATGTGTTATATACGTCACGGTGTGGAGACCAACATGTTGCATACAACACTGTGTTTAGACATGTGCTATATACGTCACGGTGTGGAGACCAACATGCTGCATACAACACTGTGTTTAGACATGTGCTATATACGTCACGGTGTGGAGACCAACATGTTGCATACACCACTGTGTTTAGACATGTGCTATATACGTCACGGTGTGGAGACCAACATGTTGCATACACCACTGTGTTTAGACATGTGCTATATACGTCACGGTGTGGAGACCAACATGCTGCATACAACACTGTGTTTAGACATGTGCTATATACGTCACGGTGTGGAGACCAACATGCTGCGTACAACACTGTGTTTAGACATGTGTTATATACGTCACGGTGTGGAGACCAACATGTTGCATACAACACTGTGTTTAGACATGTGCTATATACGTCACGGTGTGGAGACCAACATGTTGCATACAACACTGTGTTTAGACATGTGCTATATACGTCACGGTGTGGAGACCAACATGCTGCATACAACACTGTGTTTAGACATGTGCTATATACGTCACGGTGTGGAGACCAACATGTTGCATACAACACTGTGTTTAGACATGTGCTATATACGTCACGGTGTGGAGACCAACATGCTGCATACAACACTGTGTTTAGACATGTGCTATATACGTCACGGTGTGGAGACCAACATGTTGCATACAACACTGTGTTTAGACATGTGCTATATACGTCACGGTGTGGAGACCAACATGCTGCATACAACACTGTGTTTAGACATGTGCTATATACGTCACGGTGTGGAGACCAACATGTTGCATACAACACTGTGTTTAGACATGTGCTATATACGTCACGGTGTGGAGACCAACATGTTGCATACAACACTGTGTTTAGACATGTGCTATATACGTCACGGTGTGGAGACCAACATGTTGCATACACCACTGTGTTTAGACATGTGCTATATACGTCACGGTGTGGAGACCAACAAGTTGCATACAACACTGTGTTTAGACATGTGCTATATACGTCACGGTGTGGAGACCAACATGTTGCATACAACACTGTGTTTAGACATGTGCTATATACGTCACGGTGTGGAGACCAACATGTTGCATACAACACTGTGTTTAGACATGTGTTATATACGTCACGGTGTGGAGACCAACATGTTGCATACACCACTGTGTTTAGACATGTGCCACAGAGACATGTTTTTAAGATTTCTTTTTATTAAATTGGGAACCATAGATTCACATATTAACATAAACGATTCTGTGCTAGTACTTGTGTGCGTCCCCCTCAAACATGCACGACCTTGGCTCCAACAATAGTCTAGGCTTACATGGATGACCAAATAACACTGTACTTAACTCGACTGCCAAAATGTCTGATCAACCTCGAGGGTCTTGGGGTAAAATGCTCGCCTCAGGACCCGATATTCGTGGGTTCAAAACCAGCCGGGACTGAAGGATTTTCTTGAGTGATTAAAATCCGTAGCACAACTTCCTTCGGAGAGGAATTAAAGCTGTCGGCCTCATGTTGATTATGGCATGTAACATGATCTTGGAAGGTATGAGGAAATACATTTCCGGCAAAATTGGTAGGCCTTGCGCTCTCGCTCGTAGAAATTCTTGTGTACTGATATAATTAAGATTACTTAAATTGGCCCCCCCACCTCCTCAAAATTAAAATTTAAATACACCACCGTTTTGCACCTATTTTGCACCGTTTTGCACCCAAGTATTACGTTTTGCACCCTAACCCAAGAGACGGTACGACTGTTTATGTTAAGGGGGGGCCAAGTAAAGGGTAGCCCCCCCACTATCAAAATGTTGGATTTTTTTCATGCCATCTTAAAAGTCCTGTTTTGCACCGTTTTGCACCCAAGTATGGCGTTTTGCACCTGAATAGTTTTTCAAGAAAAAAATATTTAAAATGGAAAAAAGTGGGGGGGCTAAGTTAAGCGTAGCCCCCCCACTCACTGATTGGGTTTTTTTAGATGCCAAAATAAATGTCCTGTTTTGCACCGTTTTGCACCCAAGTATGGCGTTTTGCACCTGAATAGTTTTTCAAGAAAAAAATAATATTTAAGACGGAAAAAGGTGGGGGGCCAAGTTCAGTGTAGCCCCCCCCCCAACTCAATGATTGGTTTTTTTTAATTCCAAAATAAAAGTCCTGTTTTGCACCATTTTGCACCCAAGTATAGCGTTTTGCACCCTAAAAGATTAGCGAGAAAAAAAATATTTAAGATACAAAAAAATCAAATCTTGGGGGAGCAACTGGCTTGCCGTGTGAATTTGTGATACAGTATTGCCTTGTTTTTTAAAGTTATTAATTGGCACCCCATATAGTTCAAAAACACATGTTGCCACTTCCAAAAATCATGCATAGTGGTGGAGAGGGGGGGGGGTTTGGGGGCTGTAGGGCAGGGATGTGTGGCGCAGGGGAATGGGAAATATCATGTTACTTGTTACAACAATATTGACTGTAACTTCCATAGATACTATAATATAAAAGTCCACACTAACTAAAATTAAAGCTAATAAATGTATCTACAATTTGGCCGACAGCATGTAATTAGCTTATTATCTCCAGAAATATTTAAAAAACGCTAAACATTTTAACTTTTTTCTATTCGTTTTGGTGGTAGTAAGAAAATTTTTTTTTAGATTTACTAATGGTAAAAACTATAATACCCAAGTTAAGCGTAGCCCCCCCACTCACTGATTGGGTTTTTTTTAATTCCAAAATAAATGTCCTGTTTTGCACCCTAATAGATTCGCTAGAAAAAAATATCTAGTATACAAAAGAATTACGTCGTTGGACCTTCCCTCCAGCCCCCACACCCTCAAATTAAGAATGTAAATATTACATCGTTTTATACATATTTAGCACCGTTTTGGACCTTAATAGTTTTTTAAGAAAAATAAATAAATTTAAAGTTAAAAAATGTTCGGTGGCCAAGTTAAGTGTAAACCCCCCAATTTAGAAAAATTAAAGTTTTGTAAGCCCCACTTAAGTTTTCCTCGGAAAACTATCATTTTTTAAGTACAATAAAAAACATTTTATCAAACAAATCAAACAACATTGACCAAACATTTTTTTAATACTTCAAATTTTCAAAAAGTATTTTTTTTTCGTAAGCTACCCTCAAATTATTTATATCTGTTAAAAGTAAATATATCTTCTTATTTATCATGATAAACAATTAACAGACACCCATTTAAATAACATATTAAAATATTTTTTTGAAAGATTTCAAATTTTCTAAAATTTATCATATGTTAACTAAACTTAAATTAATATATTTTATAAAAATAAACATACGTTATTATTAAATCGTGTAAAATAGTCCTCACTTGGCAAAATTGTAAAATCTATTTAAAAAAAACTCACTTCAGTGGCAGAATTGTCCAAGGAGTCAAATTCCTGTTAGACTGGCCTGCTGGAGATGGGGAGATCAATGTTCGAATACCGATCGTGCCTACTGGGGGTATTTTTTCCTCAATAGTTTTCCACTCTCCCATGCAAGTGCAGGTAGATCACCTCTAAAATGATTTCTTTTTCCTCCCTACCCCATTAGAGTAATAATAATATATGCATATAAGCTGAACAGTCAATAAGACAATGGAATTCAATTTTTTTCTTTTTTAAACTACAATTGTTCAAATATAAGTAATCAGCACTAGTATTAAATTTATTGTTTAAGAAAAACCAATCATTATGAAATTATTTTTATTGTAAATAACTTGCCAGATACCCATTTTGAGCCAAATAATTAAAATTATTTTCAAAACATTTAAAATTTTATAAAAAATCAGTATTTGGTAAACTACCCTTTAGTGAATTTTTCCCTAAAAAGCAAGTGTACATTTCTATTTGTCATTTTAAAAAATCCCCAGATTTACATATTTAACCAAATCGTTAAAGCCATTTTCGAAAATCTTTTGACTTTACAAAAATGATTCTTCATTAAACTACACTAGAATAAATTTTTACTCAAGTGTACAGTGTTATTTGTCAGATCAAACACTAGCTAGATATAAATTTTAAACAAAATTGGTAGAGCCTTCTCTAAATATTTGTAATTTTCAAAATTCACTCTTAAATAAATTAGCATTAATATAAAGATTAGTGTCAAAATCAACACAAACTCTCAATGTATAGCCATTCAATTTTGAACAAAAGCATTCAAACAATATTAGTATCTATATTCAGAAACAGAAAGAATTGTAAAATCCACTTTTTTAATTCAGGAGAAAATAAACTTAAAGCTTCTTAATAATCTTTAGATTGAAAATGTTCATGATTACAATAAGTCTATCTTCTCTCCATATGATAAAATAAAAATCCATAAAAAAATAAAGGTTAAACTATATTTAGAGCATACTTTCTATCTTGTGAGTAGTTATTTCTTAAAAGTCAAACATTTAAATATAAAATACAGTTGGTATTTAAGTTCTACATAAGATTCAAATTAATTTTTCTAAAATATATTAAATATTCTCAACTTTACAAATTTGGATTAAAATATGTTGGGGCAAATATTTTACATCTCTCAACAGTATAGCTAGGACCATTTCAAGTTAAATAAAACATTTTATTCAGCACAAAAGTGTGTCTATTAACTGGACCTAAGAACTATATTTTTCACTATTTCAGGCTACTATAAAAAAACTACTTAATGAGCCATGGTCCGGGATATAAAGCGCCTCATTATATTATAATTAATAATTTCCATTAATGAGAAAAATTGTGTCTTAAATTCTAAATGTCAATGGAAATAAGTTTTATAATGCACAGCTTTATTGTATATATATATTAATCAAACATTTATAATAATATAGTAATATAGGAAAATGGTAGATTTATAGTATTAAAGATGCCCATGCACACCCTTCCAGGTCGAACATATTCCAAAAAAGAATCTCAACTAAGATAGTTCTGTTCTTACATTGACCACGCGGGCAAGATAACTATCAGGACCGACAGTTGCTCAGCAAGCATTTTTAAGATAGCGATAAGAAACGTTTTCAGAATTTCTTAAATTTAAAGTAACTGAATATTGAGAAAAACAGGGTATACCAGTAATATTTCACATAGTAAACCCGTCAGAAAAGGACACCAGCTATACTGTCTCCCTTATGCACGCTCACCTCTCTTCTTTAATGTGTGGTGAAAGGGGAACAAGGAATTAATATCCAGTGAAATATAATAACTTTAAGAATAAGGAGAGCCTTTAATGATTATAATTATTGACCATCACAGATTCCAGATATTATACTCTTAATAGTATAAATGAAAATTCCCAATAACAACCGTTCACATAAAAGAATTAAGATAAAGAAAACACAAAACATTAATATCATTAATGAAAATACCCAACAACAATTCATGACAATGATGACTTAAAGAACTGCGATAAAACTAACAAATGCAAAAATGCTCCTTACCCTTAACATTAAAATAATACACCAAGGAAATATATTGTAAGTATGACGTTCCCCTTCCCAACCTCATAGCATTACAGGTGCTCTACAAGTAACTATTTTATAATAGGAGAGATACTCAAAACATAAACCTTTCGCCACCGTTTTTCCCAAACATTAATTTTCCAAGACACGCAGGCCGAAATATGAGGTTAAAGAACATATAACAATTAAACTCACCGAGTTCATCTTACCACCAAATAAAATGATTACTCGTATATGAAACCCTTACTCTCTGTCACTAGGTTAGTGATCATGCAGAGTACGAAAACCTGCATTGCATCCACAAAAATTGAAGATTGGAAGAGGAACAGATGACCAACTCATAAACTCCAAAAAACCTTTTCTTACGCGTCCTTTCTCTAAAAAAGCTCCACACATTGTATCAAACCACCAAAGGTAGCAAAACGTTAATGTTTTTACTAAACCTAGTTCTCACATAAAAAAAGAAACAATAACTATTAAACATATAAAAACCAAAGAGAAATCAATTCAGATCACTAATAATGAAAACAAAGGAAAATTAATGCGTAAATTAATAATGTTAAAGAAAATAGTTCTGAAGTTATCAACGTCAGTGTCACCATCTGTCGATCTTGCAAAACACTCAACCCAGACCCCTCCCTTCCTTTGGGCATGTCATTGATGTTAGATACATTTGCTATGCTGGGCAAAAAATGTAAGTAAATGCTAAGGCAGGCTACGAACAATAAGTGTAAAGACTACAACATAAGCTGCATCATAAATTGAATTTATCAGTCTCATTCTTGAATGTCTACAAAAGTGGGCTATATATATATGACTGTCATCCAAACCACTTATGAAAACATTCGGGCAATGAACAACATGGTTTATCCTAGGATATCTCGGAAACAAATAAAGCAAATACTCATTGACAACATTGGTGATGTTGAATTCCACTGACCAGCTCGAAGAAACTAACCGGAAATACCTTATTTTTTTTTAAAAAAAGAGATGTTTCTATCAATGCAATATATAATTGTGATAGTGATACGAATGTGAACATGCGGTGTATTTATGATGAAGCTCTTTTACTCCGAAAGTGCATAAATTACGCTCGCTATGACATACAATGAGAGACAAGTGTGACGTTTGTGTACTGACAATATAAAGCCAATACTTGCAAGGCCTCAACAAGTTGCCATAGGAATGACAATTTATCAAGCCACTAGAAACAAAAGTATTGTCAATCTGCTTTATGTTATTATTATTATTATTATTATTATTATTATTATTATTATTATTATTATTATTATTAGCACCGCGTCTTACTACCCGTTCGGGTTATACGCACTTACGCTAATGTGTAATGGTAGGGTGATTGTGAGATGAAATGAAGGACCTACAGTTTAACGTGGAATCCGAACCACGGTGGTGACCTGGCATTCCACACATTCACAAGATGTCTTGTCAGAGGTGTAGGAAGGGTTTGGAAATCGGATAAATCTGTGCCGGGACCGAGGATCGAACCCCGGCCGCCAGCATAGAAGTCTGACACCGTACCCCTAGACCACCAGGTCACCCAATCTGCTTTATGGATTGGGCTTCTCGATCAAGTATATCTGTCTTTTCAGGTATGAGATTCAAATGACAGAGTGTGATATGAATGATGTCTGGAGGAATAATGGAGTGTATTTACCTGCAAATATGGTCAATTGCTGATATATATTTTTTGCAGTAGACATTGCAGATTTTATGGAAGATACCTCTAATGGAAAAAAAAATTACACATGCCACAGCGCTGGCCATTTATCAGCGAAAAGAAGCAGATGACAGTACACAAGTTCTTCAACTGTGGAAAACGTCTGGAAACTGTGCAATATACCTTCCTGACTGTTCAACTGTTATTAGAGATTGTTTTATGCCATCCAAACAGATTCTAAATTCAAAACTTATCCTGACTTCAGCCAATTTCTGTAGGCCACCCTGGTATTACTGACATGAAGGGATGGTTTATAGGGAAGACATCTACAAAATCAGAGGTGCTTCCCTGCAAGATGGCACACAATGTGTAAGTTAACACATGAGTGGAAATTCAAATATTTCAACATGGGCCACCTTCATTTCTCATATAACCACAGCTTTGCCAATAACTGCAGTTCATGTTACCTCACTGATACTTGCACCACCAACAGAATAGCCAGCATTGTTAACTGTTATATTTCAATTACCAAGTATTAACTATCTAGTAATGGGTCCACAAAAAGTCAGTGCTTAATTTTGCCAGGATTTCATGCCTTCACTGGCTGTGTTACCACATAATGTTTTTCAGGCAAATCAAATTCGGGAGTGTGTTGAAGAGGGAATAGAAAAATTTGTCTGTAAACTTTATATGCCATGATCTACAGTAACGACAGTGGGAGAAGTAAAATGGTATATTTAATAAAAAGTGAAATCTGAAAATATGCCACCAAAGTTGTCTGCTCTAAAATTCTCTATATTGAGGATATTTTATCAGTGCATAATTTGGAACAATGATTTTACTGCTCATCCAAATATACCATCTCCTGAACCGGCTATGGTTTGGAAGCTAGTAATGGTTATTATGTCCTGAAAATTACGGACATGCCACCAGCACCTTTAGAAATATTAGAGCTCATAAATGCTATTGAAAATCAAACTGTCTCTCCAAATTGTGCTCCTGTTGGCGTAGCTATCTCCCGTGCACCGATATGTGTTTGTGTCCAAATGATGATTCTCAGAAGTGTGAAAACAGTAGCCCTCTTTATTCCCATGATGATGAATACTGTGATTGTAATAACTTAGAATTATAACACAGCATTTACAAACAATATTCTAACGTACAGTAATAATGTTCTCTTATTTTTATTGTGTATTTTTTCTATTTACAGTGAATAACAAATGCATGAGCAAATTAACTATATTTTTGTAAATTACTGTAAAAAATGTGGTTCAGTAAATGTTTCAACTTATCTTTTTTTACTTTCCAAAACAAAGTTTTTTCAAGAACACTTAATTTCTCGCAAGCCTTGACTGTAAAAGATTTTTCCTGATGCTTTTATATAGAGTTAAACACAGTTATTTTTTAAAGTATAAAATTTTTAGAAGCCAATAATGCCATTGAACAAGTTAAGTTATTACATTAATGTTACATCTGCTGAGGGAATATTAATCTAATATTTTCATAGCTCTGGGCCCCTTAATGTTTGTGATAGGGAGGCCATAAATATTTCAAACTAAATAGTATTATAGTTGTTACCATTAGTAAATCTAAAAACATTAATTTTCTTACTACCACCAAAACGAATAGAAAAAAGTTAAAATATTTAGCGTTTTTTTAAATATTTCTGGAGATAATAAGCTAATTACATGCTGTCGGCCAAATTGTAGATACATTTAGTGGCTTTAATTTTAGTTAGTGTGGACTTTTATACTATAGAATCTATGGAAGTTACAGTCAATATTGTTGTAACAAGTAACATGATATTTCCCATTCCCCTGCGCCACACATCCCTGCCCTACAGCCCCCCCCCCTCTCCACCACTATGCATGATTTTTGGAAGTGGCAACATGTGTTTTTGAACTATATGGGGTGCCAATTAATAACTTTAAAAAACAAGGCAATTCTGTATCACAAATTCACACGGCAAGCCAGTTGCTCCCCCACGATTTGATTTTTTTGTATCTTAAATATTTTTTTCTCGCTAATCTTTTAGGGTGCAAAACGCTATACTTGGGTGCAAAATGGTGCAAAACAGGACTTTTATTTTGGAATTAAAAAAAACCAATCATTGAGTTGGGGGGGGGGGGGGGCTACACTTAACTTGGCCCCCCCACCTTTTTCCGTCTTAAATATTATTTTTTTCTTGAAAAACTATTCAGGTGCAAAACGCCATACTTGGGTGCAAAACGGTGCAAAACAGGACATTTATTTTGGCATCTAAAAAAACCCCAATCAGTGAGTGGGGGGGCTACGCTTAACTTAGCCCCCCCACTTTTTTCCATTTTAAATATTTTTTTCTTGAAAAACTATTCAGGTGCAAAACGCCATACTTGGGTGCAAAACGGTGCAAAACAGGACTTTTAAGATGGCATGAAAAAAATCCAACATTTTGATAGTGGGGGGGCTACCCTAACTTGGCCCCCCCTTAACATAAACAGTCGTACCGTCTCTTGGGCTAGGGTGCAAAACGTAATACTTGGGTGCAAAACGGTGCAAAATAGGTGCAAAACGGTGTTGTATTTAAATTTTAATTTTGAGGAGGTGGGGGGGCCAACTTAAGTGATCTATATAATTAGTCGGTTCAGAAAGTGCATTTAAGTACCGCCAATAATAATAATAATAACAAACGATCACAATGGCACATCAATATTAATCAAAGACAACTCGCCACGCTTTTAGGCCTGATTTTTAAAATTGTTAAACAAAGGCGTCTTGTCTCTTCAAAACACGTATGTGTGATATATGCACATAATTTATGATATAATTATGATATCCTCCCTAAAAATATAATAATTGGTTAGCAAATAGTGTGCATTATTCCAGGGAAACTACATATATATATATATATATATATATATATATATATATATATATATATATATATATATATATATATATTCAAATGGTATTTTTATACCAAATGTTTCAAAACGTAATGCGCAAACATAACATTTTGGAAGATTATTTTTTCGAAGGAAAGGTTGTTAATCTTTACTCTTATTTATTGTTATGCCTAATATATTGGAAACGACAACATTTCACTTATCTTAGGTACACATATATTATTTCCTGGTTATTCTTTTTAGTCGTCCGACACCTTAGTTCAGCCGGTAACGTGTCTTGTCTATTGATCCCGGGTTCAATTCCTGGCATGGCCGAAAAATTTGTCATTGATAAAAATATGAGTTTACCCTTTCACATTGATAAGTTAACGGCCAGGAAATGGATGTTGTGCCTGTCCTAGATTATAAGACAGGCCTAGCCAGCCGGTAGTGGAAAATATATGACATGAATAAAAATCTGACCCAGATCAGAGGCTGGAAAAGATGATGGATGTAAATAAACCTTTCGTAAGTTGACTCCCCCCACAAGAAAGCCAATTGCCACATCGTGCCCAAGAACACTACATTTTCTAATCAGCTGATATAGTATTTATTTATTGTATTACTTTTGGCTTCAACGGATTGTTTCTTCAGAATTACCGGAGTAGCCACGCAATCCAGTGCATACCCCGGACAAAGCTTTTCTTTTGATCGAAACAGAAAACAAATCATCTTTTTATTTCTTCTAACACAGTTTAATTAATTTTAAGAACATCAAAATTTTAAAATTCCGCCTTCTAGGTGCACATGTTCGTGCAGAGGCTACTATTTTTAAATGTCAGACCTCTGTGTGAGGTAAATATCGCGCAATGCTCATGGCGGGAAAACTCTTCATTGTACAGAGTGGCCCTCGGAAAAGTAGCCCACCTCCTATATCCAGCAGGTGCCTCACTCTGAATTGGAGGAGGTCAATCCCCCTTCACCCATATTTTGACATGAAGAATGAGCAAGTGAACTGATTATCTAAAGCTTTATTGACTCATTCTTAATGTCACAATATGGGTGGAAGGCGATTTACCTCCTCCAATTAAGAGTGAGAAGCCTTTTCCGTGGGCCACCCTGTATTTATATAGATTTTGATTCATAAAGCAAATAATTTCTTTTATTGGAGGTGCACACATCAATTCAGTTCACATCAGGCATGTGATGCATTTAGTTTTTTAGTTCAGCTGACATCTTTTAATAATGTACTATATTCGATTTCGTTTAGTATATTTGGTAATTAGTAACGTTTGTTTGATCTTGCGTTCTTAATAACAAATTAAAATAGCGAGATTATTATCTTTGTTACTATACTATAGCTTATAGATCCTTCCCATGCTAATATGTTTTAAATAAAGTGTAATGGAAAATATTATGTTTATGTTTTAATATATATTAGTTAATTATTTAATGTTTTAAATTTCATCTAATTGGCTAGAAGGATTGTATTAATTTAGGAGAAAAATGCCACCTGAACACGATAATCAAACCCTGCACACTCTACCACTGAGCCAACCTGATTAATCCAAGGTGGGGATGTAGGGACGCGAGAAAGGGCCGGTGTGTGTGTCGCACGCACTTTTTATAGCAAGACATTTGTTTGACCAAACTAAATAAAATATGTCTTCATTACAAATATAGAGTTTAATTTTCTTCACATGGTGATATCAACATTTGTTGAATATTTGTCTTGAGCATAACGGCATTAGAAGACAAAATTTAAATGAAGAGACCCGCTCTGGTGTCTGCATGGTCTAAGGCGCTACTCTAGCAGTAGGCTAGACTGCCCATGACAGGGAGATCGAGGTTAGAATCTTGGTCGGGTGTACTGAGGGTGGTTTTCAAAATGAATTTCCTAAATGGTTTTCCACTCACCTTCCACGAAAATTCGGGTACACTTCTTATTAATATAGCCTTCCTAATACCTAAAACCATTAGCGTAATTAGTACATAGGTGTATAACCTGAAAGGTTAGAAAGCAGCCGTGTTTTATATATATTTAATTTATAGATATATATTTATTTAATATATATGTTATATATAACATATTTGCTTCTTAGCATGAAAAGAGTGAATTCAAACACTGGTAGTCTCGTCCTGTCAAGTTGGGTATAGTTGGAGTATGATAGATCACACCGTTGGTAAACAATATTGAGTGATCATGTTACTAACCACGGGCTATGTTGATCACACGTTAGTAAACAATATTGGAGTGATCATGTTACTAACCACGGGCTATGTCTGGTCACACAGTTGGTAAACAATATTGGAGTGATCATGTTACTAACCACGGCTATGTTAGATCACACTGTTAGTAAACAATATTGGAGTGATCATGTTACTAACCACGGGCTATGTTAGATCACACAGTTAGGTAAACAATATTGGAGTGATCATGTTACTAACCACGGGCTATGTC
Source organism: Timema cristinae (assembly GCA_039000515.1). NCBI lineage: Eukaryota > Metazoa > Arthropoda > Insecta > Phasmatodea > Timematidae > Timema > Timema cristinae. Next base: position 12,625,316 of record JBCFYV010000003.1, read on the forward strand.
AGATCACACAGTTGGTAAACAATATTGGAGTGATCATGTTACTAACCACGGCAAGTAATCACAGTGTAAAAATATTGGATGATCAGTATAACCACGGCTATGTTGGTCACACTGTAACAATATTGGAGTGATCATGTTACTAACCACGGGCTATGTTGAGTCACAACAGTTGTAAACAATAATTGAAAATTTGATCATGTTACTAACCACGGGATGTTAGATCACACTGTTAGTAAACAATATTGGAGTGATCATGTTACTAACCACGGGCTATGTCTGTCACACAGTTGGTAAACAATATTGGAGTGATCATGTTACTAACCACGGCTATGTTAGATCACACAGTTAGTAAACAATATTGGAGTGATCATGTTACTAACCACGGGCTATGTCTGGTCACACAGTTGTAAACAATATTGGAGTGATCATGTTACTAACCACGGGCTATGTTAGATCACACAGTTAGTAAACAATATTGGAGTGATCATGTTACTAACCACAGGCAATGTTAGATCACACAGTTAGTAAACAATATTGGAGTGATCATGTTACTAACCACGGGCTATGTTAGATCACACGTTAGTAAACAATATTGGAGTGATCATGTTACTAACCACGGGCTATGTTAGATCACACAGTTGGTAAACAATATTGGAATGATCATGTTACTAACCACGGGCTATGTTAGATCACACTGTTAGTAAACAATATTGGAGTGATCATGTTACTAACCACGGGCTATGTTAGATCACACAGTTAGTAAACAATATTGGAGTGATCATGTTACTAACCACGGCTATGTTAGATCACACAGTTAGTAAACAATATTGGAGTGATCATGTTACTAACCACGGGCTATGTCTGGTCACACAGTTGGTAAACAATATTGGAGTGATCATGTTACTAACCACGGGCTATGTTAGATCACACAGTTAGTAAACAATATTGGAGTGATCATGTTACTAACCACGGGCAATGTTAGATCACACTGTTAGTAAACAATATTGGAGTGATCATGTTACTAACCACGGGCTATGTTAGATCACACTGTTAGTAAACAATATTGGAGTGATCATGTTACTAACCACGGGCTATGTCTGGTCACACAGTTGGTAAACAATATTGGAGTGATCATGTTACTAACCACAGGCTATGTTAGATCACACTGTTAGTAAACAATATTGGAGTGATCATGTTACTAACCACGGCTATGTCTGGTCACACAGTTGGTAAACAATATTGGAGTGATCATGTTACTAACCACGGGCTATGTTAGATCACACAGTTAGTAAACAATATTGGAGTGATCATGTTACTAACCACGGCAATGTTAGATCACACAGTTAGTAAACAATATTGGAGTGATCATGTTACTAACCACGGGCTATGTTAGATCACACTGTTAGTAAACAATATTGGAGTGATCATGTTACTAACCACGGGCTATGTCTGGTCACACAGTTGGTAAACAATATTGGAGTGATCATGTTACTAACCACGGGCTATGTTAGATCACACTGTTAGTAAACAATATTGGAGTGATCATGTTACTAACCACGGGCTATGTTAGATCACACAGTTGGTAAACAATATTGAAGTGATCATGTTACTAACCACGGGCTATGTTAGATCACACAGTTAGTAAACAATATTGGAGTGATCATGTTACTAACCACGAGCTATGTCTGGTCACACAGTTAGTAAACAATATTGGAGTGATCATGTTACTAACCACGGGCTATGTTAGATCACACAGTTGGTAAACAATATTTGAGTGATCATGTTACTAACCACGGGCTATGTTAGATCACAGTGTTAGTAAACAATATTGGAGTGATCATGTTACTAACCACGGGCAATGTTAGATCACACTGTTAGTAAACAATATTGGAGTGATCATGTTACTAACCACGAGCTATGTTAGATCACACAGTTAGTAAACAATATTGGAGTGATCATGTTACTAACCACGGGCTATGTTAGATCACACAGTTGTAAACAATATTTGAGTGATCATGTTACTAACCACGGGCAATGTTAGATCACACAGTTGGTAAACAATATTTGAGTGATCATGTTACTAACCACGGGCAATGTTATATCACACTGTTAGTAAACAATATTGGAGTGATCATGTTACTAACCACGAGCTATGTTAGATCACACAGTTAGTAAACAATATTGGAGTGATCATGTTACTAACCACGAGCTATGTCTGGTCACACAGTTAGTAAACAATATTGGAGTGATCATGTTACTAACCACGGCTATGTTAGATCACACAGTTGGTAAACAATATTTGAGTGATCATGTTACTAACCACGGGCAATGTTAGATCACACTGTTAGTAAACAATATTGAAGTGATCATGTTACTAACCACGGGCTATGTTAGATCACACAGTTAGTAAACAATATTGGAGTGATCATGTTACTAACCACGAGCTATGTCTGGTCACACAGTTAGTAAACAATATTGGAGTGATCATGTTACTAACCACGGGCTATGTTAGATCACACAGTTAGTAAACAATATTGGAGTGATCATGTTACTAACCACGAGCTATGTCTGGTCACACAGTTAGTAAACAATATTGGAGTGATCATGTTACTAACCACGGGCTATGTTAGATCACACAGTTGGTAAACAATATTGGAGTGATCATGTTACTAACCACGGGCTATGTTAGATCACACTGTTAGTAAACAATATTGGAGTGATCATGTTACTAACCACGGCTATGTCTGGTCACACAGTTGCCACCAGGAGCTATTGTTGAACAAACCAGCCTGCTCTTGACAACAAATCACTCCCAGACGCTCCGTCCCTCGGCCTCCCAATATTTTCTGTTTCCATACAATACACTCGAATAATAACGTTGATAATATTATTAGCCGTGTTCGTGGCAGCTCCATTTCCCCACAACAATATAGCCATTAACTTGGGGCATGTGCCGGTGCTGTTGGGGACAAAAACAGCTTCTAAAAGACCTCACAACAAATATCACTCTCAAATATTTATCTTGAAATTATATAAACTAATGGAAATTTCTATCACGATAAAAAATAATTTTCCTTTTAATTAAATGACTGTCACAGAAAATATATTGCTAAGTGCGTGATTGTGACTTGGATTTAAAGGGTTCTTTTCCCAAATAATTGGTGACAACTTTAAAAAACAATCGCATAACACAATCGCACTAACATTCTAATATAGTAGATTATAGTTCAAAAGAAAATGTTCAAAAATATGTTTTCAGTAAATTGCTTTTGTTTAAGTTTTACTCATAAAATCAAAACATCACAATAAACAACACATTACAAACTCTTGATCTATAAACTTTAAAACAAATGGTTAAAATATTTTTAGCAAATTTCAAACTAAAGAAAAAGTTATTTTAAACTAACCTAAAATTATCTGTATTTTTTGAAAATAAAACGTATTTTTAATTATAATGATAAACTATTCTCAAATACCCATTTTAAATCAATTTGTAAGGTATATTACGAAATATGACTTATTTTCTAAAATTTGTCTTGAGTAAACTACCATTAAATTAATTTATTTGAAAGAAGAATAATAAAGATACATTATTAATTATCATTTAAAATAGCCCTCTGATACCAATTTTTAACAAAATCAATATGACTATTTTCAAAAATATTTAAAGTTTACAAAAAATTAATCTTCAGTTACCTACTATTTTTTTAAAGCAGTTATCTTATTATTTAATATGTAATAACATTATTAATAGTAATTAACCAAATTGCTAGAGCCATTTTTTTTAAATATTCAAATTAAAAAACGCCATATTAAATTACCCTCAAAATAATTAAACCCCATAGCCAAGAACACAGTTTTATTTGTCATGTTAAACGACCCAAATATACAGTCTAAAAGAACTTGTAAAGCCATTTTCAAAGTATTTCTTACTTTAGATTATCACGCATCATTAAACTTGAATAAATGAGTTTTATAACCAAAACACGTATACAGTGTTAGTTATGTTAAACACTCCCAGGATATCCATCTGGAACCAAATCGTTAAGATCATTTGTAAAATCAATCATCAGAAAATTACCCATAAATGAGTTTTCACTAAAAAAATTAGTTATATGGTGTTATTTGTCATACCACATGAACCCTAGATGTATATTTTTAGCAATATCATTAGAGACATTTTCAAAATCTTTAAAATTTTCAAAAATCTCTTATCTTACCCTTCAACAAATTTTTGGCCAAAAATTTATGATAAAGTGCTATTGGCAATGTCAAACAAATCTTAAATATGCATTTTAATCAAAATCGTTTGTGCCATTTTCGAAAAATTTCCAATAAAAAAAATCACTCATTAGTAAACTACCTTTGATTCGAATGTTTAGGTCAGAATTAAAAAAAAAAGTCCTTTAAAATTTAAATATCAGGTTTAAACCAAATCCATCAAACCGTTTCGAATCCGTGGCCCGGGACAGACAGACAGACAGATAGACATGGGAACAAACAGAAATGGTAGAATCCACTTTTTTTGGTTCGGGTACACATAACATAAAATGTAAAGACTCATCATAAGCTCGAGATTGATATTTTCACATTTATAATACTCTCACTTGATATGAGAAAGTAAAGATAATATTTTTGCAGTACATAACATTTCCTTCTTTAAAGTTAATTTAAATATCTTGTGGCAAGTACTAATACTAGAGTTTACCTGGATTTTTATAAAATATTTTGAAGAAAGTAATTAGATTTTTACGTTTGAGTACATTACAAAGCTACAATAAACCAATTAAATCAGTAGAAGTTCCAAACGTAAATAATATTTATAATTACTTAAATACAATTGTAGAGTAGAAAAGAAAACGAGAATATATTTAATCAAATTATCTTAATATGAATTTTTTTAATACAAGTTTAAACAGAACGACTCAAATAATTCAAATAATCTAGCTACCAAACTGATGGTATAAATAAATTAAATAATGTTTGTTACCCAAAATACCAGATCATATACAATCATCAAACCATACACACTTGGAGGGAGAAGAGATGTTACAACAATATCAAACCATACATACTTGGAGGGAGAAGAGATGTTACAACAATATCAAACCATACAACTTGGAGGGAGAAGAGATGTTACAACAATATCAACCATACACACTTGGAGGGAGAAGAGATTTACAACAATATCAAGCCATACACACTTGGAGGGAAAAGGATGTTACAACAATATCAAGCCATACAAACTTGGAGGGAAAGGGATGTTACAACAATATCAATCCATACAAACTTGGAGGGAGAAGGGATGTTACAACAATATAAGACCATACACACATGGAGGGAAAAGGATGTTACAACAATATCAAGCCATACATACTTGGAAAGGGAGAAGAGATGTTACAACAATATCAACCATACATACTTGGAGGGAGAAGGGATGTTACAACAATATCAAGCCATACACACTTGGAGGGAGAAGGATGTTACAACAATATCAAGCCATACACACTTGGAGGGAGAAGGGATGTTACAACAATATCAAGCATACACACTTGGAGGGAGAAGGGATGTTACAACAATATCAAGCCATACACACTTGGAGGGAGAAGGATGTTACAACAATATCAAAGCCATACAACTGGAGGGAGAAGGATGTTACAACAATATCAAGCCATACAACTTGGAGGGAGAAGAGATGTTACAACAATATCAACCATACACACTTGGAGGGGAGAAGATGTTACAACAATATCAAGCCATACACACTTGGAGGGAGAAGAGATTTACAACAATATCAAGCCATACACATTTGGAGGGAGAAGGGATGTTACAACAATATCAAGCCATACAAACTTGGAGGGAGAAGAGATGTTACAACAATATCAACCATACACACTTGGAGGGAGAAGAGATGTTACAACAATATCAAGCCATACACACTTGGAGGGAGAAGAGATTTTACAACAATATCAAGCCATACACACTTGGAGGGAAAAGGGATGTTACAACAATATCAAGCCATACACACTTGGAGGGAGAAGAGATGTTACAACAATATCAAGCCATACACACTTGGAGGGAGAAGGGATTTACAACAATATCAAGCCATACACACTTGGAGGGAGAAGGATGTTACAACAATATCAAGCCATACACACTTGGAGGGAGAAGGGATGTTACAACAATATCAAGCCATACACACTTGGAGGGAGAAGAGATGTTACAACAATATCAAGCCATACACACTTGGAGGGAAAGGGATGTTACAACAATATCAAGCCATACACACTTGGAGGGAGAAGAGATGTTACAACAATATCAAAGCCATACACACTTGGAGGGAAAGGATGTTACAACATATCAAGCCATACACACTTGGAGGGAGAAGGGATGTTACAACAATATCAAGCCATACACACTTGGAGGGAGAAGGATGTTACAACAATATCAAGCCATACACACTTGGAGGGAAAAGGATGTTACAACAATATCAAGCCATACACACTTGGAGGGAGAAGGATGTTACAAAATATCAACCATACACACTTGGAGGGAGAAGAGATGTTACAACAATATCAAGCCATACACACTTGGAGGGAGAAGTGGTTTACAACAATATCGAGCATACACACTTGAGGAGAAGAGATGTTACAACAATATCAAGCCATACACACTTGGAGGGAGAAAGGGATGTTAACAACAATATCAAGCCACAATTGAGGAAAGGATGTACACAAATAGCATACACACTTGGAGGGAGAAGGGTTGTTACAACAATATCAAGCATAACACTTGGAGGAGAAGGGATGTTACAACAATATCAAGCCATACACACTTGGAGGGAGAAGGGATGTTACAACAATATCGAGCCATACACACTTGGAGGAGAAGAGATGTTACAACAATATCAAGCCATACACACTTGGAGGGAAAGGGATGTTACAACAATATCAAGCCATACACATTGGAGGAGAAGAGATGTTACAACAATATCAAGCATACACTTGGAGGAGAAGTGGTTTTACAAATATCAGGCATATACAATTGGATGGAGAAGAGATGTTACAACAATATCAAGCCATACACACTTGGAGGGAGAAGTGGTTTTCAACAATATCGAGGCATAACAATGGATGAGAAGAGATTACAACAATATCAAACCATACACACTTGGAGGGAGAAGTGGTTTTACAACAATATCGAGGCATATACACTTGGATGGAGAAGAGATGTTACAACAATATCAAGCCATACACACTTGGAGGGAAAAGGGATGTTACAACAATATCAAACCATACACACTTGTAGGGAGAAGAGATGTTACAACAATATCAAGCCATACACACTTGGAGGGAAAAGGGATGTTACAACAATATCAAGCCATACACACTTGGAGGGAGAAGAGATGTTACAACATTATCAAGCCATACACACTTGGAGGGAAAAGGGATGTTACAACCATATCAAGCCATACACACTTGGAGGGAAAAGGGATGTTACAACAATATCAAGCCATACACACTTGGAGGGAGAAGAGATGTTACAACAATATCAGACCATACACACTTGGAGGGAGAAGGGATGTTACAACAATATCAAGTCATACACACTTGGAGGGAGAAGGGATGTTACAACAATATCGAGCCATACACACTTGGAGGGAGAAGTGGTTTTACAACAATATCAAGCCATACACACTTGGAGGGAGTAGGGATGTTATAACAATATCAAGCCATACACACTTGGAGGGAGAAGTGGTTTTACAACAATATCGAGGCATACAACTTGGAGGGAGAAGGAATGTTACAACAATATCAAGCCATACACACTTGGAGGAAGAAGGGATGTTACAACAATATCAAGCCATACACACTTGGAGGGAGGAGAAATTTTACAACAATATCAAGCCATACACACTTGGAGGGAGAAGGGATGTTACAACAATATCAACCCATACATAAAATTTTATATATTATATATATATATATATAATTATATATATATCACCGGTTCTTTCAACATGTTCACGTTATAAGCATATATGATAGATAATACTCTAATGGGGTAGGGATGAGGAAGAAGCATTTTAAAGTAATTCTATCTGCACTGCACTTTTGTAGAAGGAGAGGGGATTTTTTTTTTTAGGGGAAAACACTCTCAGTACACCGACCTGGTTTCGCAACCCTTACTTCCCGTTATCAGCAGGCCAGTCCAACACATGAGTAACACCCTAGAACATTCGGCCATTGAAGCGGGTAACTATTTTATTGAGTGCTTTTAAAATGTTTGCCCTATTTAATTACGGTATAGTTAAATGTACAGCAAAACAATGCAAATAAACGACCCTATTTAACTTATTTTGCGATCTCGTTATGATTATATATATGTGTGTGTGTGTTTTTTACCCATTTTAACTGAACAACAAACTCCTTCGAGTGGAAAACGCAGGAAAATTATATACAAACTCTGGTGCTTGAGTGAATAAATGTAGTGTCCTATCTTAGTAGTGGCAAATGGATAAATAGGGTACAATAAAAGAAAAAGTCATGTTTGAGGTAGTGCAAAACAATGTCTAAGCAGGTGAACATTTACAATCATAATAACTTACTAGAAAATCATGTTTTGAAACAGAACCACAATTCGTTTTACATATTAATTAATGTTTGCTGGAATTATAAGCATTTAATGTGAGCAGGAAACGTTTTAATCGTTCATAATATCACGACATACAACTAGGTGGAAAGTGCATAGTGTGATCATAAAAACATTATACACCAATGTTAGTAAGTTGTGGAAAGTACATAATATGTTTCACAATAAAGTATTGATTCTGTAATTACTACCCTTATATCGTGTGTACTGACATGAGAAAAAACACTGAGTGGCCTCTGTGTCTAGAGCCTTAGTTCCACCCCTACATCATGTGTACTGACATTGAGAGAACACACTGGTCCCTATGTCTGGAGCCTGTAGTTCCACCACAATCCTGTGTACTGACACTGAGAAAAACACTGAGAGGCCTCTGTGTCTAGAGCCTGTAGTTCCACCCCTACATCCTGTGTACTGACATTGAGAGAACACACTGGTCCCTGTGTCTGGAGCCTGTAGTTCCACCCCTACATCCTGTGTACTGACATTGAGAGAACACAGTGGTCCTGTGTCTAGAGCCTGTAGTTCCACCACTATATCCTGTGTACTGACATTGAGAGAACACAGTGGTGCCTGTGTCTAGAGCCAGTTGTTCCACCACTACATCATGTGTACTGACATTGAGAGAACACAGTGTCTTCTGTGTCTAGAGCCTGTAGTTCAACCCCTACATCATGTGTACGGACATTGAGAGAACACAGTGGTCCCTGTGTCTGAGCCTGTAGTTCCACCACTACATCCTGTGTACTGACATTGAGAGAACACAGTGGTCCCTGTGTCTAGAGCCTGTAGTTCCACCCCTACATCCTGTGTACTGACATTGAGAGAACACAGTGTCCTCTGTTTCTAGAGCCTGTAGTTCCACCCCTACATCCTGTGTACTGACATTGAGAGAACACAGTGGTCCCTGTGTCTAGAGCCTGTAGTTCCACCCCTACATCCTGTGTACTGACATTGAGAGAACACAGTGAGTGGCCTCTGTGTCTAGAGCCTGTAGTTCCACCCCTACATCCTGTGTACTGACATTGAGAGAACACAGTGTCCTCTGTTTCTAGAGCCTGTAGTTCCACCCCTACACCAAGTGTGTACGGATATTGAGAGAACACATTGGTCCCTGTGTCTGGAGCCTGTAGTTCCACCACTACATCCTGTGTACTGACATTGAGAGAACACAGTGGTCCCTGTAACTGGAGCCTGTAGTTCCACCACTACATCCTGTGTACTGACATTGAGAGAACACAGTGGTCCCTGTGTCTAGAGCCTGTTGTTCCACCACTACATCCTGTGTACTGACATTGAGAGAACACAGTGGTCCCTGTGTCTGAGCTTGTAGTTCCACCCCTACATCCTGTGTACTAACATTGAGAGAACACAGTGGTCCCTGTGTCTAGAGCCTGTAGTTCCACCCCTACATCCTGTGTACTGACATTGAGAGAACACAGTGGTCCCTGTGTCTAGAGCCTGTAGTTCCACCCCTACATCCTGTGTACTGACACTGAGAGAACACAGTGGTCCCTGTGTCTGGAGCCTGTAGTTCCACCCCTACATCCTGTGTACTGACATTGAGAGAACACAGTGGTCCCTGTGTCTAGAGCCTGTAGTTTCACCACTACATCGTGTGTACTGACATTGAGAGAACACAGTGGTCCCTGTGTCTAGAGCCTGTAGTTCCACCCCTACATCCTGTGTACTGACATTGAGAGAACACAGTGGTCCCTGTGTCTGGAGCCTCTAGTTCCACCCCTACATCCTGTGTACTGACATTGAGAGAACACAGTGAGTGGCCTCTGTGTCTAGAGCCTCTAGTTCCACCCCTACATCCTGTGTACTGACATTGAGAGAACACAGTAGTCCCTGTGTCTGAGCCTGTAGTTCCACCCCTACATCCTGTGTACTGACATTGAGAGAACACAGTGAGTGGCCCTGTGTCTAGAGCCTGTAGTTCCACCCCTACATCCTGTGTACGGAATTGAGAGAACACAGTGGTCCCTGTGTCTGTAGCCTGTAGTTCCACCCCTACATCCTATGTACTGACATTGAGAGAACACAGTGGTCCCTGTGTCTGAGCCTGTAGTTCCACCCCTACATCCTGTGTACTGACATTGAGAGAACACAGTGGTCCCTGTGTCTGTAGCCTGTAGTTCCACCCCTACATCTGTGTACTGACATTGAGAGAACACACTGGTCCCTGTGCCTGTAGCCTGTAGTTCCACCCCTACATCCTGTGTACTGACATTGAGAGAACACAGTGGTCCCTGTGTCTGTAGCCTGTAGTTCCACCCCTACATCCTGTGTATTGACATTGAGAGAACACAGTGGTCCCTGTGTCTGTAGCCTGTAGTTCCACCCCTACATCCTGTGTACTGACATTGAGAGAACATAGTGGTCCTGTGTCTGTAGCCTGTAGTTCCACCCCTACATCCTGTGTACTGACATTGAGAGAACACAGTGGTCCCTGTGTCTGTAGCCTGTAGTTCCACCCCTACATCCTGTGTACTGACATTGAGAGAACACAGTGGTCCCTGTGTCTGTAGCCTGTAGTTCCACCCCTACATCCTGTGTACTGACATTGAGAGAACACAGTGGTCCCTGTGTCTGGAGCCTTAGTTCCACCCCTACATCATGTGTACTGACATTGAGAGAACACAGGGTGCCCTGTGTCTGTAGCCTGTAGTTCCACCCCTACATCCTGTGTACTGACATTGAGAGAACACAGTGGTCCCTGTGTCTGTAGCTGTAGTTCCACCCCTACATCCTGTGTATTGACATTGAGTAAACACAGTGGTCCCTGTGTCTGTAGCCTGTAGTTCCACCCCTACATCCTGTGTACTGACATTGAGAGAACACAGTGGTCCCTGTGTCTGTAGCCTGTAGTTCCACCCCTACATCCTGTGTACTGACATTGAGAGAACACAGTGGTCCCTGTGTCTAGAGCCTGTAGTTCCACCCCTACATCCTGTGTACTGACATTGAGAGAACACAGTGGTCCCTGTGTCTGGAGCCTCTAGTTCCACCCCTACATCATGTGTACTGACATTGAGAGAACACAGTGGGCCCTGTGTCTGTAGCCTGTAGTTCCACCCCTACATCCTGTGTACTGACATTGAGAGAACACACTGGTCCCTGTGTCTGTAGCCTGTAGGTCCACCCCTACATCCCTGTGCCCTGGCAGCTAATTAGCTCGACCCCGCTTTCACCCTTCCAGCAGTTTCAATACCTTTAATTGGATGTGCTCGCCAAGTATAACATTGATCCTCCCCCAGCAGCTTACCGAGGGGTATTGTGGGGCCGCCACCGAGCCACAACTACATATCTGCACATTAAATTGTCGAGGTAAAAGTAGTTGCTTGGGGATTACGCACACCCGCCTCTCTTTACCCCACAGGCGCTACAATTCAACAACATACTCATTTTATATCGTCGTGTACGAAAATAATGCATTCTCTCGGTTTCAATTACCAATGAGAGTCGATTGTTTACTTTTGTACATATTTTGTATTTATTTTTATGGAAAGGTAAATTGACAGTAGGAGTTTTGGTGGTTTTGTTTACTATTGGCTTTATTTAACATTAGTACAATTCGGCTTTAAATTCAAAATTTATACCATTTGGTACATTTTGTAATTTAAGGATTGTAATTCTATCAATGAATACGTATTACCCTATGTATAAAGTTATTATTTACTTTATTTGGATGTTTATTGAGATTTTTAGAAATAAATTATTTGTAATATTCAACTTTCAAACTTGATTAACTTGAGACAAACCATCCGAATCACAGAATCATCTTTAGTTTCAAAAAAGTTTTTATTTGGTAATAGGAAGAACACAATATTTGCTTTAACAATCTCCTTGCTCTACATATCTCCTTGCTATATATATCCCATTGCTCTACCTATCTCCTTGATCTACCTATCTCTTTGCTCCACCTATCTCCTTGCTCTACCTATCTCCATGTTCCTTCCTATCTCCATGTTCTTCCTATCTCCATGTTCTTCCTATCTCCATGTTCTACCTATCTCCATGTTCTTCCTATCTCCATGTTCTACCTTTATCTTTGCTATATCCATCTCTAACACAAAATTGAATCGATTGAATTAAGTTTTTCTAACTTATGGTAATTAATATGCTCATATTTTATTGAAGACTTAATTACTTACTCTATGGCATTAGGAACGCGAAAGTTCACTGTCGCACTTGGAAAAGTACGCCACCTATCCCCATCTGAGCTAGTTCTATCCAGTCCATCTCATTATCACCTGTCTCTTTCAGGTCTATTCTAATGTTATCTTCCCATCTGGGTATAGGTTTTACCAATTGAAGACTAGAGTAATTAATTCAAACAACAATATGATGATAAATATTTATAAAAATGTATAAATATATTTTATTTATATGTATATTTTATACATATATTATTAGATATGTATTTATATAATTATGTATATATTTAGGTAGGTATAGATGTGTGTAGGATATCTGATAAATAAAATGTATATTAAATGTATCTGGAAATATATATATATATATATATATATAATTAGATGTATGTAATTAAACTATATACTTTTAAATAGAGTACAGTTACACAATGAATATAAATAGAATACGTACTAATACTAAACATTGGTAATACTGTGTTATTCCCATTACCCACAGCAACACAGTTTTAAAAGTGGAAATAATCTTGAATATTCAAATGAAGTGAAAGTAAAACATAAAGATACGTTTTGTTATTTCAAACCCCTGGCTCGACCGCTTTAGATAGACATGTACCCTTGTTGTCCCAGCTACCTTATTAATTTCCCTCAAAACTTCCCAACATAACAAAACACACAGTAGGAAAGAAAAAAAAAAGTATAATTTCCTTAATCATAGTTCCCTATAAAATATAATTTGATTATTAAAAATTTAAACTCTTGAATACTGGCATGTTAATTAAATTGAGCCCATATATATATATATATATATATATATATATATATATATATATATATATATAATACGAGGCGGGCATAGCGAGGAGAAAGCGAGAGAAAGAGAGAGATGAAAAAAAGCTAATGAAATGTCAGACCCTGGGCAGGGTGTGATTAATTGCGAGAATCGCGAGAAGAGAGAGAGAGTAACGCGTGCTTTAAGGGGGAGGGAGGGGGGAAGGAGGGCGTCGGATTACAGGAGAACGATTAAATGAGGCAGGTCCCAATTACACGGCCCTGTTCCAAGTATGTTTCGTGTAAACAAAGGATTGCACGATTACAGTCGTTGGTTGCAATATCAGAGTGTGCAACCAGGGCGCATCACATCGGCACACAATATATTCACGATTTGGGTTCAGACCATTTTCATTTTTTTAAATGTAGATTGTAGACACACAATGCGATAGGGAAAAAGTGTGTGCCAACCTTAAGTTGTACAGATAGGTCCGGTTATACAAGAAATAACTAATAGCTGTCGTTAATATTTAATAAGATAAAAACAATATCCTGGTTTCTGTCTTGATAACAATATTGTGTGTTAAAATCATGTCTGTTTGAGAAGCTGGTGTTTAACTGAGGAGGTTTCGTAGACAAGTGGGCCGGTGGGATTAGTCTCGCGGGCTGGATGTGGCTCGCAGGCCGTAGTTACAAGCCCTGTCCTATAGGAACAATTAAAAGGAAGTAGTTAAAAGACAGTCAAAAATAAATATAAAAACATGATATTTTACTATCCTTTTTATTTATTTGGAATATTTAGCGTATCTGTCTGAACGGACTCTTTATTTCAACATTAGACTTAGGGCAAACTAAATTTTAGAACAGACCCAACACACAGTCTTCCGACCGTACATTTATTAATGTATGAGTCCTAATATTATAAACAATACTTTTTAGCTATACAGAGAATCGAACTCTTAATACAATGTTGTATTAAAAAAATCGATTTTTTTTAAATGTTATTTTTAAATTAAATACTAGTGGCATTCAAACTTTTATCATGTTCAAATAAATGTAATTAATCACATACTTTTCTCCCTCGCTGAAATATTGATTTAAACTTATTCAAGCCATAAATGACTTCCATAATCTCAATCAAAATAACTCCTTTTTTTTCAAGGCATTAAAAAAATGGATTACATTTTTCAATTGCCGAAAATTTGTGTCCTAAGTTATTTAAACAACTATGTATTGTATTAGAAAAAAATGTATTAAGAAGCTAGTAACATGTATTACCTACATTGATATTAGTTTAGGAAAAACACAACACTTTACGATAAATTGTCTAAGAGACGTCCAACACTTTAGCTCAGTCGATATCATGTCTGTCCACTGAGCTAATGGTCCAGAGTTCGATTCCTGACATGGCTGAAAAATGTATTATTGGTAAAATGTGGGTTTACCCTTTCACAGTAATGAATTATCCGCCTCGGTGGCGTAGTTAGCTAACTCACTAGTTTTGTGTTGAGCTAGACTGCCGAGGATAGGGAGATTGAAGTTCGAATCTCGCTCGGGTGAACATTTTTCCTAAAGGGTTTTACACTTTCCCTCCACGAAAATGCGGGTTCACTTCTTCTATATTCAACCTTCCCAATTTCTAAACTATTAGTGTAATTAGTACATAGGCGTACAATCCGAACGGGTAGTAAGATGCGGTAGTAAAAAATAATTAAAAAACAGTAATAAGTTAACGGTTGTTGTGCTTGTCCAAGATATAAGTTAAAATATAAGTCGTGTGCTGAATAATCTGTCGGTTTAGAAAGCACACGTTAAATACCTCAAATAATGGATATTTTTAAGGATGAAATGATTCATCTACACAATCGAAAGATGAACATAATTAGCAAATATAAATATAGTAATAGTCTATGAAACAACCTAGCAATTAGGTTGAGCGAGCCCGATGACACTTGAATTGATGAATCGCGCTCTCTCAGCGACCCTCTTCTTCCCATTTCTTTACATGTGCCGAGAATATAATAAGCCCCTTACTTGTCCCATTCATTACCTTTTATTCTTCACAAGTCGACATCCATTAGTTTCACACTTCACTTATCAAAATATAATGTGATCATGATTAGGAATGTATTAAGAGCCATCCGATTCTAAACTAGCCAACTCCGAAAAATTCCTATTGTATAAAAAAAGTTAGTTTTGTATTCCAAAACTTACTCTCTATTTAAATACATTAAAAAATCGGTTGCTGCAATAAAACAATTGAAATACACAGCCCCTGCTACTCCAAAACTGACTTCCTAGTTCCATAATCACCATTCCTAAACTCTCCAACTCCATCAGCCATGTCTGAACGTAGAGTATATACTTGTACTGTGGCTACAAATATCTTCGCCACACAACCTCCGCTACCTACAAAAGTGCATACACACTGACCCCGTTTTACCGGGAAACCAGCGCAGTAAATAGATTTTCCACGCACATAAACACACATAACTGTTTGCCGTACCATGTAAGACGAGAAAACAAAAATGAAGCCACGGAGTGCTAGGTAGTCCGGCTCACTTTCCCCGAGTAGCGAACGCTGCGCAGGCGCTAAAACTGTGAGAAAGAGGCGCTCTTTGCTATCACGTGTGTTTCCCTACCCCCGTATAGAGGCCCCCTTGTCGTTGTGCACAGGCGTCGATGAGAGAACCACGCACTAACTAGCTGAAGATGACATCATTGGACATGAAATACCTCCCTCCCATATCTTCCCGGTGTTCTAAATTGGATATAAGCAAGTACCCAGTATGGAGAAATCACTCTTTGATGTCAATAGCAGTCAGGGACTTACCTAAATGTAAGTTATCGCTATTTTTGAAATATTTTATATATATATATATTTTAGCTAGGCTTGAGTTAAATTTAGTTACAATTATGTCTAGGGATTTTATTGGGTCGTCTCTGGATATATGTATACATATTTATATATTTTTGTTTAACTGAATTTAATGTCTATCGATATTTGTTGGGGAATTATGACATTTTTTTGGTCTTCAGCCCTTGTATCCGATTTGGGATGATTATTTTTCTAGTCAATGTTGTTCTATTTGATCTTTGAATACTATGGTGCAATTTAATTCTCATTCTATACATGTTATTTTGAAATGAGTCCATGCATTAATAACAATACTTTTTATTGTTGTTTTATATTAAATGTTATTGGGGAATACTTTGGAACAATTTTTATATTTAATGTTATTTGGAATACTTTAAATAATGGTTTATATGTTTAATGTTATTAGAAATACGTTGATATTTTTATTGACATTGACGCTATATACGAGTATATCTCCTCTAGTTATGTTATAAATGTTTATATAAATGCTGTTAAACGTGATTAGTTCGCTAATTTTGAATATTGTTTAGTAGACATAAATATTCAAGAATATATTACTTCTTGTTTAGTATCATGGATTCTGTTTTATCTTGCGGTCTGATCACTAACTCTAAAATTTATAATGTTTTCCTTTCTGAAGTTTATTTTGGCAATTGAAAATAAATGATCCGTGAAGCTAATGTTGATTCAACGCTCTTTGTTTTGTATTAACGTTTAGCATTATACTAACTTTCTCGACGTTATTTGTTGAATGCTTAACTTTTCTAATATAAGGTCAGCTTGATCAGGACACTTGGGCTTGGTATTTTTGAGAGTAGAACAAATTAAAATCCCTGGTGATAAACATTATTTTATCCTTTGTGTCGCAACCTTTTCACTAAGGTTGGTATCTTGAGCGCATGTTGCGAGTACGTTGTAGTATCCTGAATGCTTAGTGAGAACGGTTGATACTGAAACAAAACTAAGTAACTAACTCACTCACATCTATTACCTTAGTTATGTGTGCTAATTCATTTAAAATCCAGTATATTTTAGGGTTTTAGGTTGGGTAATGGGTACTCTGTTTAAATTGTTTATAAATACCACCTGTTGGTATTTCTCACGGTTAGCTGTTATCGGCTAGTGTTAATACTAAATAAAATGACAGATAATCCAGAAGGTGCATTAATTACTGGTGAAAATGTTGTGGCAAATCAGAGTAACCAGTGTCATTAGTAGAAAAGAAATGTGAAGAATGGGAAGGAGGCAAAAGATAAGACCCAAAGGTAAATTTCTTGCTTTTTATTAATCTCAGTATTTTTCTTCGAATCAAAAGAGTAAGCTAAACTTTGCCAAACATGTATTAAGATCAATACAAAAGACCTCTTGGTATGTACCAGTGATTTTAAACATATTGTTTTTTTTATTTGAAAGTTATTGTTGTTAATATATTATCTGCTAATAAATATTGTTTGGGTGTTTTGATTGTTTCAGATATTCAAATCAAGGATTTCCTACTCTTACACATTGTGGTCGTATTGAAACATCTGCAGGTCCCAAGCATGGTTTCAGTTGCTTGCAGTTTAACATACAAGACATGAGAATATCCGGGTTTTACAAATCCAACAACAAGGCTGATCAAGATCAGTTTATAATAAGGCACTGAAAAGGAAAGCCACTAAAGAGATATCACTTACAAAATCCTGATTATTTTGAAATAGGTGTGACGATTGATTATTCAATCTCATCATATCGTGCCGAGGAAAGGCAGTGAATTGGTGAAAGTTTGTCAGAAAGCTTTTTTTTAAATATTTTACCAATTTCAAATTGCAGAGATAAACGACTGCGCAAGACATTTTTCTAACAGGATATTCGCTCAAAGAAATGATAGGAAAAGAGCAACGCTTAAATAATCAAAGGAAAAATTGACCCCCGTCAGAAATTTATTGAATCCTTGCAAACAGTTGAATCACAATACTGCTGAGGAAAATCAAAACGGCAATACCTTTCCAATCATCTCTCTATCACTGATCTGAGAAATCTTTCAACATGAGTTTTGGAACTGAGAATTTGAAAGTGAAATATGAATAGATTAGAAATGTGTCAGTTGAGAATTACAATGTTGGATTTGGGTCACCAGCAACAGACCAGTGTTCTAAGTGTATTGTACAGCATGAAATAATCATATGAAAATCATAAGAACCATAAGAAAAAGGTTTCTGAGAGTCTAATTAGCAGTGTATATGAAGAGAGGATTTTTGTTGCTACTAAGGGAAGCTAAAGACAAGGCCTTAACCTATTCTTTTGACTGACAAAGACGACAGAGCAAGTTGCTTACTTCTTGAGACAGTTTTATGTGAATAATTTCACAATGTGTTTGGGCTCTTCCCGCTCCGAACTAACACCTGACGCACACATTAATTTATATTTGGACATAAATGGAAGGTAAAAAGGATTAAAAAATAGCCTCATGTGTACGCCACCAATTATCACTAACATTCTAATCAGACAATGTTGATACTATCAAGTTATTTGCTGATGGTGCCGGTGGGCAGAACATAAACACCATCATAACTGGTTACAAACAGAAGCGACAAAAAAACAACAAGAGGATTGTCCTACATTTTTCAGCTCCGGTCACTCTTACATACCCTCATATAGGGTGTTTGTTGGGGTCGAAATAAAGATACTAAAACTTGAAAGCATCAATTACCCTAATCAGTACTTCTTCAGGGATTCCGGTATTGGCACAAGAGTAGGTTTGGATTTTGGGGTAAAAAACTGGGAGGTAGCAACAGACACAACAGTAAATAAAACCACCAACTAGCCTCTCAAGTTTTCTCCATGTAAAAGGTTTATAATGACAAGAGGGAGAAACAATAATGGCTTAATGGAAGGAGAGGTGTCATACTCGATGGACTCTCCCCGTACCATAACAAAGAAAGGTCATCGAGTTGAAAATATCTACCCAGCCAATAAACCTTTTAATGGCATTGATTTTTTCGTCTTTATTAGTATTAAAATCATATTTTAACATAAATATTTTCAATTTTCTTCTTTTCAGTTATTTTAAAGTATAATTCATATTTTCTAAACTACAGTCATGTTTCTATTTTTCTTTCTTTCTTTCTTTTAGCGGCAAGTGTTCGAAGCATGGTTTATTTCCGGGTTGTATTACGCACTATTTAAGAGAAGGTGCATAGTTAAGTCATTCCTATTTTTAGTTTTCACGCTCAGATAGAATAGCCCCATTGGTACATGGAAAGAAATCAAGTAGTGAGATGGGTTTGAGAGTACAAAACTACGGAGAATACATACCTAAGCTTTGAAAGACGGCATAGTTTTGTACTCATCTTCCCCACTGAATCATCATGTGTAACAGACGTGTTTTGAACTATCGTTATAAAATATATATTATCAACATGTTCGAGTGTTAAATAGTGTAACAAACTATACGTAACCATTTAAATTAATATAAACAAGTGAACAAGTATTTTTCTTAAAGTAACATCCTATCAATGCAGTTCAATATGACATAGCTGAAAGATGACACCCATACGTAGGATAAGAAAAGAGGACGGCTAATGGCTCGTAATAAAAGGAGTCCAACACGTGGTTCATTACAAATGGCGCCCAACGTGGGCTAGAACCAACGACCCAAGATGAGAAGACAATGTGCTCTACCGACTGAGATACGGCTACAACTATAGCTACAGCGACAGGATGACATGATGCGTGAACTAAGGACACATTAGACAGCGCAACCACTAGACCGTAAGCAACATGACTTCAAGGGGACAAGAACAATCAAGGGTCCGGGATTCATTTCCAACTGTCGAGTGGAGCTGCAAGTATGCAACAAGTTTGTTACAGGCCTAAACCAAGCATAAAGTTGGCGGTTAAAAGATGTGGTGGACGAAGAATCAGAACAGCTGACAACATGGACGGGGTTAACAGCTGACGAGGGCAACGGACTACGCGACAAGGATGGAGATCACACAGCAACAACGGACTACAGGACAACAAAATAAATAAATCACAGTTAAGCCATCAACATTAAATGTT
Organism: Timema cristinae; assembly: GCA_039000515.1. Classification (NCBI taxonomy): domain Eukaryota; kingdom Metazoa; phylum Arthropoda; class Insecta; order Phasmatodea; family Timematidae; genus Timema; species Timema cristinae. The sequence goes on from JBCFYV010000003.1 coordinate 12,645,818, forward strand.
ATATTATTACTATGAACACAACAAAATTTTGCATGTAAAAAATCTAACATTAAGATGTGGAAAGTGGAAACACTGGGGGAATTAGTTTTTTTTTTTTTTTAAATGGCAGAAACAAATAGCGAAACTTTACTAGGCAATGACAATGACGATGGTTTAAATGATACAGACTTTGATGAAAGGCCACATAACCAGCAAGGTTTAGATGAAATTAATAAACCTGAAACAAGCAGTGAGCCAACTGAAATGACAAGCTATGATCAAACAGAAGTAGGCCTGGAAAATAACCAAATTGCTTATCAAATTCATGTGGAAATAATGTCTTGCCCACTGGAAATGATATTGCACCAGTTGTAAAACAGATGCAAATTATTAATCAAGAAGAGAGGGAGAATCTGATAGTGATAAAAAGTCTAGGAGTAAATAGTGAAGGAAAGGAAATAATAAAAAATTTAAATAAATTAATGAAATTGTGAGCATTTTTTGGCAGAAATTAGAGAGGGCGATAACAATTTAAGTCAGAAAATTAAAGAGAGCAATAACAATTTGAGTCAGAAAATTAAAGAGAGCAATCAATAACCATTAAGTCAGGAAATTAAAGTAACTTAATCAAATAGAATAATAAGCAACTAGTCAAAATTTAGGGCAAAAGATTAAAGAAAATAATATAGATTTAAAATCAGAAATGTAGCAAATTAAAAAAACATATAGGTGAGAAAATTTAAAAAAGTAGACAGATTTGCAAAAAAAAAAAAAAAAGATTTGGGAAAGTAGATTTAAAAATTGACCAGATATAGATGACTGATAAAGAATTTACCATTCAATTTAGTCAAATTGGAAAATAATTAGTGACATTTGTGAGAAACAAGTTAGTTTAGAAGATGTACAGGAGAAGTTTAAAGAAAATCAATTTGAACTCATGAAAGAAAAACAGTAAAAAAAGTAAAATTGATAATTCGGAAAAATATATTAATAGGAAATTAAAAGGTGTAGAGAATCAAATAGTAAATTTGGATCTTCAGTTCAGTCAGGCAAAATCAAATGTATAAATAGTACAGCCAGTTTTGGAAAGTGAGGTCAATAAGAACTTAATTACAACTAAGATAGGTGAAGTAGTAAGGAAAGAATGTAACCAATCCGGGAAGAATTTTAAGGGACTTATTCTGTAAAATACTAAATCAGTAATGAAATTGAATAAAAAAGTGGATGAATTAGCCAAAGAATTTAAACAGACTAAAAATGTAAGGGAAGTTGTAAGTAGTGTATGTAACCACTCTAATGTATCCTAGGGTTTAAGTGAGGTGACAATGTCTCTTATTCCAAAGTACAGGGGGCGAAAGGGTAATGTGCCAGCAGCTCAGTACCTTCAAAAAAATTGAACGAGTAATAAAAGGGGGACATTTTAGTGAGCAGAATAAGATTGAAATAGTAATGTCAAATTTGGAAGGAGAGGTTAGGGCATGGGCTGGTAATGTAGAAGATCAATGGGAAACTTACAAACAAGCTAAGGAAATCTTTAGAAAAGTATTGGTCACAAGCGATGCAAGATGATTTTTTACAACTCATTTTTAATGGACGGTTCGATCCTAGAAATAGCACTATGAATTAATATCGTCATAAGTTTACTACCTAGGCAAAATATTTGCGATATCCAGTAGAAACATAGGCTGATAGGATACTTTAAATCATCATTTCCCCATCCCATTTCAAGACGTATTGATAGGTACTAACATGACGAACCTTAAGGAAATGGAAAGAATACTAGTAGCGTTTGATGATCGGAGAGAGCGAGATAAAGAGTGGGAAAATAAAAGTACCCCCCACCCAGGGAACAACTTGATAGATTCAGACAGGTACAGGTTCCACATAACAATGGGAACAGGGCAAGGGATAGTAGGCCTAATAGACCCCCTCCTTTCAACCCTCAAGGTCAGGCTCAAAGGCAGTTTATTCCCCATCAATAATGGAAAAGAGAAGGAGATCAGAGACCCCCTAACAAAATGAATCCGAATCAGTCAAACAAAAATCATGTAGGTCAAACTAATGTAATAACTACACAAGTGCATCAACCGGCAAATTTAAATCTGATACAGCCATTCCCAGGGACAGCCGATCAGGGGAAATGATTGACCAATCAAGTGATAGTCTGTGCGTGTGTGGATATTGGCAAGGAAACTGGACCATTGAACAAGTCGATCATTTGAAATATGTGTCACAAAATATGATTCTACAGGGTAATACTAAGGAATATGTATTGTTTGAGGGAAGAAGAGCAGAGAATCTAGCAAGGCTTTATCTCCAGAGATAGAAGAGAAAATAGGAAGTAATGTGGTGGGGTTATTGATTGACACAGGGTCAGAAATTAATGCACTATTTTAGGAATGTTATGATGATATCAAGAAGTAATGATTATATCCATATTCTACCAAGAAATAATGTGGTTATAATAGGTGCCACAGGGGTGAAAAATAAGTAAGTAAAAAAAAAACAAGGATTACTCGACGTAGAGATAAAGAAAGTCAAGATGACAATGATTTTTTTGGTAGTGGAGGGTTTAAATGTGTCAGCCATTTTATGATCTGATTGGATGACCGCTTTTGAAGGAGACATAAATTATCAAAGCAAACTAATGTCAATTAATCAACTACCTTTTAAAATGCAAATTCCGTTCGTGGGGAGGTTAAGAGTCAAGAATGCTAAGTGTGGAGGTAGAACCTATCAACCATAAAACAACAGCGGATAGCAGTGAAGTGAAAGTACAACAAATGTCAGTTGATAGTACAAGCATACCTTGGGTAGATATGGGAGAAAAAGTATGTAAAATGATAGTGATAGATGAAGAACAGAAACAACGGCTGTTAGACCTGATGTGAGAACACAGAGACCAGGATTGAATACATTTTATGAATGTAAGCTACAAGTATCAGATATGACACCTTTCAACTGTAAATCTTATCCAGTACCATACAGTCAGAGATCAGCTGTTGAGGAAACTTTAAACCATATGAATGAATGTGACATTATTCAAAGATGTAGCTCAGATATTTTGGCAAATAGAATTGGATCAACAGTCAAGGAAATATACATCTTTTATGTACAACGGTAGAACTTATTGTCTCAAAAGAATGCCATTTGGTCTCATCATAACCACTAGTAGATTTATCAGAGGTGTTTAGAGAGAGTGTTAGGAAAATAAGTGCTAGATTTTGTGACTCTCTATGTTGACGACATAGCAATAGCTTCTAAGACATTTGAAGAACATTTAGAACAACTTGGTCTAGTGCTGAAAAAACTTAGGGAAGGAGGTATGACCGTGAATCTGAGCAAGTCCACTTTTATATGTCCGCAAATAACTTTTTTGAGTCACTTAATTTCACCTGAAGGGATATTAGCAGAGGTTGGCAAGACCAAATCAATAAGGGAATTTCCTACTCCGAAAAACAAAAACCAGCTGCGAGTTTTTTTAGGCCTAATCAACTACTACAGAAAAATTGTGAAACACCATTCTTATCTTGTTATCCCTTTATTAAGAGTAACTAAGAAATATGAGTAATGGAACTGAGGAAGTGAGGAGGATATGGTCATGAACAAATTTAAAGAGCAATTCATACATTCATGCTAAAACATCCAGACTTTAGTCAACCTATGTGTTTATCATGCGATGCATCTGGGAAAGCTGTAGGAGCTGAACTCTTATCAGGTTGATGAAGTAAATCGTAGGCCTATTGCCTTTGCCAGTAGGGTGTTACATGGTCCTGAGCTCAACTATACTATTACTGAGAAGGAATTATTATCTATTGATTTTGGTTGACAATAATTTAGAATTTATATTTATTGAGGGACCACAATTTTGTATACCGATCACAAAGCTTTACATTCATTAATAAATGTACATGGTACATGGTAGATTGACGAGATGAATTTTGCTACTACAGGAGTATGATTTGGATATAAGGCATGTTTCAGGCAAGGATCAGATTGTATCAGACACATTGTCAAGGTATCCCCTGAAGGACCAATAGAGAGGACAATTGATACAGAATTTCGAATGTTATTGCAGAGAATAAATCAAATCGTGAGATTGATAAGCAAATTAAACAGGAACTACCATCTTTTAAAAAAACAGACCCTAAGCCATCACGAGTTCTGGGAGAGTTAGATAAAACAAATCCAAAAATAGAAATAAAAATTCGCTACCAAATTTACAAGGGCCTACTTTTTAAGAAAACATGATCAAGAAATATATGGACAATTTGCATGCCTAATGAGCTAGTAATACCTATAATAAAGAGTTGTCATTAACCGTATGGATATGTGGGAATTAAGAAGTGTTATAAGGTGTTACAGGAGTCCTGCAATTTTCCACAAATGCATAAAACAATAGCCAGGGAATTAAGAAGTTGTGATAATTTGTCAAAAAAGCAAGATTCCAAATGTGAAGTATGAAAGCCTAATGAAGAATATACTGACAGACAAATCCCTTCAACTAGTATTTGTTTATTTATATGGACCTTTGCCTTCCAGTGTTAGGGGTGTACAAAGTAACTTATGTTAAAGTATATCCTATCAGGAGAGCTACCGCAGTTGCTGTCACCAACAAGAGTGTTCAGAATTATGTTAATGATGTTGGTACTCCACAAACAGTCGTCAGATCATGGAAGTCAATTTAATAGTAGGAAATGGCGTGAGACACTGGCAAGTAACAATGTTACTGTGAAGTACACTCTCGTATACTACCCACAGAGCAACGGTGTAGATATAGTGAACCGAGAAAAAATTATCAGCTGGTATCGGTAAAGTATCATAAATTGTCGTCAGCTTTGAACAAGGAAATCAAAAAGGTTTTTTACTTGTGTATGAGGGTCCATTCAAGATCAAAAAAACAAATAGGCCACAATGTTTATCTTGTCAAAGATCTAGAAACAGATCAGGTCAGAGGCACTTTCAACGTGACATAGATTTCCAGACGACACCCTTAAGTAGGATAAGAAACGATGACGGCGAACGGCTCGTAACAAAAGGAGCCCAGCCCATGGTTCGTTACAGCCTAATTCCATTTCCATAAACCAAACAAAAAGTAAGAGATGTCAAGAAGCTACTGGAGCATCACTATGGGAAGTAGTGAATGATGCTGGAATCACTGAGATACATTGATCTTTTCAATGACTGCTTCCATGTGAGTGCTCAGGAGGTCGGTGTCCCATTTGACGATCCAGATACTGATGTTCCTGAATCTGAGGTACTGGAAAATTATGAAAGTCACGAAGATAAGCCCATGGAAGATGATGTTTTGAATGTAGAAGGGAATTTTGTAGTGTAAAAAAATTAGGATGCAAGCAATTAAAATGAACTTTTTAGAGACTTTTTATTTGAGTATTAATGATGTTCTTTCTTTTTTCTGTCCTATTAGCTTGAAATGTCTCTTTTAGTGCCCTTAATTTCACTAAACACCAATAAAGTTAGTTGCTAAATTTTTACTCTATAAGAATCTTTATCAATTTAATATAAAACTGTCCTTAAAACTTAATTTGAACTTATTTTCATCATTTAAAAAAAAATCCTTAACACTGTATTATGACTTTCCTGCAACCAAAACTGTCTTAATCCAACGTGTACTTTTCCAAAGCTCACTCAATCCTTATTCCATTTCCAAAACTCTCTACCTGCAGCCTTTATCTTTTTTTTTCTCCTTTATGGTAAATATATGTTTAAATTGCCTTTATAAATTCAATTATAATGTTTATCTGGTGATATTAACACAACATAGATTGTTATTAAGCTTTTATTTCAGGTGTAGCAGCTTTTTACTCTTCCTGAAAAAGTATGCTTTACAAGTTGATGAATTTTGGAATTGACAACTTTAGTAAAGTTGTAAGCCAAACTCTACTAACGAGCCTATTGGGCTTGTAAATTAGTTTATACTCCACAAAACACGAGGTAAAATGCATTGGAATATGTATTCTAAAACTAATACTTTGTCAAATATACAAATCATTATGTTATATTATCTTATAACATAATTTTAAAATATGTTAATCGAGAACTACAAACTAATGGTAAAGCCAAATGTTCGTAGATCAATTATAATGAGAAAGTTCAACTGTGCGTGGACCAATAATTATTGTAAGTTCGACTGTGCGTAGAACAATAATAACTGGGATAAAGTTCAACTTTTTGTGGATAAAATGTGAAATTCAACTGTGCGTAGACCAATTATTGGGATAAAGTTCAACTGTGCGTGGACCAATAATTATTGTAAGTTCAACTGTGCGTAGACCAATAATTATTAAAAGTTCAACTGTGCGTAGAATAATAATTACTGGGATAAAGTTCAACTGTTTGTGGATAAAATGTGAAATTCAACTGTGCGTAGACCAATTATTGGGATAAAGTTCAATTGTGCGTGGATAAAATGTGAAGTTCAACTGTGCGTAGACCAATTTGAGTTAGTTCAATTAAACATAAATGTGCGTCAAGCAACTCGTAAAGCCAATTGTGCATAATACCAACTAATGGTAAGACCAAGTGTTTCCTGACAAATATTATCAATTGTTAGTAGAACCAATTGATCGAAAGACTAACTGATTGTAAGACCCGATGATCGTAAGACCAAGTGATTTCATGACAAATATGATCAATTGTTAGTAGAACCAACTGATCGAAAGACTAACTGATTGTAAGACCCGATGATCGTAAGACCAACTGATGGTAAGACCAAGTGATTTCATGACAAATATGATCAATTGTTAGTAGAAACAACTGATCGAAAGACTGATTGTAAGACCAGATGATCGTAATACCAACTGATGGTAAGACCAAGTGTTTCCTGACAAATATTATCAATTGTTAGTAGAACCAATTGATCGAAAGACTAACTGATTGTAAGACCCGATGATCGTAAGACCAACTGATGGTAAGACCAAGTGATTTCATGACAAATATGATCAATTGTTAGTAGAAACAACTGATCGAAAGACTAACTGATTGTAAGACCCGATGATCGTAAGACCAACTGATTGAAAGACCAAGTGTTTCCTGACAAATATTATCAATTGTTAGTAGAACCAACTGATCGAAAGACTAACTGATTGTAAGACCCGATGATCGTAAGACCAAGTGATGTAAGACCAAGTGTTTCCTGACAAATATTATCAATTGTTAGTAGAACCAATTGATCGAAAGACTAACTGATTGTAAGACCCGATGATCGTAAGACCAACTGATGGTAAGACCAAGTGATTTCATGACAAATATGATCAATTGTTAGTAGAAACAACTGATCGAAAGACTAACTGATTGTAAGCCCCGATGATCGTAAGACCAAGTGATTTCCTGACAAATATGATCAATTGTTAGTAGAAACAACTGATCGAAAGACTAACTGATTGTAAGACCAGATGATCGTAATACCAACTGATGGTAAGACCAAGTGATGGTAAGACCTAGTGATTTCATAAACAAATATTATCAATTGTTATAGAACCAACTGATAGAAACATAACTGATTTTAAGACCAGATGTTCGTAAGACCAACTGAATAAAGACCAAGTGTTTGCTGACAAATATTATCAATTGTTAGTAGAAGCAACTGATAGAAAGACTGATTCTAAGACCAGATGATCGTAAGACCAACTGATGGTAAGACCAAGTGATTTCATGACAAATATGATCAATTGTTAGTAGAAACAACTGATCGAAAGACTGATTGTAAGACCAGATGATCGTAATACCAACTGATGGTAAGACCAAGTGATGTAAGACCAAGTGTTTCCTGACAAATATTATCAATGGTTAGCAGAACCAACTGATATAAAGACTAACTGATTGTAAGACCAGATGATCGTAAGACCAACCGATTGAAAGACCAAACAATTTTATGACCAGTTGATAGTATCGAGTTACTGCAATATTCCAGATATGCCATTGCTTCAAAGGCCTCGGGAATGAAGACTGAATGTAACTGACGATAACACAGACATATTTATTACTATGTTAATATTGCCTCTGGTCAAATAGTTACCCTATGATTTTATATTAAAATAAACGTAATAGGCGTGCTCAACAATTATAAATAATAAATAATACGCTAGGTTCACTAAAAGATTACATATTATTTATATAGTGTGAAATAATTTATTAATAAAAACCTACCTTTTAGAGAGTAAACATACAGAACTAATGAATGTTGGCAACATCACTCTGAAAAAAAGCAGTTACCTAGGTACAAAGGAAAAAGTTGTATTTCCCCTTAATATCCTAACTTGTCCATTAACTGGAATATTAATTATAATATAATAATTTTAAATAATTTTACTATTCCATTAATCTAACATTTAAATTCAATTAAACTTCTCAGATACTCAATTTGAATAAAATTGTCAGAGCCGTCTTTGACAAAACTTGGGGTTCTCAAAGATAAGTTATCAGTGAAATACCTTTAAATCAGAGCTAGAATTTAAATCACGATTTCACCTCGAGGTATGACTAAGTAACATTTAAATATCAAATTTGAACGAAATCCATCAAACCGTTTCGACTTTAAGACCAGGTACAGACAGCGATATATTGTAAAACCCGATTTTTAGTTCGGGGCACATTAAATTCAAGCTCCAACATATTATTAAAATCCAACAGTTTCACGATTACAACACTTACTTTATATAGTAAAATAAAAAGCTAAATGTGTGTATTTAAAAAAAATTAGGGTAGGTCATACAGTGATCGAACATAATGTTACGCAAAATAGATTTGAAAGAGTAACCCCTCAACCATAATTAAAATATTGTTGTAGGCTAAACCTCACTCAACAATATTTTTTTCTGATGAATCAAATATAAAATTATATTTTGATGTATGTAATATTCAACTATAAATACAAAAATAAATCATAGCCAGATGCAATTACAAGATTGTGTTATTGTAAAATAATAAGTACAAGCCTTGGTTAGGTCTATATTTAGTTAATATACTCGTAGGACTTGGAATGTCATTTCATTACCTTACTTATTCAAACTGGAAAGCGCTCAAAGAAAATTCGTATTTCATCTAGAAATGCTTTTGTTTCAAGCCCAAGAAGTAATAGTTCATTATTATTACAATTATTTTGAAATTAAATAGATAATTATGACACATTTAAAATGAATACCTACTAACTCAATATAAAAACTACTATACTTACTAACTGATTGAATGTATTTAAGTGATTTTAAGTGCATTCACAAAATGTTCACCATTATCTGGTTTATTAAGATAATTCAGACTTCTGTGCTGGCGGCCGGGGTTCAATCCTCGGTCCTGGCACAGATTTATCTGATTACCAAACCCTTCCTTCACCTCTGACAAGACATATTGTGAATGTGGGGAATGCCAGGCCTCCACCGTGGTTCGGATTCCACGTTAAACTGTAGGTCCTCTATTTCATCTCACAATCACCCTACCATTACACATTAGCGTAAGTGCGTATAACCCGAATGGATAGTAAGACGCGGTGCTAATAATAATAATATATAATAATAATAATAATAATAATAATAATATATAATAATAATAATAATAATAATAATAATAATAATAAAGATAATTTTATGAACAATAATATTTGGTTTTAATTAGTGATTCAAAAAGATTGCAGATTGAATTTATATATCATAAAATGGAAAATAATTTGGAATTATTTCTATTTATTTACGGTAGTTTATTTTTCTTATTGGTTTGTTTTGAACTACCCAGTTGAGAACCAGTGATTGTACTAAAACTAAACAGACATTTGGCGCCCCCCTTGAGAGCACCTCACCCCCCTCCCTAAACTACCTAAACCCCCAGGATGCTCCCCCTTTTTAATTTAGGAACTACAGTACAATAAAAAAAAGTTATGGTGTTCTAATAGAAAAGATTTATTCAAAATTTATTTTTTTAACATCAATATTAAAATAAATAAAAAAATCAAAGTTTTTTCTTTACCTTAAGTAATTATATCTTCCTCAAATAGAATGATAATAGCTTGGACTAAATTCATTACATCAGAAGATTGGAATTTCTAGTATACATTACAAATACAAATATAAATAAATCTATAGTTAATGTCGGCTATACATGTGTGCAGTATTTGGTTTGAAGGCCGTTAAAACCACAAGGCTGATTGCTCGGGATGGAAAGTAGACTTACAAAGAGGTTCTACTATAAGTAGTGGCAGTGTTACCACCTATATCACGACTGTAATTCTCTGTCTTGTGAACCTAAAACAGTTACAGCCTTCAAGGATTAGTACAAATCCACGGAAACGCACAAAGGTTTTCAATAAGCTTAGCGTTGACAAAATTAAAGGAGTAAATCTTCCGTAGAGAGAAGTGTGGTATATAGCCTAACAGTAGTAACAGTGTTCGAAGTATATAGCCTAACAGTAGTAACAGTGTTCGAAGTATATAGCCTAACAGTAGTAACCGTGTTCGAGCCATGTAGCCTGATATCTGTAGCTTTATTTGCGCTATGCAACCTAGTAGCAAAAACTATTACCATGTGTGTAACCAGATAGTAACAAATAAGATCAAGGCATGTATATAAATAGCAGTAACTATGACCAAAGCATGCTACCAGATAGTAGTAACTATGCTGGAGCTAAATAGTAGCAAATATGGTAAAGGCGTTTAGAGCCTATTTCCATGAGTGTATTTAGCAGCGCTGCCAATATTAATCCCACTTTTCCTCCTATGATTTCAGTAATAAAAAATATATTAATATACATTTTTGGTCATTTTGGACCCTCCTACCTCCCTCTAATAAGAATAAAAAACATGCATTATATAAATTGTTGGTAACGAGACTTATAAATTAATGTTGTGAATTTACAATAAGTATTGTTGTACATTAAATCTAAGTTTATTGTATTAAACTGGTAAAATAACAAAATTCTAACATTTTAGTATAATGTTTAATTTACTCGCGATTCACCTCCCCATTCTTTACCGTCTCTCTACCGCAAGCAGTGTTCGAACCTCCCCTCCCTTTAAGGTGTTTACGTAATACTTGAATTTGCAATAAACTTTCTGCACAATGATTCCCGTGATCTGGTTTTTTCTGGCTTATTGTTGTGTTGAGATGAACTTGAATCTCTTGATTTGGTAGAGTTTCTATCTCACTTACATACATTTCCACATCTATGCTCTCAAAGGATTGTTGGGGATTGTTTTGTAGTAATAAATAATACTGTAATTGTTAGCCTAGCACAACAACTCGTGGTTCTGTTTTGAAAGAGTCGTGCGTATTTCTGTCGCCCGTGGAAAGAGAACCATTTAATTTAATGTATCTACACTGACAGAGCTGCTAGGAAACGCCGCGGCTAGTCGCGAGGACGGGCGATCGTGAGCGGCAGCACCGCTGCTAATTCAACCGTGCACGCTCGTGGAAACACAACCATTTAAAACAAGGTATCGTCAAGCAGCGCTGCTCACAGCCGCACTGATAAATACGCTCGTGGAGATGGGCTCTAAAATATATAGCATTGTCTATTCTCAAGACATGGAGTCTTAAATAAGTACCTTTCATACAAAAACATAAACACAAACGTAATGAATAAATTCACAGTCATAAACACATACACAAACACATCGAAACAAAAACACTAAGTTAATGCATACACAAACACATCCAAACAAAAACATTAAGTCAACCTTTAAAAATGGATACACAAAAACATATAATCACAGACCTATAAAAACATATTCTAAGATAATTAAGTGTCATGAATGTAAGCCAAGATGTCAAATACAAAGAGAAAAATGAGCAATTTTAATAAGTATTAATAATGGTTTCCTAAATTTATACTCATCATCATCATCATCATCATCATGAACTGTTTCCAGCATGAGGCCGGGTCTGTTTAGTAAAATGACTCCACCTCCCTTTTAGTACGCCAGCCATAGGCCTATCAATATAAAAAATAATCGGCATTTTCTGTTACTAGCAGGCATCCGTGATAGAATGTGGAATGTGGAAAACTATGTGGATGGATGCCAAGCTTGACTTTGAATTTAAAGGTCAATTTCAAGGTCAAATAAGGTCAAAATGGTTAATTTCGTATTTTGAATAGGTAGAATTATTAGATCTATCCAATGAAACTAAATTCTATACACAATGTAGATGTATGGAAATATTTTAATTGCATCTAAAATGACATATTACACGTAAATATATAGCCAAATAACACCCAAATCTTTAATTTTTTCAAAAACTTTTTCAGTTCAGAGTCAAGCAAGTTTAGCAATTCGATTAGTGGTAACTTTTTATTTTATCTTTTCCACCTTTTACCTTGTGTGTAACACTTGTATTGATTTAGAATTGATCCAATAATGGCCATGAATCCAGTGTCTATAATTTAATGTTCTTGGACAGGGCAGTGTCGTGGCCGATGGATATGATAGTGATATCTACTCAGATAATAACGACTTGCCTCTGTTATCATCAACTACCAGGGTTGTTGCATTAAGTGATGTGATTTATGATCTTTTAACACCTCAATAATGTGGAAAACAGCAAGCTGTCTCCAATGTTAATTAAATACTTATAAAGGAAAATGTTGGGTTTTAAACCGTACTTAAAAAGCACACATCGAAAACCTTTGCTGATCTCTTCAAGGAAGTACTTATTAACAAAACAGAAAAATATCAAACTTGACAGAAAATTATTTCAGCGACTGCTTAATACTGTAACAATCAGTCAAAATGTTGAAATGATCAATGTATTAAAACATGAACTGTCTCCAATCCTAATGTAATTAGCTAGGTCAGAAGGTAAGATGAAAATCAGAACTTGCCACTATTTTGATGACTGGACTTCCCACATACTTGGGACTTCCCACTTCTAACATGAACACATGTTTGATTATTGATGGACATGCAGTTATTCAGGCTCTTGGAAAGCCTGATAGATGTCTCACCTTTGGCGACTACACCCACGTGTTTATGCGATACGTGACACATTACTTTGGAGATAATACAACAAGAGTTGAAGTAGTTTTCAATAGCTATATTGGGGAGGAGTCTACCAAAGCAGGAACCAGGTTAAACCGATTAGGCAAGATGAGGCTAATCCGCAAGATCGTTGATGGAGAGAATGTCCCACTTCCTGAAGTTTTTGCACAACTAATTGCATTAGATGAAAATAAGGACGATCTTACCCTCTTCCTATCAGAGTTTAGAAAACAGAAAGGGATCTATTACTACAATACGAGTTGATAACAATAGGTGGATTATTTTATGCCACACACCCCAAATAAACAAGGAGACAAGATGCTATGCTTAATGGAAACCACGAAGAAGCTAATACCAGGTTTATTTTGCATTCACGTGAATCTGTCGACAGAGGATATGAAAGAGTGCTTGTTATCTGCAGGGATTTTGATGTAATGTTGCTACTGTTGCATTTTATATGTGCAAAGGCCTTTGAAATGTGAATGAGAGCTGGAACAGCAAAACAACGCAAATGGTACCCTTTACATTCAGTATCGTAGAGACTACCTCAACCTGTGAAGGATCACCTGCTCAGTTTTCATGGTCTAACAAGTTGCGATACAACATCAGCATTCACAAGTCATGGGAAGAAGACCTGTTGGAGAACCTTGGAGAAATATTCTTGTATTTTACATGATATTGGACGGGGCGGAAATCTTGAACCAATTGAAAAGTTCGTGTTCCATTTATTTGTAACATCAGAACAACCAACCATTGACCATAGCAGGCGTCTACTCTTCAATAAGGCGAAGAAGGCTCTTGAATTACTACCCCCAAAATCAGATGCATTGGAGCTTCAAACTGTATGTGCCAACTACCAGGTGAAAATATGGCTACAGGCAGACAAAGAGCATACAGATGTTGCATCTCCCATCAGTACTCTGGCTTGGAAGAAGGTGTCAGGTTGTTTGAAACCAGTTTGTACCAGACTTCCCGCAATTCCTGATTCATGTCAGGAGCTTGTCACTTGAAATGTAAGTTGAAGTGTAGGACTTCCCGCTGTTCATGTTTCATAAAACATCTCAAGTGTACTATCGCGTGTGGATGTGATGTCATCTACCACCGCAACCCTTCATCATAAGAGCCTCATATACAGTCTTCTTCGTCTCCCATGGCTAGATAAATCTTAAATTGATGAAAATATGAATAAAAACTGTGAGCATGCGTCAAAATGAACACATTGGATTGTTAAGCTGGCTTGATTCTGCAGTGAAAAAGATTTCGAGAAAATCGAACATTTGTTTGTCATTTGGCTAAATATTTAAATGTAATATGACATTTTATATATTAATTAAAAGGTTTCCATGCATCTACATTGTACCAAACTTAGTTTCATTGGATATATCTACTAATTCTACACTGAATCCATGCAAAGCACAAAATTATCAATGTTGACCTTATTTAACCCTATTAGACCCTGAAATTGACCTTTAGATTCAAAATAAAGCTTGGCATCCACCCACATCGTTTTCCACATCCTATGTGTGATTGATCTATCATGGATTCTTACTATTAACAGAGAATGCCGATGAAAATTTTTCTGAGTGACTTTATCAAATTTGGCTGGTGTACTATCTGTCCTTCCACCAATATCATATACTCATTTAATCAACCATTGATCAATCCCTTGGTGTAAATTGAATTAACAAACAAATGTTGACTTAACTTGGTAAAAAACATTTAATATCAACCCACGAGCTTAGCATGGGATTGGAATATTGGGCCCAATCAATAAGTTCGACCTTTTTGTTGTTGGAACTATTTTTTTATATACAACTCAAGAAATTCTCCAAAATATCATACTCCCCAGTACAAAGTACTGTACATGGGTGAGTATCAAAAAAGGGTTAACCTATTAAATGATCGAATAAAACAGACTTTATTTACTAAGAAAGAATATTGAATCTTAAATTACAAACATAAATATATAATCCAATAGTATATTTTACACACAATAATTTGGCCCATCCCTGTAATTGAGATACGGGTGTGAGCTTGATTTAAGGATTAAACTATACCCTTTGTAAATTAGGATTCTGAGAAAATATTTGGTGTTCCTATTCGTTTGTGTGAGCTAGAAAGGATGTTCATCAGACCCTACGTCTGACATAAAACCATAGGATGTAACAAAGTTCACTGCTTTTTATGGATACGTTTCTTACTTTCATCTGAAATTTAATTATGTCTCAAATCTAAACAAAAATGGGTTTCGTGGGAGTCGTTTCAATGAGCTATAAAATAATGTTCTCTCTCTCTCCCTCTTTGTCTTTGACTACACATGTTCTCTCTCTCTCCCTCATTGACTACACATGTTCTCTCTCTCCCTCGTTGAGTACACATGTTCTCTCTCTCTCTCCCTCGTTGACTAAACATGTTCTCTCTCTCTCCCTCGTTGACTACACATGTTCTCTCTCTCTCCCTCGTTGACTAAACATGTTCTCTCTCTCTCCCTCGTTGACTACACATGTTCTCTCTCTCTCCCTCGTTGACTAAACATGTTCTCTCTCTCTCTTTCCCTCGTTGACTACACATGTTCTCTCTCTCTAGCGAGAGAATCAGAATAGTGGTTAGCACTTTTGCCTCTAAAACGGAAGACAGGAGTCTAAATCCTGCACTTGTGACGTTTTAACATCCTCTTTCCAGGCGAATGTAGGTGCAAAAGTTTATAATTAGTCTAGTTATTCTACTCCTGCAGTTTTGTTTTTTTACACATATTTTATTCTGAAATTAATACTTGGTACAAGTTTTGGCCGTGCATAAATTATGGTTGAAAAATGACGTTTGAACAAGTTTCTTGCATTTGAGATCGGGGGTGTCTTTTGAGCTCCACGCCTGGGCCAGCCTCATATTCACCCCCCCCCCCCTTTTTAGTGTATAACATATTTTGCCGAGAGGGACATGACATCCAGGTAATCTTATGCGGCCTATTAGCCGCTCTGGTGGCACAGAGTGTTACCCATACCATGTTGTGGAGCCGGTGTAGCGTAGGCTGACTAACCAAACCTTGGTGAACATTGGGATCATTCACCTTATTAGGCATGGGCCTGCCTAGCGACCCGGGGAAAATGGAGGACTCTTTGCCAATTTTTGTAATTTAAAGTAGGGTGAAAGAGGACGCGAGAAAATTCCAGTGTTTTTGCAGATTTTTATATGTAAAAACATTGTTTGGGTCAAATTACTCAAATATTGCTTCAGTACAAATATAAAGTTTAATTTTCTTCACGCGGTGATATCAACAGTCATTGAATATCTGTTATGAGCATAGCGGTATTAGATGACAAACATTTTAAATAAAGAGAAAAAGTTTTTATTACATTACAGGACATTCTTAAGAGATATTCAACAACTGTTGATTTCACCGTGTGGAGAAACTATATTTCTACTGGAGAGATTGTTACATTACGCGTTCGCGGCAAGTGTTAATAGTTGCATATTAACCCCCACGTTGTGTCGCCATTTGCTATACTTCTCTTTTTATTTACGTATAATAGTCCCGTGATTGGAAGTCATTTGTTATATTTCTCCTCCCCACGTTAGAATGCTATTTGTTATATTACATAACAGAATCATTTAAGAGTCACTCCGTAAATCATCGTTTCTATTACGCAACTATGTGCTTTACTTATAATGCCTCGTTCCTTATCATTAGACTTTAATAAATGATAATATATCACATAAAGTTTGATATTTATTCCTTAAATTGAAAAACATATTGTTATTAATATTCTAATCGAAACACGATCATGTCGAGGGCCTAGCAACTTATAATCAGCGATCGCTTAAAGCACGTCCATTCAAGACCACGACTGATTGCACAGTAAAATACGAAGTTTCAAAAAGTCACATATATCTGAGTTCAATAGAAGCTTCTCGAAGGAATCTTTCTAACGGTAAATTACACACCTACAAACTCAGAACAAAAATACCTATTGCGGGCGGAAGCTTCTCGAAGAGGAAATACTTTAAAAGATCTTAACTTGTCTGGATTACGTTAAAAGACGTTAACATTTCTCAAGTTTAGCTCCAGTAGATGCTGCCATCGTACCACGAGGCGCGAACTAACTAGTAAATAATTTAGAGGAAGACGTGATTTAAGCGCCACGTAATAGGTTGTAAAATTTAAATAAAGTAAAATATGTTTAATTATATGTAAAATATTTTTGAATATATTAATAATTAGAATGATAAATGGTCAATGCTTTCAAATACTCCTTAGGGTCAAATCTATTGCATTACAAGATATTTTATTTATTTGCACAAAAAAAAAATTGCTAGGAAAACTGAAAAAAGAAGGCTTTTCCTCGCGTTCCCTTCCTTCTCACCTTAAAGGAAAGTCCCCTTAAATATAAAATAAAACTGACTAATTTGTTTGTATATTTTATTTGCAAGATGTAATTTATCTCCCACATGTATTGCCCTTGCTTCATTAGTGCGGACAGTAGCACTGCAAGAGCAAGCTCAACCTGCAATTAATTATCTATGTTACCTCAAAAAGTACTTGTGAAACAATTAGTATCAAAATAATTAACCACGTTTGTGTGTGCAGTTAATGAAATAAGAAAGTAAGTTTTCAGTTGTCAATATCCACTTAAATAAAGTGTTAATTATTACAGTGTTGGATGTTTTGCAACTGTTTCCAACAACTTTTGATCTTCCAACACAGTAAACAACACTTTTGAATCATCTGTGTTGGATAACAACTTTTAAAAACTAGAGGAAAGCGTTCCGAACACACGGGCGGCTGCGGCTGGACTGCTTCGAGAGAAGTAGGGCCGTCGACAGCAGACGCAAGCGGCCGTCGCCTGTGAGGAAATGACTCCATTGCTATATATATATGTAGCAGCCCTCCGCGACGACCGCAATGCGACGGCCGCATACGTCAGCCGTCTCGAAGCAAACGTACCTTACAAAAGTACCCGACGTTAATTCTAGCAACACCTTTTTTTTTTTTTCAAACAGACAGAAAAAAAAATTCTTAATTTTATTTCTTACAACCCAGTTTTTAATTATTAAAAAAAAAAACTAATTCGAATTTTAAATGTCAAGCCTCTGTGTGCGGTAGATATCACACAACAATCACGACAGACAAACTGTTTATTGTATTAATATATAATATTAGTGAGAGTGAGATTAATAATAACTTGTGTCCCCCAAAGTTGAAAAGTCAGGCACGTACATGCTATTTGAGTAAATGTAGCCGCATTTGTGTCAAGTTAAAGTGGGAAACCTTCTAGGGAAAACCACCTAAGTCCACTCAGTCGGTATTCAAACCCCGACCTTCCCACGCCCACCAGTGCTAAAAGAACCAATATCATTGTTTTCCCTAAGTTGATGGTTCTTGTCCATTTAAGGCAGTTCGGACGCTGTCCGACCAATTCGTTACTAGAGTAATCCCAAAGGCGGTAATTGAAGCTGAAGGTCTCAACTTTTCAAATGAGGTTTTGTTCCAAGCGAGAGACTACTGCAAGTTTCCCCTCCAAGTGCGACAACCGGACACACACACAGCTGATGAACTTGGTGTTAAGTTAAATTGGACTAAAACTCCGGGTGAGATTAAGCCCTACCCCCGTCTAGGCGGCCATTATTGTTTAAATTAAGTCTCGGCCTCTTTAGTCTTATTTCTTGTTTTAGAAAGAGCTCCTGATGAACTTCACAATGTGGCGGCCTCAACAACATCTTTCATTTTTCCCCACCGCGTCTTACTAACAGTTCAGGTTATAAGATTATGTACTAATTAAGCTAGTGATTTTAGGGATGAGGAGGAAACATTTAGCGTAAGTGTACACATATTTGCGTTGAGGGAGAGTGGGAACCCATTTTGGAAAGACCATCCTCAGTACAACCGACCTAGATTCAAACCTCAATCTCCCCGTCATCGGCATAGACTGCATAGTCTACAGCGAGAGTGACGCCTTAGACCAAGGATTCCCAACGTGGGCGGTTGGGGGTTGTTACAGCCTTTCAGGTGGGCGTTAGCGTGACTACAAATTGTAGGTGCTGTCTTGAAGGATGTTGCTACCAATCACGTGAAAGTGTTTGATAAGCTGGATGTATTGTGGGAGGGGGCATTCGTCAAACGGGGAAGGCAGACACTAGCTACTCGTTGTTTCTGTGATGTTTGAATGAACTTGTTTATCGAAACAATACCAGTAAACTGAATGAGTTTTTTTTTTGTTAAGTAACGCAGTGTATTATGTTGGTCCACTGTTTGTGGACTTAATTAGTATTTGCTTATATTTTTAGGATTTGTGAAATAAACAACTCCCATGTCTGCAATTTGTTTCTTGCGTGTATTTTATGGATTTATCGGCCTATCTGCGACGTTAAAAGGTAAGTACACAGCTTATAAAGTTCAGTAGGGATGTGTAAAGCTTCGACTTTGCTTATAAAAAAATATCAGATTCTGCTTCGCTTCGAGGGGGAGAAATGCCATCTTCGCCAATAGCGATATCAACAGCTAAAACACCCTCTTATGCTCAATTATTGTCATTCTTAGCTGTTATTTACGATACAAATTTATATTCGTAGGACATTTTCTGTAGTAATTGAACTGTATGTTGCGATTATAACTTGATTTATCAGACTAGCATTTTCTAAGAGATTTTAATGCGTGAAGTTATATAGATAAGCATAATATATTATTTTTTAAAAACATGAAACCATTAACAAAAATATTCAAACTTCCGTTCGGCTTCGAGAATATTTCAGAATATTTGAATCGACTTTGCTACGAATTGAAAAAGATTGATCTCGCACGTCCCTTAAGCTCAGTTATTATTACTATGGACACATTATTATTGATGATAGAATCATAAGCATCAATTTTGTTTTTTATGTATTTAGATTATTTCTAATAGAAACATCTGACCTTATATTTCCTTAATTTCAGTAATGGAGAAATACTTAAAGGGTAATACTGAAGTGCCTGACGGAAGTGAGCCCTCTACTTCCACTTCTGATGAGAAACCAAGACAGGAGAAGTATGGTAGTATACAGTTAGCTATCTGCAGTACGGCTTCATTCCGCAACCAAGAGATCACCAACTTATATTTTGTTCAATTTGTGTATAGGTCCTGTCTAATTAGGCCAGGAAATCTTCGAGATTTCAAGGTCATCTTCTTAAGAAACATCCTGATAAGGCCTGCTGTAACATTACTGTCCCTCATAAGTTGAAGGAAGCTTTCGAAAAGCGTCGTACTCTTTCATTTTTCAAAAGAAAACCTACTATGGATGTTGATAATGGACTGGTGGATTCTTACAATATTTACAAAATTATAATAAAAAATGTGGACTATCCAACATAGTAGGCGAAACATTAGTGTTGCCATGTGTGCATGAAGTTCTAACTACTGTTTTGAAGATAAATGCAACGAATATTTTTAAATTAATCCTTCTCAGTAACAACACTGTATCGCGCTGTATTGAGGAAATGATCAGACATCGACAGTCAACTGTGTGCAGTCTGAACAACTATGAATATGGGATTCAATCGGATGAAACAACGCTGTGAGACAATGGAGCACTGCTAATGTACGTACCTACGTATTATCAAAGATGGGTAACTATATGAAGAAATGTTGTTTGTAAATCAATGACGACCAACACAAAGGTAGAGTCATTGTTTGAAGAGCTGCAATCGTATCCAAAGAGCAAAAATAGCTTCCAATGAAAAATATAATCTCGTGTTCAACATGTGGAGCACCATCAATGTTAGTTCGACCCAAGGATATAATCGCATTTTAAGAAGATAAATTCTAAGTAGATTTTCTTTCCTTTGTGTCATTCATTCATAGTCAACATCTTGTTGCCAAAAAGCTATGTCAACGGCTTCATTCAACTATGGGCAATGTAAAATCAGCGATAAACAAGATTAAAGCAGATTGTTCAGTCAGCTGTGTGAAGACAACAATTAGGAGTTTGAACGCCCTCTTCTTCATAGTGAAGTACGCTGGCTCTTCAGAAGCTCATTCTTGAAACGTTTTTGTATTTTATTTGGGATTGTTATATAATTTATGCATTCTGTTGACCATGAACTAAACGAGAAAGTTAAGCTTATGCATGGAGATGTGGCGTATTTGTCCGAAATTTATGACACGATGAATACGCTGAATATGCAGCTTCAGGATGATAATTTCAATTAAGTTCAGGCAAAAACTGCAATATATACTTTCATCATGAAGTTGGGGTTATTCAAATATAATATTGGCAGAAGAAGTTTATGTTTTTGTAGTTTCCTAACATGTGCAGCATAAAACCATCCTATTTAAGACCGTGATTTGGAAGAATGTCGCTTATCTCTGTAGTCATTGAAAAGTGTCATTGATATTAGCTTTAAAGATTTAATTGATTTGGAAATACCTATCTGGGTAACAAATCTATTCATTTTAAAATCAGAAGACCAAGAACCTAGTTTACAAGAATAAACTCTTGAGCTTCAAGATGATGAATAATCGAAGCAAATCTTCAACAGCAGAGGACATCATGTGAAAT
Source organism: Timema cristinae (assembly GCA_039000515.1). Classification (NCBI taxonomy): domain Eukaryota; kingdom Metazoa; phylum Arthropoda; class Insecta; order Phasmatodea; family Timematidae; genus Timema; species Timema cristinae. The sequence continues at coordinate 12,667,309 of JBCFYV010000003.1, forward strand.
TTCCTGCTCTATGGAGAAAAAAGTAAAATTTCTTTATATTGCCTTTCTACCTTATCTTATTGAAGGACGGTTTAGTGCAGTGAATCACATACTAATGAAAATTCGAAACAGTTTAAATATCGTTAGCCGCGGTGACTTAAGACAATGACTATCTCGGAATGCTTCAGATCTTGTGAAGTTGGACAAAACTGATCAATCTCAAGTATAACACTCTTATGTTATAATTAATGTGGTCTTATTTACTTTTCTATAAATATGCATTTTAATCAATTATACTGATAAGTCAATGTGTAATCAAAGTACAATAAGATGGTATGATAAAAGCACTCACTAATAATAAATGAAAATACCTATTATGCATAATTTATATTTTAATGAAAGAGTAGGAAGCAATGGCTTGTACTAAATCTGAGGGGGAGGCAGGTTGTGAATAAAAATATTTTGCAAAGAGGCGTTAAAAAATTAAATTTAACTGTATCGGTGGGTACATGGTATAAAACGTCAGTCTCGCAATGTAGTGGGTCACTGGGTTTAAATCTCGGCTGGGTGTGCTGGAGGTGGTGTTCCATGCGTGATATTTCCCAACCAACCTCCATGCTAATAAGAGTGCAATTTCTTAAAAAATCACCTTCATCACCCTCCTTAAAATAAAGCCGCTAATAGCCTTGGTACCCGCTTCGGTGGTCACATGGTTTAAGGCGTCACTCTCGCAGTAGACTATACTGCCAACGACGGAGAGATCAGGGTTCGAGTCCCAGTTGGGTGTGCAGAGGGTGGGTTTTCCTAAATGCTTTTCCACTCTTACTTCACGCAAATGCGTGTAAACTTGCTCTAAATTCAACCTTCATCATTCCTAACATTAGTGTAATCAGTACATAAGCGCATAGCCCTAACGGGTAGTAAGACGAGGTGCTAAAAAGTAGTTTAATTTGCTCATTCCCATTCAATGAATAGAAGTGCACATCCATTCCCAAACAAATTAATTTAAATGATCTCTGTATATTATATATTCGAATCATTGACTCAAAACGCCAATTCATCTAAAGGATAGGAGAGATGTACTTTATTAGCTTATTATTATTATACTCGCATAAATAAAACCTTGATGTTATAGTTTTGTTTTTCTCTCTCTCTTTATGTCGAAATGAAATCAATTATGAAAGGAACTCAGTGGGGAGAAAAGTTTAGAAATCACTAACACACTTGTTTGCGGTTATCATTAATAAGACTACAATATTATTAGTATTATGTTACTATAGTCACATGGATTGGCGTATGAATAAATGAAGGTAGTTATAGCAAGATATAAAATGTATATAAAAGTTTTTGGTGTGGGGGTGAAGGGAGAATATTGTTGATTAAATTTATTTGGAGTTTTGAAAAACTTCTTTAAAAAAAGGCGGGCATTGCAAATTTTCCAACGAATGTTTTTATGGATTTATTACTATTTTCATTAATGTATAATGTATCATTAGAGGCATTTGCTCAAAGTCGATTTTTCTAAACAGTTGATTTTATACAAAGTTTACAGATAAACAACTGATATAAAATACTTCACCTTTAAGATGGAGGTAACAATTTTATGTTAGAATGTGTGGAGTTAAAATGACAGTATGTGCTCAATAAACAACATGTGTGGGTTGCTGTACTCCTGCACCACTGGATACTGTCCTTCCCACTATGGATTGAAAAGTACTCCCAAGTATGCAAGAAACATTGTGTGTGTTTGCAAGAGTTGTGTGTGTTAACCCCGGCCTAGTGACTGAGCCGGCGTGGCAGGCACGTGATATCCCGGTGTCGACAATAGGCCCCTCCATGTGTCCCCGGGGGCTCGACCCCACTCACTAACTTACAATCCAAGGAGCCCCGGATAACACCAACCTCGCAATGTATGGACATTGACTTGTGGAGGATCAGCTTACTCCGCCCTGTCCTCGTGATACGGACTAGAGACACATCGACAAGACGGAGTATTCTTACGGTGACGTTTTGGAGGTACGATATACATTGCCAGATACTATTTGGGCTGCAATAATGTTTAACGAAATATTCTCAATTTAGGTGAACTATAGTGCGATAGAGTATACAAGACAATCTATTTGTATTAGCACTGCGTCTTACTACCCGTTCGGGTTATACGCTTTAATAATATAGTGGTTTTAGGTATAAGGAAGGTTATATTTATAGGAAGTGTACCCGCATTTGCATGGAGGGAGAGTGGAAAACAATTTTGTAAAAACTCTGTTCACCCGACTTAGATTCTAAAGTCGATCTCCCCGACATCGGTAGTCCAGTTTAATGCAAGAGTAGCGTGTTAGACCATGCGGCCACTGGAGTGAGTGCCTATCTATTATTATACTACTACAAAGCCACATGGTTATATATCTTATATATAAAATTCTCGTGTCACAATGTTCGTTCCCGTACTCCTCCGAAACGGCTTGACCGATTCTCATGAAATTTTGTGAGCATATTGAGTAGGTCTGAGAATCGGCCAACATCTATTTTTCATACCCCTTAGTGATAAGGGTTGTCCACCCTTAACATTTTTCTTTAATTTTTAGACATTTTTTAAATTTCTTTATTTTTTTTATTATGTCGCATTAAAAAATACATACAACCCTAAATTTTTACCCTTTTATCACCAACCCCTATTTTTTAATAGCCATTTTAGTAATTTAATCATTTTTCATCCCCGGTCGATAACTGATCAATCGTCATTTAATTAGTTATCCCCGCCAGTACGCGATTAGTCATTCAAAAATTAATGAAAGACGTGATCGAAGCCAGCATTTTAAATGGCCAGTTCCGAGGTGAAAATATATTAATACCACGGATTCCTATTATACCTACAGATGTGCCAATTCAATTCAAACGTATTCAGTTTCCGATTAGATTGGCATTTGCAATGACTATCAACAAATCCCAAGGTCAAACGATGTCTATTTGTGGCTTAGATTTGAGAACACCATGTTTTTCACACGGACAATTATACGTGGCATGCTCTCGAGTGGGTAAACCATCCAGTTTGTTTGTGTTAGCTAAAGATGGACTAACAAAAAATATTGTTCACGCTATAGCATTAAGAGATTGATATTGTTTGTTAGTGTTACTGTCGTAATTGATTAATTAATGATATATAATTTTAAGGAATACATTATAATAACTTAAAAATAATGTTTGCCTTTTGTTATTTTTATATTCCCTCATCGTTCACAGCGCTCCATGCCTATTTCACGCATATACCACATTCTTACACACTTACAATAAGTAAGCTATTTTTGGTCTACACTAGAAATTACTTAAAAATTATTTATATGGCAAAACAACGTTTGCCGGGTCAGCTAGTATATATATATATATATATATATCTGACAGGATATGACAAAGCATAGTGCAGTAGAGTATAAATAAAGTATGAAATATGAAATACTCATTCCCCACCTGGTGACTTAAGCTACTTGGCTCCACTTCGAGTCATTCCATTCTCGCTCAAGGTGAAATGATATAGACGATTCATCGCTTAGGACTCCGTCAACCACTCGAGTCTACAGCTTGATTCATACGTTAGCCGAGAATAAACAGCAGAATCTGCAGCAGTTCCCACGCTACCAGTAATGTAGGTTGACCCATGATGCTTTGCAACGCAAACTTAAAACAGCTAACTATCAACATATTTAATTTTCTAAACGATAAATATATAGTTTAGATTATTGTCACAATAATTATAGAGCTTTTCAAAACATAGACACGTGAGTTTTATCGAGTGCATGCGCAATGATTTGAGTGGGTTGTTTTTGAAATTTGATTGGCTCTATCAAGCAGAACTTCTCGAGCAGAGCAGTATTGTTGCTGAAACTTGTTGAACTAAATCGTAGCGATCTCGTGATTGGTTTAGAGCTAATCACGTGATCACGTTTTCCGGAGAGCGTGTGAATACAAAGTGATGTGAACAAGACCTCGTAGAGGGATTCCCGTGATAATACTTTCTTGTCACTTCTTTTGAACCTGTCTTGGCTTTCTCCCTTCGTCACAAAATATCTCTTTCTCTCCGAGACGGTCCAGGGGCGAAGGGGGGACCTTGAGAGGCGATTATCATTTTAACTGCACTGTAACTTAAATGGCTGCACTCAAGACTCCAGATTCTCCCTCTTTTGTTGTAATCGGAGAGAAAGAAATTTGTGTTTTTTCTCCCTGTGCCCAACAAGGGTATAAGTGCGCCTTGTTGGGCACCAAGGAGTGATTACAAACACGTACTCTTTGTAAAAGTCCTCTAATATTGTTTGTTATCTGGCCTCGTTCGAGGTGCGAGAAATTATTTTGTAGCATAAGTATTAACTAGTGTATATACCTGCTTCTATGGTCCCATAGTCTAAGGTGTCACTCTCATATTAAAATATAATGCTGATTATAATACGATCGGAGTTCGAATCCCAGTCAGGTGTACTGAGTTTTTTTTTTTTTTTTTTTTAGTTTTCCACTCCCCCTTCGCGCAAATACCAGTTCCTTTTTTTAAATTAAACCTCACTCATCCCTAACTCATTAGCGTAAGTAGTATATATGTGTATAGCCTGAGCATGTAGTAATACAGGGTGCTAAAAAACTAGTGTATATAATTTTAAACAGACACACAGGGCTTTGGAACCAAACTGGATTCACTGGAGATAAATTGACTCCACTGTTGTTTACCATTATTTCTCTTGTCCTCATCCTTATCTCTCAAGTTAAATATATTGTAATACTGAGGGCCTCTACATGTGCTAAGGAATGTGTGTGCACCTGGTGGTGGCAAATCAGAAATGACAAGCATGGCTTATACCAAAATTGACTTAAATTAATAAGAAAAAATATTGAAATTTATTAGATTATTTTAACCACACATTAATATAAAACACAAAGTTACAGAAAAAAAAGAAACATTATTTTAAAAAATTTTTTTATTTAATTTGAAATATATTTCTTAAAAATACTATGAAATCTTCGATTAAAATTAAGCCTATCATAAGAATACAAAATAACATTAGTTATTATAATAAAACGTAGTGTCATAATCGGGCTGCGCATTTTTAACCGCTTCTAATAAAACACAATATCTTACCTCTTATAATATTATAATAAATAAAAACAGCAGTACCTCAACTAATATATTTAAAAAATCACACAAAACAATTTATTTTGTTTTGTACCTTGTATTATAAGTAATTAATTGGTCTTGCCTGTATTAATATGAAAACATAAATGATGTTTATACTCAATAAAGAGTTCGATGATTACTTTCCCTTGGTGTTTATTGATATTTGTAAGATGATAGTTGCCATGTTTATTTGTCCAGGTCACATGTGTAAAGTGACTCCCACTGGGCTTACATAGAGCACATCGAATAATTATCTCAAATGAAGATCTCCATGAAAACAGTTTGTTCTCATGAAGTATTGCTGGCGGTTAGCTCGTTCTTCTCGGGACTTGGCCAGTCTGGGAGGTTAAGATCAACTCTACGTTTAACATATTCACTATGTGGTAGATTTTAATATCATTATCCTGTACTCCACTAGACCCTGTTCAGGTTCTCTCGCACTAAGCTGCTACCTCGAAATAAAGAGCGGCAGCCAAGCTAAAGTGAGCTACGAGCTCATAAAGGAAGACACTTTCTATTAATTCCGACCGCTGAGAGTTTTGGAATGCAAGAGATTGACCAGCTGGATTAATCGCACTACGAGTCTACCGGGGAATATGAAAGTCACTGGTTTCACATCCCTTCTTCAGAATAATGCTGGTGCATTACCAAAGACATTAATCCTTCTCGTTCTGTTCCTATTGGTAAGGGACTTCAATTCATTGACATGGCCCTAGGTCATACCGCTAAAATCATATATGACCATGTGTGTATTATGTACACTTAAACACACACAAATAGGATATAACTATATCGAGACTACTTTCATCAATGGGCACGTGGGCTAGAGAGCCGGCTCACACAGTCTGATTAGCCACGGAGGGGGAGGTTAGAGTTCAAATACCAGCTGGGTGTAATTTTAAGTGTTTTTTCCACACTCCCTCGACGCAAATGTAGGCACATTTCATCTCAATTATATCTGGCCCCACGGTGTAGAGGTCAGTGTACATGTCTAAGAACCTAGGGGTCCCGGGTTTGTTTTCCGGCTGGTACGTTGGGTATTTTTCCCCTAAGGGGAATGATCCAAACGGTCGTTTGGTTGGTTATACTTAAGTTAGCCTAAGACTCGCACTGGTTTCACACCTCCATATTCAACTTTTTCCCCCACCCCATTAGTGTAATTAATTGCGAACGAGTAGAAAGAGGGGATGGGATGGGGGGTGAGGAATACATCGGTTCTACTGGCGAGATAATCAAAGTAAGCTGTCATGTAGCTCCAAACCCTTCCTTCACCTCTGACAAGACATCTTGTGAATGTGGGGAATGCCAGGTCTCCACCGTGGTTCGGATTCCACGTAAAACTGTAGGTCCTCCATTTCATCTCACAATCACCTTACCATTACACATTAGCGTAAGTGCGTATAACCCGAACGGGTAGTAAGGCGCGGTGCTAATAATAATAATAATAATAATAATAATAATAATAATAATAATAATAATAATAATAATAATAATAATAATAATAATAAATGTAGCCCCACCCTCATTGTATAACAGTGAAATGTTTATACCATTCATACTCATTTTGTGCTCCACGTCTTACTACACGTTCGTGATAGTTTCATATTTACATGAAGGAGATAGGAACTAGAAAGGTATAATTTAGGGTAAACGCATCAGAATATTCCTAGAGGGAAGGTGGGGAGGGGAATATCAGTTCACTTGGCCGGGATTTGATCCTGAACCTTCCCATCACAGGTAAACCAAACTATAGAAGACTGATGCCTTTGTCTTAATGTTAGCACCGATACGGTATTCATAATATTAATTAAAACTATTTTTCTTCTTCTAAAATACTTTGATGATCACTAAACCCGGATCAGTGACCGGTCCATCATGTTGCTTCTTTGGGTTTCACGATCAAACAATGGCGACCAAGTGATGTCAAGCCCTGCAAGTACGTCATGGATAGAAACAAAAGCAAACAGCTTTTCGCATGATCGTTCTAACCGCAACAAGAAGAAACAACAAAGATCCTCAAGATAAAAGAAGATGGAGAATCCAACTAGAGAAGCAGTTTGAAAATTTTCGTTCTCAGCATTCCCCATATCAGTTTTCTTAATTTCCTTAACATGACTTAGCTACAGTCGCGCTCCTGGCGGGAGGGTGTAATTATGTCTCACAGCGGGGGCCGGCCATGTTGGAACCTCACGCTGTCAGACTTCTAGCCTGGTAATCTACATCCACCCCTTGCAATTAGCCGGGGCTTCCTTATTAATGCATCGCAAGCAGCTTCTTACAATTTATACTCTTTAAGATTTCCAGTCCGGATATGAGGTACGTGCCACCATTTTTCCTCTGTCTCTGTTTAGAAGTGGAGTGAAGCGCAGAGGGGGGAGGGGGGGGGGCTTTGCCAACCACAGGCAATTAAAGTCCGAGGGATGAGAAAAAGGGGTGGGGGTGGGTTCGTAATGTCAGTGCATGAGATCTTCTACATGCGAACGCCCAAAATGGTAAATGAAGATTACACAAATTTGCTTAACAATTCTGATCTGATATCAAGTGGTAAAATTGTACTTAAAACCTTAAAACAGTAGCCTAAATATTTACATACATTTTAATTAATATTATTTTATAAACTTTAAAATGCATTATATTAGTGCGATCATAATCAGATTGCTTTCGTGGTTAAAGAGCTAACAGGCTTAAGTTTAATTTCATTCGGCCGCACCTGATTAATATATATAGTTATTTTATAATAACACTAGGAGTATAAATATAGTTAAAATGTATAAAATATTAAATAGGATATTGAGCCTCGTTTTTAAAACTCGGCAAATAAAATTTATGGTTCACGTTATGTAACGTTACGTGGTATAATGTTACAACTGGACCCCGCCCCATACTGACGTGATTAGAGATTTGTAACATTACGTGGTATAATGTTACAACTGGACAACAAGCATACTACCCGCTCCAATAAATTCAACTCAATTAGGATCCCTACAATAGTATTTTTCTCTGTTGTAGTTCTTGTAGGCTAAGAAGACATAATAGAAACAATGCTGGACAATATATTTATTACTCAATCCAATCCTAAGTATTAATTTGTTCGTGTACTTACAATACTAATCTGCTCACAATAGAATCCTGCAAGGCTGGCCAGCACCTGGACTCCTAGATTGGCGAGTGGGTCAAGGGAGATCCAGTGGGTCAACAAAGCGACCCGGCACTCCGACTGTACTAGCGTGAAATGAACCGAGAACTATCAACATCAACTAGAAGGCAATTATGTATCCGACCCCTGACGGAGACTAGAGGAACCTCCTTCAAAACATCGGGTGATTAGAGATATTCACGGATATTCCGATGGAGCAAGCGGAATCAACAATGGTGTACGTGACTGTTTGAAGGCATCGTTGACGTCATCATATGCGTGTTTGGTGTACTCCCCCCTTCTTTCCAGAACAACGAAATCCCTATATAATGGCTGTGCAAGCTTGCCATAATCGACTATCCTACGATCAACGATCGACGACAGACCATTGTCATGGATCTGGACAATGGCTGGAGAAAACTTGTAAAAATGTATCAAAATCGTCGCTTAGACGGGTGGAGTTATGAACTCTAACTTATTTATAAACTTTAAACTTTTTGCATATAATATTCAGTTTCAAAATCTAACGTATTAATATTTTGATCGTCAAAAAATGTCTAAATATTCTATCTTAGATAGGTCGCCGCTCGGGCGCTGTAACTTTTGCTTATATTTTTATTCTCGTAAATATTCTCAGTTATGTGCTGATTAGAAGTTTGACTTGTTAATATTATATTGTTTGGAATCGTAGAGTAATTTTTTTATCGAAGTAACTTTTCATATTTAAAATTATGGTTTGATTTAACGTAACATGAAGTAACTTTTTATTGGAATTTAAATTAGGATGACTTTAATCTTTTGTAACGTAAGTTCTGTTTGAACAGCTAAAGTTTTGTTAATTGATGGAACTGTTTGTTCCATATTCTAAGTCAGATCTGATAGTCCCGTGGAAGTTTGGCTTATGTCTGGTAGTCAAACCCTCACGTTGTGTAGACTCTGTTGTATAGTCGTCAATTTTAAATCTTTATATTTATGATATCGTTTTCTGTGAATTACGAAACCTTTGGAACCATATCAAGGTGCCCATTAGGCCCTTATAATTTTGTATCGCATTTAAAAATATTCGCTTTGTTATTGTCTCTTATAGACTGGACTATCAATATTATGGTGGATTTCATGTTTCTTTTGTTTAAACATTTGCGCAACTTTAATGGTATAAAGTTGTTGGCTTCGAGCATAATTTCCAACTGTACTCATAATGATATAATGAGACCAATTTTTGTTATCTGCGCTATTGTCATTTAATTGAATAAACTGCTCATTTTGTTGAATCTATATATTTTTTATAATTTCCATTTTTTGTATGTTAAGTTCATCCTCTCCCTTTTATCCCTTTTGTTGGCCGGGGGGTACAGGACTCAGAGAGGGTGCAACAGTTATATTCATAAATAAAATATATTATATTAATAAAATGAGGTAATTCCTCATTAATTAGAGTATTTACATTTGATTAAAACAGTTAACCTATAAAAATTAATACAGTGGCATAAAATTATAATTTTAAGGTTGATTTTTTTGCTTTTGTTCTGAAACATAAAAGGTAGCAAAGAGAAGGAAGTACCAGAATATCTGCGGTTTTATAAAATAGTGATTTTACTAGGCTACAAAATGAAAGTAGAATGATTTATTTTCCTTCTCTTAGTCAATCCTTAGAGTAAAGAAATTACAGTTTAATTGTTTGAGAACAATGCGGCTAACCGTGATCCAATCTAAATATTTTGTAGCTCACCTTAATCATTACGTTTCCTTTGGTTGTTTGGTCATTACCGGAACTCAGGAGTAATGAACAAACTCTCCGCACCTGGAGTAGATGTGATTGATAGCGCCAGCTGATATGGAGCTGCAATCTGTTATACCGAACTGTTAGGCAAGTTGCCCACTTTACTCATTTGCAGGCGCTTCCCCACGTATCAACTAAAGGCGAGAAGTTTGGCGACGCGACTGGCACAGTCTATCCACGGTTGGAGTGGTGACAGCTAGCAAAAGTTAACAGGTCTAGTCTCATGTATTCATTCGCCAAAGAATATAATATGGAAGACCATATGTTGAGCTGTTATTACTTTTGGCAGTCAAAACTTTCACAGCAAACAATTTGTTTTTTAATTATTTTTTTCTTTTAATAGCTCTTAGATTATTGAAACATGAACTTATAAATATAACCACTTGAATTTTTATTTTTTGTAGAAGTGGCGTCTGTGGTTCTCTTCAAAAATTTTAAAAACGAGAGCTTCTAAAAGGCTCCATTCTCTTCACAAATTAAGATGGTAAACCAGACAAAGCGAAGGCCGTTGAAAACGTGATACAAACCATCTTAAGTTGTGTTTATGAGCATCTGCTTATAAAATATAAACGTTTTATTTTGTAACTAATATTTTATATGGCTATTTATCTAAGTTAAAAAAACCATTTAATAAGTATGGTGCTTAATCCTAAGGGAAGTATTATTAGAAAACTTTTGATTGTTAATATAGTATTAGTGAGAAAATATTAATTATTTAAACGTTAGTTACTTTCAACTATGCTTGCAATAAAATCTTCTGCTGGTTGTCATTTACCACCACTCCAGCTGTGGATTGGCTGTAATAATGGCATTGTTACTATGACGTCACCTGTGCTACACACCCCCACGAATAAACTGAATTGGGTGAAGAATGACCCTGAGCAGGGGATGAATCCTGGGTAGCTTAGTGGTAGAGCATTGGCACCTATTCAAGAGTCTCAGGTTTGATTCCAGTGCCAAGGTGTCATTTTGCAACGAACTGAAATATATCAGTTATGGCTGTATTCGTAGCCAAAGTTAATTCCATCTTCATAAACTTATATGATTGTAGATCATACGACTAGCCGCGCAGCAGTTCAGACGGGAGCTCATCATTGGATACAGATAATTAGGGGCTAGAATTAGTGCATTTCCATTAGTAGAATGACAAATACTACCTCGCGTTGTCTAAAGAATGAACATGGAATTGAACTGTTTACATTCGATATTATGATAATTATTGTGTTCTAATTGAGGGAAAAAAACTAGATAAACAAGACTATTATTCTTATCGTTTAACTCAAACAAGCCCTAAACTAAAGATTTGGTTACCTAATGTGTTGTCTCTGTACAACGGCCAACCAGCTTTAATAACATCAGTACTACAATAGGGTGAAAAAAACACATGGTTAGTTTTTTACATTAAAAAATAAGTAGAATACGTTTGAATTTGAAATTTAGTTGTAAAAACATTTATCAACCAAAAATATCCACCTTTTTTAAAAACAAAAAAATTAAAATTTTACCAAAAGTTAAAAAAGTCAACATTTTTACTAAAACATTAAAATTAAAAGAAATCAAAATATTGAACATAATTAAAACATCAATTACATAAGAAAAATTAAAAAGTGAACTCTTTTGTTAAGTTTTTTTCAAATTATATCTCGGTGGTGACACAAACGGAACTTGATTGAGAACTTGTTTTCTCGGTAGGGGCACATTTTGCATCTCCCTTGGTAAGATGTCCATGCCGTTCTCGAGAACTTTTTAAGATTTATTCCCTCATGAAGTTCAATGACGGAGACTGTATTCTTAGTTGAATTATGGGTTTTACCAGGGTCATTCCTAGTTTGTAGAGGACCTTGACTGTTTCTGATGTTATTCCTCTTACTGACTGCTTGTGTCGAAGGATTACAAACTCACCCGCCTCGGTGGCCGCGTGGTCTAACAAGCTAATCTCATGTTGGGCTAGACTGCCGAAGATGAAGAGATCGGGGTTCGATCCCGGTCGGGTGCACTGAGGATGGTTTTTCCAATCTCCCTTCACGCAAATGTGGGTACATTTCCTCTGCATTCAGCCTTCCTAATCCCGACCAATTAGTGTGATTAGTACATAGGTGTATAGCCTGAACAGATGGTAAAACGCGGTCCTAAAAAAAATCAAGAATAATTATAAACGCATTATCCCAGCATCGTTTATAATACCATAAAACACAGCTAGTGCCCACCTGTGGGTTTTCCTACTGCATATATTAAAAGGAGAGGTTAGGGGGGGGGGGTCGCTCACCCAGGATCTACAAATTTACTGTTTGTTGTGTTTAATCAGCGTTAATTAATTTAATGATTTAGTTACAAAAAAATACCATAGAAATTCCATTAGAAAAATATCCTTATTAAATAAAAAAGCAAACCATTTACAAGTGTTATTGATTCAAGTGGCCATTCTGAGGAATGTGCGTTGTGGTTTGTGAACCGACTGTACCGCTCTGCCACCATCTCTAGTCCACTAAAAGCATTACGTAATTCAGCCATTCGTTCACTTAGATATTTCCCCCACAACTCGCAAACAACATTGGTCTCAACTTCTCCAAAAAATTAATAATACAATTTTTTCCTCTTTTCTGTAAACCCCGTGGTGGCGGCTCGCTAATGTGTTATACACGTTCTCTCTCCCCCCCCCTCCCCCCTCCTACCTTCCTCTCCGTCGCTCTCTCGTCTCTTGTGATGTCACTTTATTCTGGTTAAGGCTACACAGCCATCAAGGCACGGCACTAATATAAGGCCTGTTTAGAGCGGCCCAAGCCACAAGTCTATGTCGGAGACACTTTCCATTGATTTAGTTTTACTTCAATCAATTGTCATTTTCTTTATATTTAAGAAAATAAAACAATTTTAGTGCCTATTAAAATACAATATTTTTTTAAACTCTAGTAAAAATCATAATCGAATTAATATTTGAAGAATCTTCATTACATTAAAAAAATCATTCGACGGGTAGTTCTAATCAAAAGCCATCAAGTGAATAGTACGGATAATTAATGACTAATAAGTAGTGACACCAACTTTTCGCGAACAGTGTTTTCACGAAATGTTTGACAAATCAATTTCGAAAACGCTAAAACTTGTTTCAAGTTCAAAGAAATCATTATTAGTGTTTTTGAGTTTACTGAATAAAACGATAAAGGTATTTGTACGCGAACTCAAAAGTTTTTTCACGAAATATTATTATTATGATTTGTGTTTTAAAACGAAATTCATGTTTTCTAGGCAAAATTCCGTTTGTTCGTTAACAGGCAAATAACATTAGCGGCCATGTTGATTTCGATTGCCATAAAATTAATGCAGTAGCGGTCAAGGTCAAATCTAAGCAGCCTTTACCATCGATGTCTACAAATATTAAAAGACTAGTCGATATATAAACAGTGGACTCGCAAAGATTGATCGCAATTGTATTCTCTTTTATGTAGACTTGAAAATAATATACTTAAAACCCATGTGATTATCGTATTTCTTTTAAAATCTAATGATAAAATATTTATTATGTATTTATTTTGATAGTTTAAAAGTAATCATGAACCATTTTATTCAATGGATTATTAAATTAGACGGTATTTTTATTCCCTTTAAGTAAAAAACACACTATTTATTGAATTAATTTTTTGGTGCTTTTTGTTTTTTTGCTATTCTTATCTTTGGTCATTTGTGATCTTGCAAGCTCTGGAGTTTCTAGTTTCCTTTGTGATTGTATTGTATCTATGTTTGTTATTGTGCGTTAGAATATTTTATCGGTCTTTATTTATGGTTTTATTTTATATTATATTTGTAAAAAATATAATGTGTAAGAAATAGTGTTTTTCCGCGATTTTTCCAGGTGTTATAAAACCATTCTTACGATGAGATTTTTGTTTATTTGAGAATTTTTATGACGAAATTCAAACATTTTATGACAAAATTACGAATATTTATTTACCATAATATAGGGTATTTACAGTAAGCAATTAGTACTGCTAGACAATGGCTACCAGGCAACTGATAATTCTAGCCAATGACTACCAGGCTACAGGCAACTATTACCATTGTCTTCTAAAAAAACTAGCAGCGCCAGCCAATGACTTGAGTGCAAACATGTGTTGCTAGTGATGTTTTAGTGTTAATTAGAGGCGTGGTCTCCTAGTTATAATAAATAATTGTGCCACAGTTCACATATTTCTACACACAGTTCACACAAATATATCTTACAGTTCATATAAAAATCCTCGGCTTTAAGCTCCAAGTAGTACAGGGTTATTCAAAATTATTAATCCAATTTCCAATTCGTACCTATCAATCATGTATTAACTTAGCATTCACCAAATAAAAACGGAAATATTTGAGTTTTAGAATGTCATCACTAGATCGTTCCACTGTCCACTCGACTCTGCAAGAGACGGTGAGAAAATGGATTCGGGTGTGTTTAGTGACGAAGCAACTTTTAATTCAAGGCTCTTCGTCCAGCGAAAAGATCAAATCGAAGTAACTAATCGCTCACGACCAAGTGACCTACCATCAAGCAATTTTAGCATATAAACAATACTCCGCTCATCCACAGAGGGGACTACGACAAATAAATCACTGGAAACCAAATGGGTTGATCGCCAGGTGCTCAGTTGCCTGTAAATAGTTGCAGCGTGCACTTGTGGAAGAACCTATGCCGTGTTTTATTTTCATTTGTGCGAGACATTTCTATCTTTTCCCGTTTTTTCTGCAATTTTTCACTTTTTGTTGACAAAATGCCACAGACAAAGCAAGAACAAACGACTGATGTAAACTTAGTTCTTGAGGTGGAAAATCACCTTAATTTTAAACCACCTTTTTTATTTTGTTTAAGTCCGGATGAACCCAAAATTGTTTACAGATCTTTTTACGATCTTTTAAGTACATATAGCCAACAACCAGGTCCTCATCAGACGGCGACATTCTCGCGACTGATATAAAATAGGTTCCTCGTGTGGACGAGAAACGGGGCAACTTATAGTAACGTAGCCAGGCCTCCACCGTGGTTTGGATTCCACGTTAAGCTGTAGGTCCTCCATTTCATCTCACAATCACCCTACCATTACATATTAGTGTAAGTACTTATAACCCGAACGGGTAGTAAGACGCGGTGCTAATAATAATAATAATAATAATAATAATAATAATAATAATATAGTAATACAGTTGCCCACGATGTATTGCACCACGTTGGTTTTCTCGGTGGACGAAGGAACCGTCACATCCTTCGCATAAAGGGCATGAAAAAAACCCATACAACAATCGTGAATGAGCGTAACTCAACTAGAACTAGATTTCTGTGACATTCCCCGAGCAAATGTTTATAGCCCTTTTATTTGATTGGATATTCTCCAGATCTGGCTGTGTCCCCAATTGAACGTAGATTCCAGTGGCTACATTTTCCAGAAAGATGGAGGAAGTTCGCCTTTACCGCAACAAAATGCTCCCCGACCGTGTGATTGGTCGCTGTGGACCACACGACTCGGTGTTACACAGCTGGCCGTCTAGGACAAGGTCACCGGATCTCACGCCATGCAACTTCTTCCTTTGGGAGTATATTAAGGATGTTGTGTATGTGACATAATTAACCACAACCCTGGATGCGCTCAAAAATCGCATTGGTCCACTGCTGTTCAGTCAGTGAAAAGGAACGTTGTTTATGTAACTCGGGGAAGTCAAATGGAGCACTTTAAGATGCGAGACAAAACTTGGAGCGTTTTTCTTTTGTTTGATATGTTACTAATCACTCTGTATTCATAAACTTAAACAGCATAGTCATTTGTAATAGGATGAATCATTTTGAATTAAACTATATAGTAGTTATAATTTGGGTAGGTACAAATTACATTATCTACCCATAAATTAAATTGTGTGTAGGTAAAATGTACCCATGTACCTCTTCCACTTACTTTGTCAACTTTTATCATGCATTTGAAAATACTTACTATATCTGCAAGCGTTTGACGTCTTCACAAAGTTAAAACAGCCCTTCTATCCTCACATCCTTCGTGAAAGGTAGCGAGAGAGTCCTCGCCTCATCAAGACGCCTCCACGGGCTTTCAAATTTAGAAGGTGGCTTTTTATGTTCGGTGCCCCCCCCCCCCCCCTCGGAGCACTCAGAGGAGAAGGCTCTGTTTACCATATATATCACTCCGCCTTGGAAATAATAGCAGATTCATGTACCAGTCTATTAGTGCAAGGATTTATTTTCATTTCGCCAGCCAGGCTGTGGGAATGGATGGCTTGGAGGGGGTTGGAGGGGGGTAATGGGTCCTGATGCCCCCGGACACCGGCCCAGCCCGTTCCACAGCTACTTATCACCAGGGCAGGCAACTTGGAGGAGAGAAAAATATCTCACACACTCGGGGGCTAAGGTAACGTGAAGATAATATTCCTGAGGGCGCTTAGAAAAATACTCTCATTTTATAAAACACTGAGTAAGGTAGGACCTCAGCCGTGGGCTAGACCTTCAAAACTTTGCCCCTTCGAGCCTACCATTAGTACAACCATCACTAGTAGACTTAAGTTCGAACTCCAGTGAGGTCTAATATTTAGTTACTTGCACGTGGACTAAATGTCAGACACATCTAGTTAGTATTATCAGTGACTGGACGGGAGTAATCCATAAACCATGTAACGCTGTTGAGAGGGGGGAGGAAGAGCTTTAGTGTCTACATGGCGTTACGTGGCGTTACAAGGCGTTACATGGCGTTACATGTCTGGGAGGGTGGGTACATCACACATCTTATACACCCTTAATTTCTAATGTTAAAAACAAATTACAATTCATATTTATAAATAATTTATATTCGCAATTTAAAATGTATTCTGAGTTGTATTAAATGTGAGTCTCTCTTTTTAGTGTCACAAAATCTCCCGTATAAAATTATGTCACTCACTCTTGATGGGAAAAGTAACGTAACACAGGTTGGGGGGTAAGGGGGGGGGTCAGGTTATACGTGTACTTAGTGTTACATAGAAGGATGAAGGTGCGGGCTAAAAAAAGATGACAAAAAAGCGTCACGTAGTTAATGGACGACTCGAAGGTATGGGTTAGAATTCCCGCTAGTGTATTGAGGGTTATTTTTCCTAAATGATTACCAACTTTCCCTCCATGCAAAAACGGATATATTTCCTCTGAATTCTATATTACTCATCCCTACTTCGTTCGTGCAATTAAAATGCGTCCAAATCGAAAGTCGTGAACAAATAAACAACAAAACAAAAGAAGGGAGGTACGAAAGATTAAAAAAAAAATTACTTCGTCTCATTAACCGTTCGAGTTGTAAGCATCTATATAATATATTAATATATATATAATATATGAATTAAACGAATGTGGTCGGGAAGTAAAAGGTAGAATTAAAAGGAAATGTGCTTGTATTTTCATGGAGGTATAATAGGAAGCCATTTTGGGAGAAAAAACTCTCAGTACACCCGACCGGTATTTAAGCCTTGACCTTTCCCTAACTGGCACTTAGACTGTGTGTCCACTGGCGCGGGTGAGTCAGAATGTCCTACGAGATCGGTCTCAGGGGCTAATGACCCCACATGTTTTCAGAGGCTCTAATCAATAGTTGCAACTCAGCCTGACCAAATTCAGGTCTCTCTTCGTCGGATTACTTTGACAAGGTCGATATTTGTATCGATTTAGATACATGCCATAAGAAAGCAATCGACTAACAATTGGTCGATAGTTGTCCTTCTCGTATTCTAGAGATTGGAGAACCGGTTTTCACTAGGAAACCAGAAAGGAATTGTCCGGTTTAGCTGTCAAACTGATCAAATCAGAATTCCCAGAAAGCACTACAAATACAAACCTACTAGGGGCACTTACTTTGTTACTCTCTGGGAGCAATTGACAGTGAGCGCACAGTACCAAGATATGCACAGCAGAACGAACGAGCGTCATACTTTTATTTTAAGCCCCAGGAGTTACTAGCCGTTCGGGTTATACGCTTGTAAACTCATTACGAGAGTAGTTTTAGGGAATAGGAAGGGTTTATTTACATTAAATGTATCCACAATTGCGTGTAAACAGAGTGGAAAACAATTTTGTATAACCATCATCAGTACACCCAACCGAGAATCAAACCTCATTCTCCCCATCATTGGCATTCTAGTATACCGCGAGAGTGACGACTTTGACCATGCGGCCACCGAGTGACAAATGATGCAAGTTAAAACGGTGATGGTAAAGTGTTAAGATTACTATACTTTGATATAGCTGGTGTGCCATTTTAAGATGAAAAAAAATGATAGTGGAATAAAATGAACATATTTTTCCAAGGAATAGACTAAGGACTTGGCCAATCGATGAAAAAAAAAAATTGAGGTTAAGAACGTGGATATTCTAAAAACAGTGAGTAACAATCTCCTTGTGGCAGGTACGAGCCTTGATTAGGGATTAGGTAGATATTAGTACGACTGTGGTGTTTTGGGAGGTCAGGTGTACACCTGATTGTACTGTCAGTTGTTTATTTACCTGAAAAGTATTCAGAGACGGAATATAATATGAGAGAACAATTTCAGTGAGTGGAAAGGATAATGAAGTAAAATAATTGGAGCTGTGTTTGTCGAGGAGTATTGTGTATCCGGGAAATAGCTTAAATACTAGAGTTATTTACAGAACAAGAATGGTTCGGTGACCTCTTTACTTAGGTAAACCTATATGTTAAATACAACACAGTGGCCCAGCTAGCACTGACAGGCTGTATGCTAAATACAACGCTGTGGCCCAGCTAACACTGTCGAGCCGTATGTTAAATATAACACAGTGGCCCAGCTAACACTGTCGAGCCGTATGTTAAATACAACGCTGTGGCCCAGCTAACACTGTCGAGCCGTATGTTAAATACAACGCTGTGGCCCAGCTAGCACTGTCGGGCTGTATGTTAAATATAACACAGTGGCCCAGCTAACACTGTCGAGCCGTATGTTAAATATAACACAGTGGCCCAGCTAACACTGTCGAGCTGTATGTTAAATATAACACAGTGGCCCAGCTAACAATGTCGAGCCGTATGTTAAATACAACGCAGTGGCCAAGCTAACAATGTCGGGCTGTATGTTAAATATAACACAGTGGCCCAGCTAGCACTGTCAGGCCGTATGTTAAATATAACACAGTGGCCCAGCTAGCACTGTCGAGCCGTATGTTAAATATAACATAGTGGCCCAGCTAGCACTGTCGGGCTATATGTTAAATATAACACAGTGGCCCAGCTAACACTGTCGAGCCGTATGTTAAATATAACACAGTGGCCCAGCTAGCACTGTCGAGCCGTATGTTAAATACAACGCTGTGGCCCAGCTAGCACTGTCGGGCCGTATGTTAAATACAACGCTGTGGCCCAGCTAGCACTGTCGGGCTGTATGTTAAATATAACACAGTGACCCAGCTAACACTGTCGAGCCGTATGTTAAATACAACGCTGTGGCCCAGCTAGCACTGTCGGGCTGTATGTTAAATACAACGCTGTGGCCCAGCTAGCACTGTCGAGCCGTATGTTAAATATAACACAGTGGCCCAGCTAGCACTGTCGAGCCGTATGTTAAATACAACGCTGTGGCCCAGCTAGCACTGTCGGGCCGTATGTTAAATACAACGCTGTGGCCCAGCTAGCACTGTCGGGCTGTATGTTAAATATAACACAGTGGCCCAGCTAACACTGTCGAGCCGTATGTTAAATACAACGCTGTGGCCCAGCTAGCACTGTCGGGCTGTATGTTAAATATAACATAGTGTCCCAGCTAGCACTGTCGGGCCGTATGTTAAATACAACGCTGTGGCCCAGCTAGCACTGTCGGGCTGTATGTTAAATATAACACAGTGGCCCAGCTAACACTGTCGAGCCGTATGTTAAATACAACGCTGTGGCCAAGCTAGCACTGTCGGGCTGTATGTTAAATATAACACAGTGGCCCAGCTAACACTGACGAGCCGTATGTTAAATATAACACAGTGGCCCAGCTAACAATGTCGAGCCGTATGTTAAATACAACGCTGTGGCCCAGCTAACACTGTCGAGCCGTATGTTAAATATAACACAGTGGCCCAGCTAGCACTGTCGAGCCGTATGTTAAATATAACACAGTGGCCCAGCTAACACTGTCGAGCCGTATGTTAAATACAACGCTGTGGCCAAGCTAACACTGTCGAGCCGTATGTTAAATATAACACAGTGGCCCAGCTAGCACTGTCGGGCTGTATGTTAAATATAACACAGTGGCCCAGCTAACACTGTCGAGCCGTATGTTAAATATAACACAGTGGCCCAGCTAACACTGTCGGGCTGTATGTTAAATATAACACAGTGGCCCAGCTAACACTGTCGAGCCGTATGTTAAATATAACACAGTGGCCCAGCTAGCACTGTCGGGCTGTATGTTAAATATAACACAGTGGCCCAGCTAGCACTGGCGGGCTGTATGTTAAATATAACACAGTGGCCCAGCTAACACTGTCGAGCCGTATGTTAAATATAACACAGTGGCCCAGCTAACACTGTCGAGCCGTATGTTAAATATAACACAGTGGCCCAGCTAACACTGTCGAGCCGTATGTTAAATACAACGCTGTGGCCCAGCTAGCACTGTCGGGCCGTATGTTAAATACAACGCTGTGGCCCAGCTAGCACTGTCGAGCCGTTTTAAATATAACAAGTGCTAGCACTGTCGGGCGTAATTATATAAACAGTGCCAAACATGTCGAGCCTATGTTAATACAACAGTGGCCAGCAGCACTGTCGGGCCGTATGTTAAATATAACACAGTGGCCCAGCTAACAATGTCGAGCCGTATGTTAAATATAACACAGTGGCCCAGCTAGCACTGTCGGAGCCGTATGTTAAATATAACACTAGTGGCCCAGCTAACACTGTCGGCCGTATGTTAAATATAACACAGTGGCCCAGCTAGCAATGTCGAGCCGTATGTTAAATAAACCAGTGGCCCAGCTACAATGTCGAGCCGTATGTTAAATACAACAGCTGTGGCCCAGCTAGCATGTCGAGCCGTATGTTAAATACAACGCTAGTGGCCCAGCTAACACTGTCGAGCCGTATGTTAAAATAAACCATGTGGCCCAGCTACACATGTCGGCGTATGTTAAATACAACCGTGGCCCAGCTAACACTGTCGAGCCGTATGTTAAATATAACACAGTGGCCCAGCTAACACTGTCGGGCTGTATGTTAAATATAACACAGTGGCCCAGCTAACACTGTCGAGCCGTATGTTAAATATAACACAGTGGCCCAGCTAACACTGTCGGGCTGTATGTTAAATATAACACAGTGGCCCAGCTAACACTGTCGGCGTATGTTAAATATAACACAGTGGCCCAGCTAACACTGTCGAGCCGTATGTTAAATATAACACAGTGGCCCAGCTAACACTGTCGAGCGGTATGTTAAATATAACACAGTGGCCCAGCTAACACTGTCGAGCCGTATGTTAAATACAACGCTGTGGCCCAGCTACACTGTCGGCCGTATGTTAATATACAACCGTGGCCCAGCTAAGCACTGTCGAGCCGTATGTTAAATAAACAGTGGCCCAGTTAGCACTGTCGGGCCGTATGTTAAATATAACCAGTGGCCCAAGCTAAGCACTGTCGAGCATTATGTTAAATACAACACAGTGGCCCAGTTAGCACTGTCGGGCCGTATGTTAAATATAAACAGTGGTCCAGCTAACAATGTCGAGCGTATGTTAAATAAACACAGTGGCCCAGCTAGCACTGTCGGCCGTATGTTAAATATAACAGTGGCCCAGCTAGCACTGTCGGCCGTATGTTAAATATAACACAGTGGCCCAGCTAGCACTGTCGAGCCGTATGTTAAATATAAACGCAGTGGCCAAGCTAACAATGTCGGCCGTATGTTAAATATACACAGTGGCCCAGCTAGCACTGTCGAGCCGTATGTTAAATACAACGCAGTGGCCAAGCTAACAATGTCGAGCCGTATGTTAAATACAACGCTGTGGCCCAGCTAGCACTGTCGGATGTATGTTAAATATCAACACAGTGGCCAAACTAGCAATGTCGAGCCGTATGTTAAATACAACTCTGTGGCCCAGCTAGCATGTCGGGCGTATGTTAAATATAACACAGTGGCCCAGCTAGCACTGTCGAGCCGTATGTTAAATACAACTCTGTGGCCCAGCTAGCAATGTCGGCCGTATGTTAAATATAACACAGTGGCCCAGCTAACACTGTCGACCGTATGTTAAATACAACGCTGTGGCCCACTAGCACTGTCGGGCGTATGTTAAATATAACACAGTGGCCCAGCTACACTGTCGAGCCGTATGTTAAATACAACTGTGGCCCACTAGCACTGTCGGGCCGTATGTTAAATATAACACAGTGGCCCAGCTAAGCACTGTCGGCCGTATGTTAAATATAACATAGTGGCCCAGCTACAACTGTCGGCCGTATGTTAAATATCAACCAGTGGCCCAGCTAGCACTGTCGGGCCGTATGTTAAATACAAAAGTGGGCCCAGCTACACATGTCGAGCCGTATGTTAAATACAACGCAGTGGCCCAGCTAACAATGTCGGCCGTATGTTAAATACAACGCTGTGGCCCAGCTAGCACTGTCGAGCCGTATGTTAAATATAACACAGTGGCCCAGCTAACAATGTCGAGCCGTATGTTAAATACAACGCTGTGGCCAAGCTAGCATGTCGAGCGTATGTTAAATATAACACAGTGGCCCAGCTACACATGTCGGCCGTATGTTAAATAAACGAGTGGCCAAGCTAACAATGTCGAGCCGTTTTGTTAAATATACACGTGGCCCAGCTAGCACTGTCGGGCCGTATGTTAAATAACAAAGCTGGCCCAGCTACATGTCGAGCCGTATGTTAAATAAACACAGTGGCCCAGCTAACATGTCGGCCGTATGTTAAATACAAGCTGTGGCCCAGCTAGCACTGTCGGGCCGTATGTTAAATATAACACAGTGGCCCAGCTAACAATGTCGAGCCGTATGTTAAATACAACGCATGTGGCCAGCTGCAATGTCGGGCTGTATGTTAAATATAACACAGTGGCCCAGCTAACATGTCGAGTCGTATGTTAAATAAACCATGGCCAGCTACAATGTCGGCGTATGTTAAATAAACCAGTGGCCCAGCTAGCACTGTCGAGTCGTATGTTAAATATAACACAATTGGCCCAGCTAACAATGTCGAGCCGTATGTTAAATACAACGCTGTGGCCCAGTGCACGTATGATGTTAAATACACCTTTGGCCCAGCTACATGTCGAGCCGTATGTTAAATACAACGCGTGGCCCTAAGTGGGCGTATGTTAAATAAAACGTTTGCCCAGCTAGCACTGTCGAGCCGTATGTTAAATACAACGCGTGGCCCAAGCAACATGTCGGTCTGTATGTTAAATATAACATAGTGGCCCAGCTAGCATGTCAGCCGTATGTTAAATACAACGCTGTGGCCCAGTTAGCACTGTCAGGCCGTATGTTAAATATACACGTGGGCCCAGCTAACAATGTCGAGCCGTATGTTAAATAACAACGCTGTGGCCCAGCTAGCACTGTCGGGGCCGTATGTTAAATACAACGCTGTGGCCCAGCTAGCACTGTCGAGCCGTATGTTAAATATAACACAGTGGCCCAGCTAACAATGTCGGGCCGTATGTTAAATACAACGCTGTGGCCCAGCTAGCACTGTCGAGCCGTATGTTAAATAAACACAGTGGCCCAGCTAACAATGTCGGGCCGTATGTTAAATACAACACAGTGGCCCAGCTAGCACTGTCGGGCCGTATGTTAAATACAACGCTGTGGCCCAGCTAGCACTGTCGAGCCGTATGTTAAATATAACACAGTGGCCCAGCTAACACTGTCGAGCCGTATGTTAAATACAACGCTGTGGCCCAGCTAGCACTGTCAGGCCGTATGTTAAATATAACACAGTGGCCCAGCTAGTACTGTCGGGCCGTATGTTAAATATAACACAGTGGCCCAGCTAACACTGTCGAGCCGTATGTTAAATATAACATAGTGGCCCAGCTAGCACTGTCGGGCCGTATGTTAAATATAACACAGTGGCCCAGCTAGCACTGTCGGGCCGTATGTTAAATATAACACAGTGGCCCAGCTAACAATGTCGAGCCGTATGTAAAATACAACGCTGTGGCCCAGCTAGCACTGTCGGGCCGTATGTTAAATACAACGCTGTGGCCCAGCTAGCACTGTCGAGCCGTATGTTAAATATAACACAGTGGCCCAGCTAACAATGTCAAGCCGTATGTTAAATAAAACGCTGTGGCCCAGCTAGCACTGTCGAGCCGTATGTTAAATACAACGCTGTGGCCCAGCTAGCACTGTCGAGCCGTATGTTAAATATAACACAGTGGCCCAGCTAGCACTGTCGGGCCGTATGTTAAATATAACATAGTGGCCCAGCTAACACTGTCGGGCCGTATGTTAAATACGGCAGTGTGGTGCGCTGCTCGGGATATAATGGCATTGTCTTGTATGGATGATTACAATAGGGCACTCAAGCCAATCACTTTAAGAGGCGGAGCTCTATGGGCTGAGAACAGAGAGGTGAGGCAAAGTACCCAAGGCCGTGTTCACACTAGCACGAGACACAACATGTTACAACTGCTGGACCAGTACAATGACAGACTAGAGGCCGTGTTCACACTAGCACGAGACACAACATGTTACAACTGCTGGACCAGTACAATGACAGACTAGAGGCCGTGTTCACACTAGCACGAGACACAACATGTTACAACTGCTGGACCAGTACAATGACAGACTAGAGGCCATGTTCACACTAGCACGAGACACAACATGTAACAACTGCTGGACCAGTACAATGACAGACTAGAGGCCGTGTTCACACTAGCACGAGACACAACATGTAACAGTTGCTGGACCAGTACAATGACAGTCTAGAGGCCGTGTTCACACTAGCACGAGACACAACATGTAACAGTTGCTGGACCAGTACAATGACAGTCTAGAGGCCGTGTTCACACTAGTACGAGACACAATATGTAACAACTGCTGGACCAGTACAATGACAGACTAGAGGCCATGTTCACACTAGCACGAGACACAACATGTAACAACTGCTGGACCAGTACAATGACAGACTAGAGGCCATGTTCAGACTAGCACGAGACACAACATGTAACAACTGCTGGACCAGTACAATGACAGACTAGAGGCCATGTTCACACTAGCACGAGACACAACATGTTACAACTGCTGGACCAGTACAATGACAGACTAGAGGCCATGTTCACACTAGCACGAGACACAACATGTAACAACTGCTGGACCAGTACAATGACAGACTAGAGGCCGTGTTCACACTAGCACGAGACACAACATGTAACAGTTGCTGGACCAGTACAATGACAGTCTAGAGGCCGTGTTCACACTAGCACGAGACACAACATGTAACAGTTGCTGGACCAGTACAATGACAGTCTAGAGGCCGTGTTCACACTAGTACGAGACACAATATGTAACAACTGCTGGACCAGTACAATGACAGACTAGAGGCCATGTTCACACTAGCACGAGACACAACATGTAACAACTGCTGGACCAGTACAATGACAGACTAGAGGCCATGTTCAGACTAGCACGAGACACAACATGTAACAACTGCTGGACCAGTACAATGACAGACTAGAGGCCATGTTCACACTAGCACGAGACACAACATGTTACAACTGCTGGACCAGTACAATGACAGACTAGAGGCCATGTTCACACTAGCACGAGACACAACATGTAACAACTGCTGGACCAGTACAATGACAGACTAGAGGCCGTGTTCACACTAGCACGAGACACAACATGTAACAACTGCTGGACCAGTACAATGACAGACTAGATGCCATGTTCACACTAGCACGAGACACAACATGTAACAGTTGCTGGACCAACACAATGACAGACATATCTAGTTCTTGTTCGTACAATTGCGAACCACGCCACACGACGGTCTCTTTTGAACAATTGTTGTGATTCTAACTAATGCAGAGAGTTCATTCCTCGTAACAGATAAATCATCGTAGTAATAATTGTTCATAAACACTCCATTATATTTCAACCCATCGGTAATCTCTCATGATCTATTTTCCCCCAGCTTGATGATGGTGCACACCAGGAACAGGCTGTTACCAAGGCGAGTAATTCTTGACAGGATTGTACAAGTGAATAATGATTAGCCATCTTTCAGTATTAAATATACCCTTCAAAACAAATAAACATTGCATTTGTTAATTTCATTAAAATTGTGTGTGTGGATGATCAACTGGCTAGCGAGAGGGAGGGAACAGTATTCTAGTACAGTCCTGTTAAGCCTCATTGACCCGGTAACAACCCACGAAACGTCCGTAGTGCAGGCACGCAAAAACCAAAGACACATTTTCATAGATTTCTGGCAACTGGATAAGAGTCTTACCACCCAGTCTTACCAACCGTTTGGGTTATACGCATCTGTAATAATTATGCTAGTGTGTTAGGAATAAGGCAAGTTGGAGCTAGCGTAAATTCACCTACATTTGCTTACAGGGAGAGTATAAAACCACCCTCAGTACACCCAAACGTGATTCCCCCGACATAGATAGCTTCAACTGTGAAGTCGATCGCAATGGTAACATGCATATAAACACATTTTACAACACCCGGATATTCAAAACAATTTTTTGGCATATTTTTGCATATTTGAAGGATTTTACAGTTTATGTCATTTTGTGGTATTTTTTGGCATTTTGTGGGAATTTTTTCTTGTTTTACTCTTACTATAGATTCACACGTTCACCGAAAACCTAGCTCAGAACAGAAACATAGTCACGTGACGAGCTCTAAGCCAATCACAAGATTTCCGCCTTATCGACGCGAGCTGTTCCACTAAAGTTCAACTCATCGCTACTTCGTCCGCTCTGCCTGAGATGTTCGGCACAGGAGAACAAATCAAATCTCAACCGACCATCTCAAATCAGTGCACATGCATTTGAAAACGCATGCGCTGTACAGTTAGAAGCAAGCAGACATCTTCGTTGGTCGTTGTGAGGATATTTGAATATCCCGTCAATGTAAAGCTTGTATCTATGTATTGGATTGTTCCACGACACAGCGTTATAATTTGAAAACATCCATCGGGAGAATGATCTAAAATATATGTGTATCCACTAGAAAATAAAATATGTTGGTGATCAGCTGTTTAAGTTAGCGTTGCAATGCATCATGGGTCGACATACAGCGTGTGAATTTCTGCGTCACTCAAGCAGATTCTGATCTCTAATTTCGACGAACTTGTGACTCAAGCTTTATCGTGAATTTTCTGTCAGTTTTAGATTTATTACATAATAATCTTAACACCAAGGAGTATTTTTTAAAATGCACAGATTCTTCATTTTAATTTACTTGGAGCATTCATTTTCTCTTGTAATTGTTAGTACGGCCAGGCATGAAACATTGAGCATGGCCTACTGTTTTATCACGGTAAAAGTAACTCTTTATAAGGCATTGAAGAGGAATTTATTGCCGGGTGATATTCCATACTTCAAGTATTAGTCCATTGCAATTAGGTAAAATAGGAGAAAAAATTTATAAAGTTTTTAAATTTTGGTTAAGCACTCTTTGGGCCTCCAGGAAATTAAAACCAAAAAGTTCCCTCCCTTGAGAGGGAAGCTTCCACCCTAAACACCCCCTAACGCCCCACCCCCCTGAAATTTCAAAACAGTCAAACAGTAAAATGGTTGTATCTTAATTATTAAACAAGTTATAAAACAGATTAAAACCCAAGCTTTACTTTACTAAACACCAAACAATACATAATCTTCTCTAAACTGAATATTTAGAACATCGTCAT
The DNA here is from genome assembly GCA_039000515.1 of Timema cristinae. Classification (NCBI taxonomy): domain Eukaryota; kingdom Metazoa; phylum Arthropoda; class Insecta; order Phasmatodea; family Timematidae; genus Timema; species Timema cristinae. The sequence continues at coordinate 12,695,250 of JBCFYV010000003.1, forward strand.
AAATTAATAGTTAAAAAAGTATCGGAAGAGCGAATAAATATCTAGGCTACATTTCAATACACATTTTTTATTTTACAATAATTACTTTAAAATTATTTCTGTCTTTATAATGTAGAATAATGTAACAGTTCTTGCTATACTATATAATATCATTATTTTCTTCTTCTGCTTCGTCTTCTTCTTCGACGATGTCTATTGCTTCGGTATTAGTGCAGCTTTGGCCGCGGCAGTTCTTGCACATAATAGTGCAACACAGGCTAGATTTCATATATTTGCATTTCTTTCCACAACCTTTATTGCATCCACAAGTAATTAGAGACACTATTTTAGCTGGCCCTGGTCCTTTAGTAGTGTATACGGGCGTCAACGATTTGTTCACTAACTTCCATCCCCAGCCCGATGGGTTCAAACAATCTCCTTGCCATGTTTGCACTTAGTGGAATGTGCGACGGGAGTGTTGATGTGCAGCTTCTGTGGTTGGAGGTAACTTGGAGAGGACAACAGCAGCACTTGCTTGACCTACTAGTTTATTAAAACAGTTATATCTAATCTTATTCAAGCTGCTTTCTTCTTTTTTCGTGTTGTTGTACAATGCTATAATGAACCTCTCTCCTGCACGTTCGATGTCATCATAAGTAGAATTAGGGTTATTGAATATCTCAGGGATATCTTGCAGGTATTCACTGCGGTTGAACAATTGTACTGCCTGCAGTTTTCCCTTCCCATAGAACCCTGAGGTTGTGTCACAGCCACTAATCGCATGAAGGAAGAGAATGGATTGTTTGCAATCGGTCACAAAATTAGAGCTTTGCAAATCTTTAGAGCTGTAGAATCTATCTTTGACGATACCTTTACCCTCTTTCAACATGAGGACATCCATTGTGCCTGGAGTAAGAGCAATAAGTAAAACAAGAAGATCAACATCTTGTGCCAACTACAACAACTTGCTTGTTATTCTTCTCATGTGTCTCTATTGCGATACTCACAATATGTACATTAGCATCATCTGTTGCTGTAAACGTGCGTATGCCTACTTTCTCCAGGTGGCCAGCAAGTTGCAAAATGAAACGCTCTTTATTGGAAAGATTGCTTAAAAATTGTTTCTGTGAGTCAACGAGAACTGTACTCTCATTAAAAATTATTTCTCTTGAAGTACGCTTCATCAAGCGCCTTTGGCGTTCTACAACCTTAGTGCCGACACTACTTTCAGCGTATCCGTCAAAAACAACTGTTACTTGATCACCGTAATGCTTCTTGATGTAAGATATGTAGGTGGTGTAAATATCACCAAAGGTCCCTTGCTTTGGCCATACTACGCGATGAATAAGAAAGCCTTTATCAAGAACAAAGTACAGGTTGTCAGTGCTACCAACTTGTCGCTCTGGAACTGTATCAAATACATTATAAAACGCTGCTTTCTTTGTATTTCTCGTAAGGCCGCTGCTATCAAATAAAGCCATGGGCACTGTTGCAAGCTCAAATGCGAAACAATCTTGTAAATCGTCAGGTGAATGTACAGTGCAAAGTATTCTCTGGAAAAGCTGCGTTGTATCAACTTCAATAACTTCTTTTCCAACTATTACTGTGCTGGTTGACGAAGACATTGTCTTAGCCACGCCAGCTCTTTTCAGCTTGAGAGAGCCAAATTTTGTAATGTCAGTTCCAATTCTTTGCAGAGATTTTTCTCCTACAGATACAGCTTTGTAACAGCTGACATCATCTTGTGCAACTAAGCCAGATGCCAGTGAGAACAGATCTTGCATATCAATAAAAGGCGAGTGTTGTCGCAACCATGCTTCGAATTTCTTGCAGTGTATTTCACTAGTTTGTATTCTTCCACTTCTCAATTCAACATGTTGATTGCTACTAAGTGTGAGCATGTTGCAGAATTTTTCAATTGCCTCACAAACATGGTGGGCTATGGGGAAGCCGCAAATCCACCTGTTAAGAACGCTACCAGAAAAACCTCTCCCGTGTGTAACGCCTCCAACACTTTTCACGTTTTTAATTAACGTTTGCTCTATCACCATGTCCGACCAAATTCCGGACCAATTCTTATTTGAACGGCTAATAGTAAATAAGCTGTCTCGAGTAAATTTACGGAATTCCTCATTTGGCATGTTCTTCTCAAGTGCATACATATCCTGGAGGTACAATTGACCAGCCTTGGCGTAAGGGAAATGTCCTGTTGCATGAAACACTGGAAGCATTGCTTTAACGCAGATCAAGTGAAGGTTCCAATCCCCCATACGCTCTGCTTGAATAAAGTGTAGTGCTAAGGTTACAAGTTCAAAGTACTGCAGCCATAGTTGAGATGTTTTTCCTCGTTGCTTGAGTCTTTCAATCTTGTCAAAAAAAAACTGTTTTTTCAGCTTTGTAACCACTTGATCTTCTTCCAGGCAATCAAATGATGGTGGACTGACTTCAAAGTTGGAGAGGAGACTAGTCATGTGCGCTTTATCAAATCTGAGATTTCCATTTCATCCATTATTATTACTGAAAGAGCGCACAGAGTTGTACAATGTGCCTGGATAGCTCTTGAATAAGCATGTCCTGATAGCATGTGCGGAATTGATGCTTCAGCATAGACAGTTTCCCATAGCTCGGAAATTCCACTATTCTTCATTATAAAGCCGATTGATCCAAGGTAGCTCATAAGCAAGTGGAAGCCTCCCAATCGAATGATGATATTCGAAAACATTTAATTTTCACTACTGTTTTCCAGGGCAACGATATCTCTGGCCTTTATTAAAGGGGTTGATCAAAGGTTACAACAGTCATTGTTTGATTGCTCTTATTGCTTTCCTGGATTGCATAAACTATAACAGTCAATATTGTGCCATAATCAGTTGGTGGGCTGTTAACAAATGGAAGAGCTAGTACCCGTGATGTTGAGTAAGGCATGTCATTAGTAACCTTTTCCATAAAACCTTGCCAGGCAGGCATAGAAAATTGCTTCAAAAACTTCCCAAACAACCAAGAAATGTCTTTATTGGAAAGTTTATTTACTTCTTTAAAAGCCCCATCTACGTAAACATTTTGTAATGTAACTTCTTCAATGCCAGCTCTGTTCTCTCGTCTAAACGTTTTTGTTTCGATTTTTTGGACCACCTCAGTTTCTTTGAAGCAGGGATACTAGAGAGTTTGATAACTTCTCTGTCTATTATAGCAGTATTTGGTGTGACACAACGTATCCCCCCCCCCCCCCCCATGGAATGGAATGTGTCCTTTCCGTTCATTGTGGCAATATTAAAATTAGCATTGTCAAAAGAGAACTGTGAAAATGATCCACTTGTAACTTCTGGAGACCATGAATGTACAGCAGATGATTCAAGTAAAGCTACACTTTTGTAGCTGGAGCAGAAACCCATATTTGAAACAGCATCAACAATGTTTTTGGAACCCACTTTGCGAAATAAGTATGTTGCAAGCCCTAGTTGCAAAGGAGAAATAAATGAGCGAGGCCTTGTTGCTGCTATTATTGAATAAGAAATAGCCGTGCATTTTTTCTTGATAGCTTCCCTGTCACCTTTTTTATTCTATAAAATAACCTTATTTACAAAAACCTGCAACGTTTCAGGAAACATCGATTCAACGTTTTCAGTGAAATCTGCTATATTGGGTAAGCTGATGTGTTGTAAACAGTCATGCGGATATCTTCTCTGACTATACTGGCTGCAGCTTCGACAATTCTAAGATGCTCATCTTTTTCATTTTCAGCCATTTCGTTGTACCACTGGTTAATTAGTTTTAAGCCAATGCCACGAAAACAAACAACCGTGGGTTTTTCCTCATTGTTGCGAATAGAACTCCATCTCCGTATCGTTCAACTAATTTGTTTTGAAGAGTTTTTGCTGTCATAGACTCACTGTGTGGTGGTTTACTTCAATCTTATGCATTAAATCGTTTAACGTAAATTGACACTCATCCGATGTTTCAATGAAAGTACAAAGTTCTTGAAAAGCTGTATCAAATGTTGAATCTTGAGGGCGGCCTCTTTTTCGGTTACCTGAGGGATTGGTAGCGAATTTAGCATAACAGTCCTTATGATAGCATGCATCTGCTGCTACTAAATCAATGACACTATTTATTCGAGCAGCAACCTGGAGACCCCAGTCGTCATCTCGCAATTGGGCCTTTGTTAACAACGAATCTTTTAATGTTAAGGAACGAACTTCATAGACTTCTCTACGCTTTTTGATAGGTTTCTTTTTTTCAATTTGAGCATCATATTTTTCATTGCATATAAAACAGATTTTAGTAAAATTAAATGCAAAAGACGACCGTAAACTCGTACCTGGTTTTTCTGCAAAAGCCTCTTTACAATCACGCTCAATATTCCGTTTCTTGATGTATTCCCTTCGGCATATTTTGTGAACCTCAATTTCTTCAACTTTTTCAGAAGTAAGTGTGCGTCATCCTTTCTTTTCTTGCTGACAGTAATAAAATTAGCTAACCCTTTTACTACGTTCACAGTGTCTCCTTCTGACACACACTTTTGCAAATGAAACAGTCACTAGAAGACGACATTTAAATAGATTTTTCAACATGAAACTCACAATTGTATCATAGTCAACATTAATAGAGTCTCTACTACTACAATACAACACTTCACTTGAAAAGCACAAACACACTACTGCTTATGTAATTTGTAAAGAATTGGCGTGAGCATACGCAGAAGAACAGTGCTTTAGCACGCATGCACAATTTCCCCCCTCATCACGTGACAGGTGCCGGCCAAACACTGTGCGTACGCTCTTTTATTCAAAGTCGGGTGACTTGCATTGTTTAACGGATATAAGAAACTTTATAAATAAACATTTGTTAGGTTACTTCTTTAATAAATGAAAAATATATATATAGTACGAAACTACTACAATTCTGCAATTTCCTTTTTTTTTTTCATGAAAATAGATTTTTGAAAGAAAACCATGGCCAATACGGAGTTAAATATAGTAAGATTATTTATAAAAATAATAATTTATTACAGTTAAAAAAATAAACATTGTTATTAGATTTTATTATAAGCTGGGTACAATCATTTTGCACTTTGATGGTTTTTACATATTCGAGGGGGTTTTAGGGGGGGAAGCTCCCCCCTCAGGGATGGGAACTCTTCGGTTCTTATTTCTTTGAGGTCAAAGGAGTATTTGACCAAAGTTTATAAACTTTATAAATTTTTTCTCCTATTTGCCATTTTCGGTCTAATTGCAATGGACTATATGCTCCAATAATAATATTTAGCACCGCGTCGTACTACCCGTTCGGGTTATACGCTTTAAGCACTAATTACAGTAATGGATTAGGAATTGGGAGGGTTTAATTATAGGACGTGAACCCGCATTTGCGTGGAGGGAGAGTGGAAAACCATTTAGGAAAAACCACCCCCAGTTCACCCGACCGAGATTCGAACCCCGATCTTCCCGTCCTCAGCAGTCGAGCTAAATATATGCTCCAATAACATCCGTGAATGTAGAGCACAGCTTCTCCAGGTACAAAAACCTCTTGGCTGATAATCGCCGATCATTCACACCTGAGGATCTGAAGATGGATTGTCCTACACCTTAGCTCAGTTACCAGGGTCTCTGCCTATTGAGTTAAGGTTCCCGTGTTCGATTCCCGGCATGGCCGAAAGTTTATCATTGGTGAAATGTGGGTTTACCCTCTCAGATTGATAAATTAGCGGCTGGGGACTGGATGTTGTGTCTGTTCTAGTCTTAAGATAGATTATAAGGCATATGAAACTATAAAAGACCTAGCCAGCCAATAATGGAGAGTATGTTAATTGAAGGTGGCTTACCTTCGTAGTGCATCGCAATGCAGAGTAAGTTAAATCTAAGGTGCAATTCTTTCTCCCTCATGCAAACTAATGTTCTGCCTGTTTTATTATTTTTAATAGGTGTACTGGTCACACAGTTTATTATTTTTACGTCTCCAGCCATTACCATAAACAGACAATAATAACAAATGTATTTAATAGTGGATCGTTACAGCGATTTCTACAGATTATTAAACTAAAATTTATTCTAAACTTTTTATTGAGAAAAGATCTCTATAGAAAGCTTCACTCGACTTTCTAGCTAATAGTTAACTCGTCAAAGACTATAAACTTTACTTAGATCTTTTGGTGTCTAATTTGAATCAAAACGTTTGTTTGCCCCTTTAGAAACACGATGAGAACTTTAAAACGACCCCTCTTTCAGCTCTTTATCTATTTGTGGCACCAAAATACTCATATAAACATTATTAGTTATTACTTTAACCAAACAAAAATATTTAGCTATCCATATACAACAATTCACAAATCATGACTTCCACGGTGATGTACACAAAATAATGATTGTACAGATGGACCCTGCGTACACATAATGAAAAGATGAAAATTCGCTAGGAAATTGGGGTTTTGTTTTAAGATACTATTTTTGCCGACATACCAGACCCATAACGTTTAAAATGAGTGGACCTTTGTCAGAATCGGTTCAAACAATTTATCGCAATTTCACTTACTGGAAAAAGGTTTATCAAAATATACATAAGAGCAGAGGTAAACATTCAAAGACCAAAAAAAGAGGAAGAATAAAAATCAACATTGTTATATATAAAAAAACACCTGATATCATTGATTTGTTTTGATATATATATATATATATATATATATATATAACTCCCGTAATCTTTCTATTTGTTACACCATACCACTAAATTATTATTATTATTATTTATTATTACTATATATTATTATTATTATAGCACCGCGTCTTACTACCCGTTCGGGTTGTACACACTTACGCTAATGTATAATGGTAGGGTGATTGTGAGATGAAATGGAGGACCTACAGTTTAACGTGGGATCCGAACCACGGTAGAGGCCTGGCATTCCCCACATTCACAAGTTGTCTTGTCAGAGGTGAAGGAAGGGTTCATACCACTAGAGTAAGAGTTGAGATGGTATTATTTGTAACCAGAGAGAAATGTTTTATCTACATATATTCACTCATGCACAAAGCAGGTTTTCCATGGTGATGTAAACAAAGAATGAAAAGCTAGAAATTATCTGAGAAAGTCAGCTTTTTGTCGGAAATTACTATTTTTTCCAACATCCTAGATCCCTAGCCTTTAAATATAAAATAAGAGGTTTTTGTCAAAATATGTTCAGCCATTTCCAAGCGATTTCTACTCCTGTAAACAGGCTTATCCAATTAGAGTGAGAGAGAGTGAGAGAAAGTTAAAAATAGAGTTTTAGAGAGAGAGAGTTAGAAAGAGAGAGAGAGAGCGCTTGAGAGAGTTTGAGAGAGAAAGTTTAAGACAGTTTGAGTGAGAGCGCGAGAGATAGAAAGAGTAGGTTTAAGATAGAGATTGAGATAAAAAAAAAGAGTGAGATTGAGAGTGAGAGTGAGAGTGAGAGTTAGTGATTTAAGAGAGTTTGAAATAGAAGCAGTCGAGAGAGAGTGTCAGAGAGAGAAGAGAGAGAGAGAACAAGCATTTGTGAGAGAGCATTCAAGTGATGGAGTGTTTGAGAGAGGTTAAGAAGTATAATAAAGATAACGTGAGAGAAATTGTGTGATAGAGATTGTATGTGAGGGTAGAGAGTGTCAGATAGAAAGAAAGAATGTGAAAATATATATGGGGTACACAAAACATTACTCTTTCAAATATCATATCCTCAAAATTAAGCGGTAAAATGAAAAAATAGCTTAACTTTTGCATTTGTGTTAATATTTGCAAAGATGAAAAACCCATTTTTTTAAATAAAGTGAACATCAAAGTCCATTATTTGAAAAAAAAAATGAACACTAAAAGTCATACTTAAATAGTTAAAATTGCTATTTTTAAACATAATTTAAGATCATTTGATTATTTTTGAGCTTATCATACATGCCAAAACATATTTAAACCTCATTTCATCATTCGCGAAACCTAACGTAGACAATATTTTCACGAATTTAACAACTTAATCTTCTAATTTTCTAATTATGATCAATATTTTTCATTTAAATGCGAATTAACGACAACAACATTCGAATAAAAAGAAAATGTTTCATCAATTTAGGCATCTCAATTTAGATATGTTATGAGCAGTATCCAAAGATAAATGTTCCCAAAGAGAAAATTGTGATGTGTTTGGACCAAAAAATAAAGATAGCGTTATTTTTTTTTTGCAAAGAGATATATTTAATTTGGAAATTTACAACCATGCAGCAAATACCGATTTCACGGTGATTAAACAAAGAATTAAAAACTGAAAATTCTTGTGAAAAATCGAGTGTTCCTGGAAAACTACTATTTTTCCGTACATCCTGGACTTCTAACCGTTAAAATGAGTGGTCGTTTGTCAACATCTGGTCAGTCATTTCCTCGTAATTTATTTTACCGGAAACGGGTTTATCAAATTATATATAAGGATTATTTGGATTTTTAAAAGTATCATTTCTATTTTTTATTGTGTAAAAATAGAGTTTTTAAATTCATCTCTTTGGGTTTTAAGTTTTTTTTAAATACTTTAGAGCATTGCTAAACAATTTTTAAGTGCATATTTTTGTGTTCTGGGTCCTCATTATTACCTATAAAATAACACAATCTGTAGTCAAATCCATTGATTTTGGCCTTATTAATTTTATATTTCCTAAAGAGCTTGTGGTTGCAAAGTCCTAACCACGGAGCTAAATGTCAACATATCGTCTAGAGAAAAGGAACCATGGAGCTAAACGTCAACATATCGTCTAGGAGAAAAGAACCACGCAGCTAAACGTCAACATATCGTCTAGGAGAAAAGGAACCACGCAGCTAAATGTCAACATATCGTCTAGAGAAAAGGAACCACGCAGCTTAATGTCAACATATCGTCTAGGAGAAAAGGAAACCACGCAGCTAAATGTCAACATATCGTCTAGGAGAAAAGGAACCACGAGCTAAATGTCAACATATCGTCTAGGAGAAAAGGAACCACGCAGCTAAACGTCAACATATCGTCTAGAGAAAAGAACCACGAGCTAAACGTCAACATATCGTCTAGGAGAAAAGGAACCATGCAGCTAAATGTCAACATATCGTCTAGGAGAAAAGGAACCACGGAGCTAAATGTCAACATATCGTCAGAGAAAAGGAACCACGCAGCTAAACGTCAACATATCGTCTAGGAGAAAAGAACCACGAGCTAAACGTCAACATATCGTCTAGGAAAAAGGAACTACGTATTCAGCTATGACCAAACGTCTTGCCCCAGTGTTATCGACCACATCACGTGCGTGCACAGCGGAAATAGAAAGTTCATATTTAGCAACAGTCCGCACCACATTAATTATAAGTAGAATAAATACGAAGATAAGGTCGCATAAATAGTTAACATTCATTGTCTACGTTCTGTAATAAAAAGTTCCTTTACCTTAGTATTTATATACAAATTGGCGTAGCGTGAGTGAAGTGATTGAACCATTGACCTTTTTGGACGAATGTAGTAAATGAAGGCGTGTCATTAGATAACAAAAATAAATGTAGAGGGGAATTAATAGTAGAAAAATACGCTATTATATACTGCAATACTGTTAGTTTTTTACTGCACCGCGTCTTACTACCCGTCCGGGCTGTGCGCATATATACAATAATGGGATATGAATAGGATGGTGGAATTTAAGTAAATGTACGCGCATTTTAGTGCAGGGAAGGCTGAGAACCAATTAGGAACTGTAAAACCAGTATTACGGTGACCTGGTGGTCTAGGGGTAAGGTGTCAGACTTATATGCTGGGGTCCGGGTTCAATCCCCCCGCACAGATTTATCTGATTACCAAACCTTTCCTTCACCTCTGACAAGACTTCTTGTGAATGTGGGGAATGCCAGGCCTCCACCGTGGTTCAGATTCCACGTTAAACTGTAGGTCCTTCATTTCATCTCACAATCACCCTACCATTCACATTAGCGTAAGTGCGTATAACCCGAACGGGTAGTAAGACGCGGTGCTAATAAAATAATAATAATAATAATAATAATAATAATAAAAAACCAGTACACTCGGCTGAATTTTGAGGCCCATCCTCCCTGTCATTTCAATATATTGTGAGAATGACACCTTAGGCTATGTGTCCCTAAGCTTATCGAGTGGAGGGCCACATTAAGATGTTGAAACTGCTAGGTGGGCAGAATAGAACGAAATGCTATACAGGTTGTACCGTAACACATGGGATCCACTTCAGAGGTGGACAGGAGAACAAAGTTAATTAAAACAGTTCATTTGAACATGTGTCCCATTTGACCTTGTTCCAAGCTAAAGTCATGTTTGTTCGCCAGTACTGTGGAGCTGCTTAGCATTATATAAAGTCGAATAAGTTGAAAAATTACACCTTATCACGGCAATCGAACCCGCAGTTATTGTGTAGTAGAATTCCGCACCCTTTAAAAAATAACAACGTATGGAATAACCAGGAATATACCATAGAACATAACTAGTCTAAAGGTCGAGATATTTTTTTTTTCATTTATTTTAGTTATTTAACGTGCACTTTCTAAACCAACTTAATATATCTGTACACGACTTATTAACTAGCTTAAATCTAGAACAGACACAACAACCAGCCCCCGGCCGTTAATTCATCACTGTCAAAAGGTTAACTCACATTTCATCAATGATAAACTTTTCGGCCATTCCGGGAATCGAATCAGAGACCCTTATTCAGTAGTTAGACACACTACCGACCGTGCTAAGGTGTCAGTTCCGATAGTTATCAGGTATTGTACACACACAGTTTAGTGTAATCCCTGGTTGTGACTCAATAACAAGGTCAAATGGGACACATGTTTAAACAAATTGTTTTTGTGTCTTCTGTCCCCCGCTGAAGTGGATTACACAAGTTACGTTACAGCCTATATATATATACGAGTGGGTGGTAAAACGTGGTGTTAATATCTACGTAGCCATGACTATATGTAGCTAAGCTACTACCCACTCACCCCCAAATAGGAAACGTTCCTCAGGCCCTCCGCTCATCACACACTAAGGAACACGGCTAGCGAGTTCTGAGGAGCTGCACATAACAATATGGCTGTTTACAGCTGTATATGAGGGGTTACATAGAGGGATGTCGTGTGCTGCATTCAGGAGCACCATCATTTAGATACTCGTCAGTAAAATAGTTTTAAAAAAATTGTCAAAGCGTGTGTGGGCCGGATAAACCCATTTCGCGGGCCGGATCTGGCTCCCGGGCCGTAGTTTGGGGATCCTTGCCTTAGAGCACTAATGTTTTACTATCGCTTTCAAAACATGTTAAAACAATCTTCAAAACACTATCAGACACCTTAGTTTAGTCGGTTACGCGCTCACTGAGTTGATATTTAATATTTAGCACCGCGTCTTACTACCCGTTCGGGTTATACGCTTTAAGTACTAATTACGCTAATGGATTAGGAATTGGGAAGGTTAATTAGAGGAAGTGAACCCGCATTTTCGTGGAGGTAGAGTGGAAAACCATTTAGGAAAAACCGCCCCCAGTTCACCCGACCAAGATTCGAACCTCGATCTCCCCGTCCTCAGCAGTCGAGCTAAACACGACAAGTGCGTTAGCCACCGAGGCGGGTCTCACTTAGTTGATGGTCCCGGGTTCGATTCCCAGTGTGACTGAACAATTTACCATTGATTAAATTGGAATTTCTCATGGTACACGGATGAATAGACAACCTGGGTTAGATTAGTTTGTAAGTTGGATGTTGATATAATGAATAAATACAGAGAGTGCGAGTTAAATATTCAAACAATATCCAATAACCATACATTATCTTAAGAAACCCCAATTGATGGAATCTGTAGGCTCATATGATCGGAGCAATGATTTCCACCAACAGGTTCATGTTTCCGGTATGTCGCAGTCAATGTTCTTGGAAAGACCAGTATCGCGGTAGCACTCGTGTGGATTTCACAGGAAATTACTTGTACGAGCTGCGAGGAGCGGGCCACTACGTTAGTGGGCAGGGTAACAGGTGGGAGGGAGGCACTGACCAGCAAACCTTCCACCATTCAACCCGACTGTACTCGTTCTGTTAGTGCTCCCTGACATGCAACCACAAGCTCAACATACAATCATTGAACAAAAAGTAGTCATACGTTTTTTATACTTGGTCGTTTTACACACAACCCTAATGGCTTTAATCTACTCAAGATATTTAGCCAAAATGTTCAGTGTGAGGGGGGAATTTTAAGGAAGCGTAATCGCCTCTTTGTTATAGTGTCGGGAGTTCCTGGGTACAAATACAGTTGTTCCGGGTTCGATTCCCGGCGCTTTCAGATTTTGCTGTGAAGCAGTGGGTCTGGAACGGGGTCAACTCCTCCTGTGAGGACAAATGATGAGCTACTTGAAAGGAAAAGTAGCGGCTCCAGTTTAGATAACTGAGATTAACGGCGACGGGTTAGTTGTGCTGATCAAATGAGACCCTCTATCCTGCAGATGTCGGCACTATTGCTAGATTGCAAGCAGACACCATGGAGTGTTTCTAAACACAGGCATCCTTGGCACTACTGGGCATTTTTGTATGAAGTCATCGATATATCATAAAGAAGTTTACAGTTCATTTGTTAAAGAGTTTTAAATACTCTCTCTATATACATGTTGTGTAACATTTCACATAGGTACTCTTCATAGCGCTATTCTTTATAACAAAGCATTATAAAACGTATTCATGCACATAATATTCACCTCACAAGATAACTTAAAATAACTGTTTAAAAAATGACCACTGTGTGTTTCGAGACAGATCTTGTACGCAACACGCGCAAGTTTGTTACGAGATCGTTAGTACCCGTGGGAGGATCTGCATACTTCTTTTAAACGTGGCCGAGGTAAATCATGTCTAATAGCTCTCGGGTATGAACCCCAAAATGTAAGGGCACTCCGTCTTGTCAGACCACAGCCCCTATCACACAGCTAGCAGCACATCTTCTTGCAGCCCGGGCAGAAATGTCTAAAGAAAGTTACAATAGTCTGCCAGTGGATGTCCTCCACGATATCAGGTCGCACATACTTTATATCCTCTTAGACAGGTAACTGTTGATTGAACCGTGACCACAAAGGGCCAATGAAGACTCCTTCACGTAAAAACCAAGTTTGGTAAACCCACACAATAGTTTCCACTAAAACGTATGTACTCGTAAATAGCAGGATTGTATCTGTATAGGACGGTCTCCTGGCATTTGATACTGGATCCACGAATAGTGGTACGGATGTCCGTCATCATGAAGAATACCTTAGACCAATCTAGAGGGTGATAGTCCCAACTCCCTTGCGATGCTACGTGTGTTTCGTCCAGGTTTTGTTCCACAGCAGAAAGTACATCGTTTCCGTGGCTAAAGTTCATCATAACATTTACACGGACGACCGGCGTTGACACGCGCAGGAGATGTATGTTGGACCATCTTCCGAACATGCTGCTCTGATCACATATCGTCTGGATGATGATGTCTAGAATAGCGCTCAGCGTATTCCCGTTTTGTAGTTAAAGACTAAAGTAAAATCATACGTACCCAATATTAGAAGTATGTGAAAACTTGTCGTCACATGAAAATACCATGGATCTGTGGTGATAGCTGTGTTGTGTTATGCACAATATAGAGTATGGCTGCGTCCTTGCTACATCGCAAGCAACAGAATTGTACGTAGCACATGTTGCCTCATTTGATGGTCTAACTTATATTGCTAACTTAAAAAAAATATTTATTTTTTTATAAACTAAGAATACAGCTTAGATGAGCAGGTCTAAATGGTTGAGTGGTCGGTCTATATCAGCACTTATACTAAAATAATTATTACACGTCCCACTGGCTGAGTGGTCAACCTATTTACACATGGACGAGCAGAATGTTTTTTAGCACAGGATTTTATTACCTACGCTAATGAGTTAGGGATAAGGAAGGGTGAATTTAGAGGGATGTACCCGTTTATCTCCTCAACACCAACCTAGTTGAGTGCTATTAAGCCAGGAATACGAGAAGACGTCTTAGAAGATACGTAAAATTAGTATTGTATTATAAATATATATATATATAAATATATTATATCTCATAATTTAGTACATTATTTTGGATATAATTTTCTTTTAATTTACTAGCATAATATCGATTTTAAAATCAACAGCTTCATTTACGGTCGTGTAATGTGTCCTATTGGTATTTGTCAATGATCGTCAATGTTTGATACCACGTACTTGTTACGTGGACACTTTTTTTTTATCACAGCTTTGTGTAACGTATAATTGTTCTGCGCACCAAGTCATTCTCGTACTTTGGCCGGATCTTTCTTGGACGCATTTATGAGTGACGCCGGCCCTGCAAACCCTGCAGGATGAGAAGGTTCGTAGTAGATGTCGGCTAAACACCATTAAGCTTGGAAAGGCAGCTACCTGTTTTCGTCCAACCTTTTCAGTTTCTTCTTCTTAAGGTGTTGTGATGGTGTAATTGGTTGGGATACGGGCTTTGGATCTCTAATGTGTGCTAAACGTATCGGGTTTACAATAAATTCTTTCTGGACATTCATTTTTTGGAGCGTCGTGAGAAACTCTCGCCAGCCGACGACTCACTGTGTTTTTGCTCTGGCCAGATCATTGAATAAATTCACAATATTGGATCCACGGAGAGGTGTAACGTGAATACTCCCTTCCCCATTTGCATCCCAAGAGATACCACCTTGGGAAATAATATGTTCTAGTAAAAGTTCGGCTTTTCACGTGCCTCTAATGGTACAGTATTGAGTACAGAAGGGATGGAAAGTACACACACTTCAGGGGTGGTTGTGGCGGTATTTTCAGGCTGTGGAGGGTGCTGACTAAGGTGCAGATAGTGCTGTAGCACTTGTTGGTATAAAGTCCATTTAGAATTGTCGTCAATTTTGAAGCTAGGATTATTTTCATTTCCTTGTCCAGATCGGAAACCACTAATTGTATCCGATCCACTTGTTGGTGGTGTTGCTAGTAACAGTGTAATGTTTCCGGGGACACCAATATCATCTTTTTCGTGTGTTCCACTATTTACTTGTTGAATAAAAAACCGAGGACAACGCTGATTAATGGGGCTATAGGTAAGGGCAGGATCGTTCTCCCTTTCTGAACGAGTAGTCGTCTATTCTTCTTCAAGCACTCTCCTCGTTTGACCAGCTTAATCAACACCGGCTTGTGAGCATGTAACTTTGTCTTCTACGCATTTTTAACCCTTTTAAATTGTTGTAAGCACACTCGCAAACAGTGTCAATCAGTTTCTTGTCTGCCGTTTTCAGCAAGGCGACACGTTGCTGCAGGTTCATGCGATGTATCGCATGCAACAGATGGGCTTGCTTCAAAACGTTCGGACTTATGTTTATGAAATGATGTGTAATCGGAAAGTGTCGGTGTTTTTATAGCTTTTGCGCGGTAGGTACACGCAGCACCCTACATTTGTGCGGATTCTATATCTGAACAATTCGAGTGTACCCTGCTTGAAATCTAACAATATATACCCGTGGGGATTACTTGTAGCATCAGTGTAAGCCTCTTGTAAAACACGGGGGTTTTCAGGACATACCTGGAGTGCAAACTGTTGAATCTGATCTTTATCCCTAAGATTTTTAAAATGCCCGAAATAGTGCGCGTTTAAAGAAATGTCTCTTTGGCCCTTGCCCTGGTGGAATATATTTTGTGTAAGGTACATGGTGTAATATTTTGATGATGGCATCCTTTGGTGAAAAGATCGATGACCACTTCGTTGGCTTCACGCATCGGGTCATTCAGGATAATCAGCTGTGGAGCGTCATTACAGTTGTCATCCATTTCTGGTAAGTCCTTACAGAATATGACGCAGGGACTTGGCCTATAATGTTCGAATCCTGGTTGCTATAAAGCATAATACCAGTTGATTTTATCAAATTGAACGTCACACATTGTGTTCAAGTGACGGATAAAGTCTGCTACAAAATGTGACTTTCCACAATAGGAAGGGTCACTGATGTTGGCTGAAAATTGATGTTTCAACTTGTCCATAGTGTTGAGACTGAGCTTATAAGCTAAATTAACTTGTATTTATAGGATAGAAAGGAGGGGGTGTTGACGTTAAAACATACACATAACAGTTTTTATAAATTTTATCTATACAAATAAAAGTTTTAAAATATAGGTCACATCACGAAAAGAATACTTAGCATATTTAGTTACAAAAAAAAGTTTTAGAATATATCTTATACATTGATGTATATTATACATTATATATGTTTAGATATATAGGAAACAATAATCAATTTATTGAGGTCGTAGCGTGAATAGTGGCCTTGGTACTAAATATCTAAGCTAATTTACAAAGTCCAGGTTAAAGAATTTTTGAATATATATATGCTCTTTCAGAACGAAGATCTAAAAAAATGTTTTAAAATTTTTCTTTTGTTATTTTAGTCACTATATAGACAAGTAAAATAAAATAAAAAAATTTACCAATTTTTGGAAATCAAATGGTCCTCATTTGTGGACCTCAGGTTCAAACTACTATATTATATTGAAACAGGTTATTTGCAAAATTTTATTTATTTTCTACCAAACATTCATACTTTTGATATATTTGAAAAATAATTAATCAATGTATCAGTAAAACCAAATAGTCCTATTAAAAAGTTCATAAATCTATGATTTTTATTAAAAATTCTTTAGTCATGGCTCTTGGTTTTATTCAGTATGATATGTTTGAAAGCAATTATTTTTAAAACACATAAAAAATACCACATTTGATGCACACTATACAAGATTTTGATTTACAGCCAGGATTCCTACATTTTGAAGCATTTTTAGAATCTCTGTACTCTGGTAGATGTCCTACATTATCAAACCGTACTTCTGAGATTGGTTGTGGTATTACTTTTCTTGGCTTTTTATTCTGAGCCACACCTTCCTCTTCAGAGTCAGAAGTTATTGTTGATGTACGTGGGCGTCCTCTAACACAGATAGCAGGCTTTGATTTTTGGTATTTAATCATAGCTTTTCCAACATGCATTTTGTAGTCTAGTAGGGACAAACGTAGTTTTTAGGCTCTTTGTTTACTGAACACCAGCGTTGATGCATTATCCAGCAGTTAACAATCACCAGGTCGACAAAGTGATTGAACATTCGCACTGTCCACTTTCTTGTGCGAATGCTACATCTATAGTAGGCCATGAAACGATCACATAGATCCACACCTCCCATTTTTTCATTGTAAAGTTTTACAATCAAAGGTTGGGCTACATCAATTTTTTTCTTTTCCTCTTTGGATCAGCGTTTGCAATTTGAGACTGTATCACTTCCTACATAAGATGAAAGCAACAAAACACTCTTATTATCCTTCCACTTAACTAAACATGCCTTTTCATCTTCCCTCACTTTCTCATCCCATTCACCCCTTTAAAGTTCTTTGTCACTTTTAAGTTTATTTATCACTGGTCCAACCCTGTTTTTCATTACAGTTCCAATTTGATGAGTATTTCTTGCCAGAAAACATTCCAATGATTTCAAACTAGTGAAAAATCTATCGGTGTACACACAATGATTATTGTTTTGGGGTACTATTTCAGTTAAGAGCTTTACAACAGCAGATCCCAAACCTAGCTTTTTGAGATCATTATCTGACACAGTGACTTTGCCAGTGTAAAAATGAAAATCAAAAACTAACCCATCAGGAGCTGCTAAAACAAAACATTTAAGTCCAAGTGGATTAGGTTTTGATGAAACAAACTGGCGAAAACTACACCTTCCAGAAAATGGAACCATTTGTTCATCCAAAGATAAATGAAATGACCGTGGCAAAGTTAAACATTTGTATCACTATTATTCAGGAATTCTAATATATCAGCGTCTTCTAGTAAATTTTTTCTGAAACATTTGATCAAAACTATATTATATTAATTTTTCGATTTAAAACCTCAGGTTCACAAATGAGAACCAATGATATATCACAAATTATCTAGATAATGAATAAAATAATAACAAAATACTATTTATTAAACAATTCTTAATTACGTTAGTTAATGGCTGTAAAATTTCTAGGCCGATAACTTATCTATAAATATTTATTTAAAATTATTTAGTTAACTTACTTGCGCGTGTTTTGGAGCAGGACACCATCTTGTGTTCAAGTCATAGATATAAATTAAAACAGTAAACTTTTCACGCCAGCAGCGCTTTAGTGTTAGAAACAATAAGATTAAAGGTCCTCAAACGTGTATCCCAGGTCATAACTATGAAAATATCATTATTTCTGTCGCAAAAATAATCAAGAACAGAGGTTCTCATATGTGGACATATTGAACGAAGAGGATATATATATATATAATATATATATAATATATATATATAGACGGTTTCAATTTAAAATATGTACAAGAAAATAAACAAAATTGACTATAATTAAAATATGTACAATAACTATGTATATACAAACATCTAAATATATTTGATTAAAAATAATCAGGTAAGTGAAGTATTGTAGTGGTGGATAAAAACTTTAGGAAGGCCTTCCGTAAGAGCTCTACATATTTCACGCAATACAGTTCCAACTCGCGGTTTAAATTAAAGGTATGATTTTCTTTGACCAACGCGTCATACCACTTCTCAAAGTGCTCCTTTCCCTCAACAGACATCTCCCAATGTGGTAGTCCTCCTTTGGTGGCAAGGGACCCCTATACCTCACGTTTTCTTTTTTATTGAAAAAATGAGGAATATGTCCCTTGGCCAAGGACTCGTCCAAGCCGACTGTTTTGGGCATCTTGGATAACGACATTAGGAGAAAATTCAGCAAGTCAATAAAGTGGAGCGAACCGTAACGTATGGACATGATTTTCCCACCGTTAATTATGAGCCTGGAGTCCATTTTTTACCTCCATCATATATTTTAAAATAAAATTTCCATCATAGCCCTTTGTAATGTGGGCTAGGAAGCTGATGTCCTTATGTTAAAATTTGCTCTACAAATAAAAAAAAAATGTCCATTGTGGCACCACCCTTGAATATGTGAGTGATATCACCCCCACATTCAGTGCAATTATGGCCATTTACATCGATATGATGGCAGGTCTTGCAACACGTCTGCACAATACAAAGGTTAGATTCGTGCAAGTAAGTGCTGGCCGCACTTTGAAGTATTGTTTCTTGTCTGCATTCAAAATCATGAATACGAACCTTAAATTACTCTTTTCCAGTGACTTAGGTGGGGCTTGCTTCATATAGCAGAAATTACCAAAAGGACTATGGATCTCACATCCTCTAAAAAACGTTTCATAACACCTGTGTGAATAATTTGTCTTTTTCCAAACTGAAACATTAGACACAGACCTCACAAACTTTTTGACATCACAGATAGTCATGTGACTTCTGCAAAAACCGGGACGTTTATAGTTATCAAAACAAGTCTGGTTAATGAAACAACACCCACAGTCCTTACAGGCCACATATCGACCTCCACTGCAAACCGCTTTAGCGTAGGACTTTTTGCACGCGGATTCACATTTGTTCTTTTTCTTTGTGTTTAACGGCGCACGGAACTCACGGCAAAAGTACGAGCACTTAAACGTGGCTGTCAAGGATGTTATGACATCAAAATGGTTTTTCTTACCGTCGCGAAAATACAAATCAAGGTAACCCTTAAAAGAATGTTCGGGAGGTAGGCCCCTCATATAGAATTTACCACCCCCGAGGTTCCCTGAACAGTTAATTTGTATAAGGAGAAGTATATTTTAAATTGTTTCAGTTCTGTGATTCCACCACCTTTCAAAAGTTTCACACCAGCATCACGCTATTGTTCCTCTGCTTTGTATGTTTGAATATTGCGGCCTTTCTTTATGTTGTTATAGGTGTTCATGTCCATGCATCCTGGTTCTCTTTTAACGTCACACACAGTCTTGGCGACAACCAATGCACGGGCAAGGCAGAATGTATCGCCATTTTGAATCGTAATGATTACTTTATTTTTCGACTGTATGTGGCAGCCGGGGAGATCTTTTCACAATTAAGTGCACTCCCACGAGGCTCCTAAAATGGCTGAGTTTAACGTACAGTGGTGCCGTACTTAAGAACAAGCTATTACTCTGCAACACACAACTTACGTTATCGAGCAAAGTTCAAGCGTCTAAATGATCCGCTCACCTAAATGAGACGTATACAGGATTCAACGTCAAGTCCGTGATATTAAAAAGTAAGCCGACATGATCATTGGCGCTTACACCATGGTCCTGCAGCCGAGTGAGTAAAATAGTAATTTGCTCTACAAGCCAGCTTAATGCGTCACAATCGCTTGCTGGAGCACCAAAATGTACGATAACTTCTCTACCAGTATAAAAGAAACGCCTCAGTTTTTTATTCTCTCCTCAACGATTTAAGAGATATACCATTCGACAATGCTCCAACAAGCTGATTTACCGGGCCACTAATTTCTGTCTGTTGTGCTGATAATGGCCCTGCCACCACCATATTCAAGTCTTGAAGGGGGGTTGTGATTCCCACCTGCCTCACCGGCTCTTGGTAAGACGCCTCTGCCACCTGGAGGCGGTAAAGCTCCCGCCGGCTAAGTGGGGGCTGCGGTTGTTGGGGTCAGGACCGAGTCTTTCACACGGCTTGGAAGCGTGTGGATGGAACTGACATCTTTGGCAACACCAGCTTGTGGAATGACGCCTCCATTTCCTTGAAGCGACAAATCTCCCACCAACTGAATGGGTGCTGCGGATATTGGGCTCGAGACTGAATCCTTTCCGCGGCTTGTACCAGCCTCTCCAGCATCTTTTTGAACTAAAACCCAAGAGTTTGAATTCAAACACAAGTCATAATAACTTCAAAGTAAGCACTTGAAACTATATTCTTCCAACCAAAGTTAATTTAAAAAATTCATTCTTTGCACTTTTTAAATCAAACCATTTATCATATAAGCTAGCAATATAATTCCTGAAAACAAAATAACCATTTTATTTATATTTTGTCCTCTGAGTGGACAGTATGAATATCAAATACGAAAACAGATCCCTCGGTTGCACCAACTACCCAATTTTAAAGACACTTGTTTATCTCACACAATGTTCGAGACATTTCAATTATTTTAAAGTTCTATTTGAAAAGTATGTTCACCTATTAGTATTATATTATAGAGGTTTACTAAGCAATCTGCTCATTATATGCTCTTTAAACTTATAATTATTTAATATATTAATAATATTTTATACATCAATATTTTTAATATTTTAACGTAAAATAATAATCTCACCTATGGATGCATCAATCGCATCCAGAGCCAAAATAACGTCCTTTTTAGGCTCGTGTGGCACTATGGATGGTAGTGGTGGAGGTTAAACTACCGGAACCACCGCAGACACCTGATGTGCAGCAGATTTCCTGCAGTGGTCCCATGCATCTGAAACAAACATAGCTTTATATTAGAATCTTTTAACGTGATGGCCATGAATAACCACACAGAATCTACCTGATAATTTGCATAGTCATTTCCACAATAATAGCTATGGTCCTGCTGGGACTCAAACCCGGGACAACTAGATCAGAAGGTAGGCATTCTACCAACTGAGCCAAGGAGGCATACAATAATATTGCAACAAGGAATCACCTTAAATTAATATAATATTTACCGTTTAGCATTTATAAAACAAAAAACTAATAAACCCCAATTTTGTTTATGAAAAATCCCCACCAATATAGCACATTATTCACATTTCGAAACAATTTTGCATGGTGTTATTTTGTTTTTTATTTGACTTGTAAAAGCTAATTATTCTTTCTTACAAATATGGTCTTTCATTGGCCAGTAATTACCAACCATTTTAGGTCAATTCTCCAGGTAAACACCAAGGGCCATCTGATCCGCTGATGTCAGCTCATTCTCTAAAAAAATACAACGTAACAGCTTAGTTTAATTTTCAGTATACCTTAATCAAAAAATATTAAAGAGATTATCTACGTGATATAATAGTAAGATAAAATAATCTGAGGTTTTAGCAGGGTTAGCTCGTCCATGGAATATACATTTATGATAACACACGCCTCACTTTGAAGCTTTAGCCTATTCTTAGTGTCTGTATTTAAAAACTCGACAGTAAACGGGCGTACTTGGACGACGGCCGAGATTTACCTTTCCATGTACAGGATGATGACTGTTGCAGATCTATTCGTTTTGTATAGAAATATAAGCATTTTTTAGCGGTGAGTACGGGTGTTTCGATATCTTCGAACAGTACAATAATGCTTTTAAAACACAAAAAATATTTTTAAATAGTTTGTTTTCTGGTGCATTTAGGTTGGACTATTCAATGTATTTCATAAGTGCAGGAGTCAGAGAAACTGATGGCATTGTGGTATTTTAAAACACTACCCTCAATAAACACATTATGTTAGTTATAATATACATTAGTTCAAAACAAATTTTTAATAAATTTAGTTTTTAGTAAATAACCTTCCAATAATTTTATAATTTGTAATAAATGTATTAAATAAACTAATCTAAATAAAAATACATTATTTAATGTACTATAAACACTCTTGTGTATAATATTTTAAAATAATATTCAGACATTAGGAAACTATCAACAAAATTAATTACCATTTAACCATAGCTTGGAATCAAGTTTTTTCAATAAACTACTCTTGATTATAATAAACACTTGCTCTGACGTAACTTCATCCAAATATCATTAAAAAAGTGGCTGCTAAGACACCTTCAAATTATCTATAGTTTTAATTCCCATATACCTATTATAAATTAATAAACCTAATCAACTTTGTCATGGCTTATTGTAATTTCGAAATAAGTTAAATGTATACACTTTGATTTGGCAACAAATAAATAAGTGTGCCTGTTGTAAAAGTAAATTTACTCACCTAGATCCGTCAGCGCAACTTTCTTTATCACTCATAATGGGTTGTGTGTTTAATACTCGAAGACAAGTTATACAATGAAAGGATTTCAAAACAGGTGTTGATATTTATAGCTGTTACCAGTTAGAGTGCATGAGAGCAATGACGTCACCAGGGAAACCCATTGCTATATAGAAGGAGAGGGTTGCGAACATCATTCAAGGTCACAATCTATTCCTGTCTCGACTTGTCTTGTCAATTTGCCAGGTATGAGTCATCAGGTCTGTGATAGCGATGAGATCATCGGGAAAACCCATTGCCACATAGAGGGGGGAAAGTGGGAGAGTTTAGAGGGTCAATGACCTCATGTACTAGCTCACGGTTTCAAGGTTAAGATTTATTCCTGTATCGATTTGTCTTGAACGAACAGCCAAACTGGCACCAGGTATGAGTCAGCAAGGTTGAGACAGAGCGATGACGTCATCGGAAAAACCATTGATATATAAGGGGAAGGGAATGGTTGCCAAGGTTAATGACCTCATGTACTAGCTCATGGTTTCAAGGTCACGATCTTTTCCTGTCTCGTCTTGTCTTGTCGAGCCGACAAACTCTTGCCCAAGTATGAGTAATCTGGGAAAACCCATTACCAATAGAAGGAGGAGAGGGGGAATGTAGAATCAGACGTCACACAGATCGAGGCGACTTGTCTTGTCGAGCCGCTAAACTGGCACTAGGTATGAGTATAAGGGAAAACCCATTGCCACATATAAGGGGAGTGTTTCGACATCACACAGATCGAGGTAACTTGTCTTGTTGAACCGCCAAACTTTTCAGGGAAAACCCATTTCCACATAGAAGACCAATGGAAAAAAACTCCAAAAATAAATCTTTGCGACATTGAAGGAGAACAACATATCGTTAACCTCATGTCGTCATTGAAATAACCAGACGGGGAATGAAGGGGAAATTCAGGTCAGTAACTCCGACGGAAATATAATGGCACCAGGGTTACGATGACGTTATCAGGGAAAACCCAGGGGAGTTTTGTGACATAACACGCAATGATATAACACAGATTGAGGTCAAAGGTCAAATTGTGCCCATACGCCCCACCATCTACTTTTATCTGGGGGGGGTACGCGAAAAAAAGGATTTAATACCATTATATCAACACTTGGACAGTAAGAATTGCTTGGACGGTAAGGATTGTTACACGTCCCACTGATTAGTTGTTACTGGTGATAGTATTACTAGAGTTTTCCCTGCTGTATTTATTCAAATATTTGGTGAACTAAGGCTATTCTTTTTTAAATTAAATACTGGTTCAACACAATATAAAACATTATAATAGACAGGTAAAAATTTAGGATTATTATTAGCATTTATATTAATATTAAAAAGACAGAAAAAATTGTAAAAATTATGGTTTCACATATGATTTTTAAAGCTATTGGTTCCAAATGCACCTGTGGGTTTATTAGAATGGATATTAAAGTTTGAAATAATACAGAGCTATAAGCAAAAGTTCTAGCCGAAGACGTACATAAACCTCGCCAATCAGAGAGGAAGTTTGTTCTAGTTGCGTCAAGGATGAAAGATAGGGAGGAATAAAAAGAAAGCAAATAACGATCCCGAAGAAAGTGTAAGAAAGTTGGCCGGTGCGCAGCTGGGAAATGGTGCCAGCGTTGGGCTTACCATCTGCCCGGAACAAAACAATAAATATCACCACCAAGCTGTTGGTTTCCCCCCATGATTTACAGCCACAATGTAATTGAATATTGAAAATGTTGACGGGTTACACGTGAAGAAAGCTAGGCAGAATATAAATAAATACAACCGAGCCCAAACCCTACTTTGGAATCGCGACTCAAGCCGGTACCCGTTAAAACTCAGCAAGATTCTTTTATTTGTTTCCACTTCACCCCTTCCTCGTAGCGTTCTTTTTGTCTTTTTATAACGGTCCTAAAAACTGAATTGAATTTCCTATGTGATTCTTCCTCAGCGTTACAGCTATATCCTTGTGTTCATATTGGGAGAGGAATATCGAATACGTTGCAATATTTGATAACTTTAATGGAACTGCAGTAATACATCAATGTTATAAAGATTCCTTCTTTTTTCATATCCACTCCAGGGGATTCATAAAAATAGAATTGCTTTCAATATTTGGTCGCATAATAAAACATTTCTGAAGGGTAAGTGGGCTTTGAGTCGGATACCACCCAATTACAAAAGTTTTGTTAGGAGTCAAAATAAGGTGAGCATACTCGTCATAGGGTTCATGTTAATTAAACAACGAGCGCTTTTACCCAAAATAAACGTAAATAATAACATGTATTAAAACAGTTTTCTATTCAATATTTTGTCCACCCACATTAAACATCTCAAGTAAACAACTACTTTTAAATATAGTACATAAATTTTAAAATGACTATTGACATTTATTGTGGAATTAAAACTTTTGTAGAATTAATCTTACTTTATTATAGCTAGTGTTATCCTCTTGTCGGAGTACTACTAGAAGTGAGACTGGTTTTGTTGGACCATGAAGATGAAGCTCCTCGTGTATGGTAAATAAAACGATACTTGGGGAGGGGAGGAGCATAATATGTTTTAACAACTACTCACAATACCAATTGGCCACTTGATATCCAAACACTTATAAATATTCTGAAGCTAAAATTCAAACAAAATTATCGTACTATTATCATCTTCAATTTTGGCTCTAGATATACCTTAAATATCCCGGATTAAAATTAGTAATTTAACCTAATTTACATTGAAATCCAAATTCTATTTTACAAAAATCAATTTGTATTTGTTGTTAAAACTAAAAGTTTGATTACATTCGTTCGATGTATATAAGCACAAATGAACTAGGTTGTCGGTCAAGGTTCTTTACAAATTAGATGTACTGTACGTGACACAAATATAATGTGATGATGTTGATTTATTTTGGAAAGTAAGTTCTGTGCAGCACACACCTTGTTGATGAATGTTTGTCACGTTGTCTCCAAAGTAGGTTTTAGAACTAGCATTTTCAACCATTCTAATTTATTATCATCTTTAACCTTTATAAAGGCAAGTATAAAATCAATTATGATCTAAATTGGTTATTCTTGAATAGGTCTAATGGTTGGTTTATGTTTAACTTTACTATCGCAAGACATAGCTAGGACTAGCCTCAAGCAGAGAGTTCTTCAGTCGTAACTGGCTCATAGTTGATATTTGGGGAAGTGGGGAGGGAAAAGAGGAAGAAAGGGAGGTAAGATGGAGTAAAACAGGGATGAGAGATGGAGATCACGGCCCATTGAACATATCTGTATTATAATATACACCCGCTTTATTTATAACTATCCTAAGATAGGCATTTTATATTATCTACATTTTATATGAACGATATAATTTGAAAATTAACATCTTACCCACTTCGTTGGCCGCATGGTATAAGGCATCACTCTCGTAATAAACAGGACTGCCGATGACGGGTAGATCGAGGTTCAAATCTCGGTTGGGTATACTGAGGATGTTTGTTTTTTAAATGGCTTTCCTCTCTCCCTCCACGCAAATTAGGGTACACTTCCTCCAAATTAAACCATTCTTATCCTAGCACATTAGGTTATTTTACATATGCATATAATATTAACGGTTGGTGAGACGCGGTAACAAAGAAATGGTATTTTATTAACACAATCATGCCTAAGATAATTATTTATCATTAAAAATAATGTTGCCTTTATTTGGCCGGCCATGGTCGAACACAGATCCCTACGGATCTGGACTAAACCTAGTAGAGCTGTAACGGGTCCAATAGAACAGGGCTCACATGGTCGATCCCGCAATTTTAAGTCGATCATATGAAAATACATCGATAAAAATCGATCATATGGAAATACATCGCGTGAAAAGTCGATCTTTGAGTCTTCTAAACTCTCGAATATATCAAGTGCTTGCAAATAATATCAGAGTGTGAATACAAATAATCTTGATCGGTCATAATTAGTAATGTTATAAGAAAATGTAAAAGTTTAAAAAACTTCTTTGGTGGCCGCATGGTATAAGTCGTCACTCTCATGTTAGACTATACTGCATATGACGGGAAATCGAGATTTGAATCACGGTTGGGTGAACTGAGAGTTGTTTTTCGAAATTTTGCACTCCTCTCCATGAAAATGTAGGTAATTTCTCTAAAGTCAAACTTTTCTCCTAACCCACTAGCGTACCCAAATGGTAGTAATACACGTGTTTAAAAAAGATTCTATATAACATTTCTTAATTTTTTAACCCAGGTGGCACTAATGTCGTTGAGCTGACCGAGACAGATAGTGAATAGGGTTTTCAAATATTCACAACGGTACTTCCTCTATCACCTCCAAAATCCTTAGTATTATACTTAAATATACAATAGTAAATTACTTTTTTAATTTTTTATTTTTTTCTAGAAGGTTCGGACATAAATATTTGAAGAACGGAAAGGAATAAGATACACAGACAAAATAAACGGTACGGCACACCGCACAGATTTTCTCCTTTTTATCTTAAAATAGACATTAGCTAAAAACTCGTAAGATTTGTGAAACGAAATAATAGCTCTATACATTGTTGAACAAACACTGCACCAAAGATTAGAAATGAAATAATATACACACTGTTACTTACTCTATGACATTAGAAACTAGGAATAATGGTACAGAAATATTAGGAACAAAGAAACATCCACCAAACAGCAGAAGAGTCAAATTCATTTTCAAAGACATGAATTAAAAAGTACATATATTTGCTTATATCTATGAAATTATTGGTTTTATAAGAATACATTTCAAATAAAAGATTTGTAACTTCAATAGTACTACAACTTTACAATGATAAGTTACTTCGTATCTCAAATAGTTGCGGATAAATTATGAAAGTTAGAAAATTTCCTTTATGTAAGGTAGCCTCAAAGTCAATGAGAATTTCCATTTTGTTTATTATGATCAACAATATCGAGATATAAAATTTAATCAAAATCCTTAGAGCGAATTTTGAGACAATCGTTTCCCCCCCCTTTTTGCTCTTCAGTAAATTACCCTTAATTTTAGATTTAGACATCTAATTTTTTTTTAATCAGGGGGACCTTATGAAAGCCCCAAATACCAAGTTTAGCCCAATCAGTAAAATAGTTTCGGGCCTAGCCTGAGCTAAGGACAAACAGACGGCATTGCGAAAACCACTTTTTTAGTTTCAGGGGTTCATGAAACGTCGACATTTATCAAAATCTCGAGTTAGATTTTTTTTGACGATCACAATACTTTCTCTTCAAAGTGTCGAGAGAAAGTAAAAAATAGCGTGTGAAGAACTATGGATGATCTCGTGACTTTTTATAAGAGATTGTGTCCAGGACGTGTTCTTATTACCAGCGAAACGTTATGACGAGACGATATCAGACTCGAACAACGAAGCAACCAGTAAAGCACCTCATAGTTAGACACCCGCCTCTGTGGCGTAGTTGGCTAACGTGCTTGTCGTGGTGAGCCCGACTGCTGAGGACGGGGAGATCGAGGTTCGAATCTCGATCGGGTGAACTGGGGGTGGTTTTTCCTAAATGGTTTTCCACTCTCCCTCCACGCAAATGCGGGTTCACTTCCTCTAATTCAACCTTCCCGATTCCTAATCCATTAAAGTAAATAGTACTTAAAGCGTATAACCCGAACGGGTAGTAAGATGCGGTGCTAAGTATTATTATTATTATTATCATAGTTAGACCACCTGCAGGAGACTCGGCCAATCCCAGATCGGTCTCCCCTTCTAGGCCTCTTGTTTCCCTGTCCCCTTATAGTCCTCTTGTTTCCCTGTCTCCTTGTAAGCCTCTTGTTTCCCTATCCCCTTCTAGGCCTCTTGTTTTGCTGTCCCCTTGTAGGCCTCTTATTTCCCTGTCTCCTTGTAGTCCTCTTATTTCCCTGTCTCCTTGTAGGCCTCTTGTTTCCTTGTCTCCTTCTAGGCCTCTTGTTTCCCTGTCTCCTTCTAGGCCTCTTGTTTCGCTGTCCCCTTGTAGGCCTCTTGTTTTGCTGTCTCCTTGTAGGCCTCTTGTTTCCCTGTCCCCTTATAGTCCTCTAGTTTCCCTGTCTCCTTCTAGGCCTCTTGTTTCCGTGTCCCCTTGTAGGGCTCTTGTTTCTTTGTCCCCTCCTAGGCCTCTTGTTTAGATGTCCCCTTCTAGCCTCTTGTTTCCCTGTCTCCTTCTAGGCCTCCTGTTTCCCTGTCCCCTTCTAGTCCTCTTGTTTCCCTGTCTCCTTGTAGGCCTCTTGTTTCCCTGTCTCCTTCTAGGCTCTTATTTCTCTGTCTCCTTCTAGGCCTCTTGTTTCCGTGTCCCCTTGTAGGGCTCTTGTTTCCCTGTCTCCTTGTAGGCCTCTTGTTTCCCTGTCTCCTTCTAGGCCTCTTATTTCCCTGTCTCCTTCTAGCCTCTTGTTTCCGTGTCCCTTGTAGGCCTCTTGTTTCCCTGTCTCCTTCTAGGCCTCTTATTTCCCTGTCTCCTTCTAGGCCTCTTGTTTCCGTGTTCCCTTGTAGGCCTATTGTTTCCCTGTCTCCTTCTAGGCCTCTTGTTTCCGTGTCCCCTTGTAGGGCTCTTGTTTCCCTGTCCCCTTCTAGGCCTCTTGTTTCCCTGTCCCCTCCTAGGCCTCTTGTTTCCCTGTCCCCTTCTAGGCCTCTTGTTTCCCTGTTCCCTTCCAGGCTTCCTGTTTCCATGTCCCCTTCTAGGCCTCTTGTTTCCCTGTCCCCTTCCAGGCTTCCTGTTTCCCTGTCTCCTTCTAGGCCTCTTATTTCCCTGTCTCCTTCTAGGCCTCTTGTTTCCGTGTCCCCTTGTAGGCCTCTTGTTTCCCTGTCTCCTTCTAGGCCTCTTATTTCCCTGTCTCCTTCTAGCCTCTTGTTTCCCTGTCTCCTTCTAGGCCTCTTGTTTCCGTGTCCCCTTGTAGGCCTCTTGTTTCCCTGTCTCCTTCTAGGCCTCTTGTTTCCGTGTCCCCTTGTAGGGCTCTTGTTTCCCTGTCCCCTTCTAGGCCTCTTTTTCCCTGTCCCCTCCTAGGCCTCTTGTTTCCCTGTCCCCTTCTAGGCCTCTTGTTTCCCTGTCCCCTTCCAGGCTTCCTGTTTCCCTGTCTCCTTCTAGGCCTCTTATTTCCCTGTCTCCTTCTAGGCCTCTTTTTTCCGTGTCCCCTTGTAGGCCTCTTGTTTCCCTGTCTCCTTCTAGGCCTCTTATTTCCCTGTCTCCTTCTAGGCCTCTTGTTTCCGTGTCCCCTTGTAGGCCTCTTGTTTCCCTGTCTCCTTCTAGGCCTCTTATTTCCCTGTCTCCTTCTAGGCCTCTTGTTTCCGTGTCCCCTTGTAGGCCTCTTGTTTCCCTGTCTCCTTCTAGGCCTCTTGTTTCCGTGTCCCCTTGTAGGGCTCTTGTTTCCCTGTCCCCTTCTAGGCCTCTTGTTTCCCTGTCCCCTCCTAGGCCTCTTGTTTCCCTGTCCCCTTCTAGGCCTCTTGTTTCCCTGTCCCCTTCCAGGCTTCCTGTTTCCTTGTCCCCTTCTAGGCCTCTTGTTTCCCTGTCCCCTTCTAGGCCTCCTGTTTCCCTGTCCCCTTCTAGGCCTCTTGTTTCCCTGTCCCCTTCTAGGCCTCCTGTTTCCCTGTCTCCTTCTAGGCCTCTTGTTTCCGTGTCCCCTTGTAGTCCTCTTGTTTCCCTGTCTCCTTCTAGGCCTCTTGTTTCCGTGTCCCCTTGTAGGCCTCTTGTTTCTCTGTCACTGGTATAAGTATCAGGGCTGGCCGGGTGACCACTCATTGGATTACGTTGTTACTCCCGCAAAGCTTTTATTTGCTTCATACAGATAGAAAAAAAAACTTATTTTTTTTATTCCAACCCGGTTTTTATTTAAGTAAAAAAATCTAATCCAAATTTTAAAATTTCTACTTTGAGGTTCCCATGTTTCAAACCTGTCCGACCGATAGATATTGTGCAATGTACGCCACACACACAGAGATTCTCAAACTCTTCATTCTATTAATTCATTCGTAGCCCAGTTTGTGGAGAGGTTAGTCAGTACTAATGTACCGTTGTCCAGGGGTCGTGCATCCTTTCCGTGGGGCTCTTTCCATGTCCCGATGATGAGGCAGTTCCCCTTTCAGTAAAAATACGTACACAAAGTATCAACCGGGAATTGAACCCGGGACCCTAGGCCCGTAGCACTGACCACTAGACCTATACCACGAGGCCGGTATATAGGCCCTACCTTTAGTCTACGCTGAAAGGTAGCAAGCTTACCTTACCTGGTTCCACTATGGAGTAGTATACATAAATACATTTTAGAACCACGTCTTAATAGGGCCTATCTATTGGAGTTTAATCCGAACGGGTAGTAAGAACCGGTGATAAAAAAAATAAAGGGCCTACCCGTTTGGACTATTCCAAATGTACTAATTACACTGGTGTGCTAGAAATGAGGACGGTTGAATTTAGGGGAAGTGTACCCACATTTGCGTGGAGGGAGAGTTGAAAACCATTTCTGAAAAACCACCCTCAGTACACCTGAACGTGAATCCCAAGATCCTGGTCATCTGCAGTCTAGTTTATTGCGAGAGATACTTCTTATACCATTTGACCACCGAAGAGGCGTGTAGCTTGTAGGATGGGGCCATGTAATAGTTCGCCGAGGACGTCTACCTGTCAAGGTAAACGGAGTATACATGTCAGATAATAGCCGAGAGCGAGATATAAGAACATTGTCATTTATGTCATAGGAGCAGAGAGAAAGGGGCATTAGAGAGTGTAAGATGGAGACGAAGATGAGTGGACAGTCAAGATCTGTACGGTTATATAATACACACATTGCAATTGTGTGAGAAGCTTTGATTTATTCGTTCAATACCAAAATTAGTACAGACTTATTCTAACAGCAATGGGATTGGGAATATAATCAATATAAAATGCACCAACATTAGCACGGAGAGTGGCTAGTAAAGTTATTCGATAGTCAAATATAACTTTATAAGTTTACACACATTTTAATATGTCTAACACCCGCTTTGGTGACCACGTGGTCTAACGCGCTACTCATGCAGTAGGCTAGACTGCCGATGAGACGGGGAGATCGAGGTTCGAGTCTCAGTCGGGTGTAATAATAATAATAATAATATTTAGCACCGCGTCTTACTACCCCTTCGGGTTATACGCTTTAATTACTAATAATGCTAATGGATTAGGAATTGGGAAGGTTGAATTAGAGGAAGTGAACCCGCATTTGCGTGGAGGGAGAGTGGAAAACCATTTAGGAAAACAAAAAAAAAACAGTTCACCCGACCAAGATTCGAACCTCAATCTCCCCGTCCTCAGCAGTCGAGCTCAACACAAGCGCGTTAGCCAACTACGCCACAGAGGCGGGTCGGTCGGGTGTACTTAGTGTGGTTTTCACCCTGTCCCGAAGCAAATTCGGGTACATTTCCTCCAAATATAACCTTCCTAAGCCCTAATAGTACATACTCGTATAGCCCGAACAGGTAGTAAGAAGCGGTGCTAAAAAAACTTTAGCAACATATTCATTATTCATACGTCAACTCACGCAATCTTCTGCTTTCCCTTTTGATAGATATTAACACTGATAGAAATATGCTATTAGTTTTGGCAGGTAAAGTAGTAAAATAGTATGAGGCGATGGGGAAAATATTAAATAGTAATAATGATATAATCCTACACTTTGGCTCAGTCGGTAGCGTCTCTGTCTACTGAGTTAAAGGTCCCGAGTTCGATTCCCAGCATGGCCGAAAAATTTATCATCCGTGAAATGTGGGTTTACCCTTTCAAAGTGATGAAGTAACGTCCGGGTGGGTATTCTTAAGTTAGACTGTAAGTCATATGAAGCTACGACAGGCCTAGCAAGCCGGTAGTGGAAAATATATGACTTGAATAAAAAACTGACCATAATGGATGTAAAGTAAAGTAATAATTATAGTAATAGCAGTCAAATTTGTATATCTATGAGGAAAGAGAGAACTTATCTCCCGAGTTGAGGTTATCTTGAACCGATATGTCCCTCTTCTCATCTAATAGCGGCAAGTGTGTGATCAACTGGGGGGCCCCGCCACGCCCCGAGCCAGCCACTCCTCTAAGTGGTGTTTAATGGCGCCATTAGCACGAGTGTGAACGCGCTTTCAATAAAATTGGGTTTTCCTAAGAGCCGTTAAAATGGTGGTTCTCCTCATCAGCCTAAAAGCCGGGGCGCATCGCTCATGACGAGCCAGTCACAGCCGTGGGCGGTCCCATCCAAGAGTCCGACTTGGCTTTTAATGAACTGAGAGCATTACCATTTTAATTACGTTTCGCTGCAGTTTTATAACACTACGAGATTAAGATAATCCCTCCCAGGCAACACTTTAATGTCACCGAAACTATATATGTGTGTGTGTGTGTGTGTGTGTGTCTAGTTTGTGCAACGAAAGGTGAGAAGATACTGCGGTAAATAATTATTTATTGTCAATTAATTATTTTTTTAAGTATCACGTTTTCTCCTCAGCATGTGTATTTAGATCAAGGAACAATGTCAGGCTCGTTTCAACAGGTCCGATTTGACCGCTCTGTAGGAACACATTGTTCTAAATGAGAGTTGTTACGCCACTGAGGTATTGCCACACTCACCGGAAGCTACTGTGCTGCGGCGTGGCGGGAGAGCTGCGATAACACATTCATTCACGTGCAGGTGGTCACACTGTGAGGTTGTGCCGCTACGTTCCTTGCTTCTGTTCGACTCTAAAGAAGCCACGGATATAGGAGAGGATATCCAAGGAGAACACTGACATGTGCGGGCGCAGTTTGTTGAACAATTCATCAAATGAATTTGTTAACATGCGGCAGTACTAAACAAAAATGTATTTCGTGTTACTGAATATTACCGTAAAAGTTACTAAAATTTCGCTTGACTCTAGTTCGGTATGGAAAGGAGCCACCCAATATTTACATACTACTGGGCCTTTCAATAATACTTGAGCTTCAAGAGCGTGGAATAAAATTACTTATCACTCTCTTTACCTACTGCTCTAGGTGAACAATCCTTTCACCAGACAAATGCGACTCGTTGAGGCGATTCCGTCAAAACGGGCCGGTAAGAACGTGTGGTATATCACCCCTGCAGAGATGAGCCTGATATTCAGTTCCCACGTCCACCGATATTGGTCCAAGGTATAGCTCAAGTTAGATAATAGTGAGGGAGAAAGAAACTTTTTACAATTAAGTATATATGAAAGGTGAAGCTTGTGGGATGAGGCGTTGCTTTCTTCCATCTTGATTCGTTTGGAGCGTACAATGTATTTGTACTATTGGCAGCATAAAGACAGAACCGAGTCACCGGGACTGTGATATAATTATAGCTCTTAGTAGCAGGATATATCTATGATAGCTCTTAGCAGCAGGTGATATCCACACGTCCATCACAGACCTTGCTTTAAAACATAGGGGAAGAATTACCCTGAGCACGGGATGATCCTTGAATAGCTCAGTGACAGACCAATGGCGCGATAAACCAAAGTTCCCGGGTTCGATTCCCGTGACCAGGTGCAATTTTTCCATCAATTCGATCATATAATCTAGGTAGCCTGTGAATGGGAGATGAGGGTTAGAAATAAAGCCTGGTGTACAAAAGGTGGATTAAATTGAATGGCCTATTTTCTACCTACACAAAAGTGCAGGTACATTTTATCTAACCTCTAGCTTCCTAATATTTACTCCATTAGCGTAATTAAAAGTCCTAACGGGTATAAGACGCGGCGGAAAGAATAACGAACGTTTCAATTGAAAGTGGTTCCGTATTATATTTTATATTTGCGCATGCGAAGGTTATTTATGAAAAGATAGGTGGGAAAAGATTTTGTTAAGCTTATGTTGCGACGGCAAGTTGAGAATATTCGTAGAATACATTAATGAAGCAGATAAGATATGCATATAGAGGCAGCGTAGGCCCTACACATATTTGCGTGGCAGGGAATATAAACACCGTTTAGAATTAAGAAACATCAGTGCTCGCCAAGAATCTAATTTCCTCATTGCCTCCATAGCTCTCTCTCGGCCAGGAATCTTACTTCCTCATTACCTCCAAAGCTATCTCTCGGCCAGGAATCTTACTCCATCATTCCCTACAAGTCGATCTCTCTTCAAGGTTAGATTAAGAAGGCTTAGTAAGAAATGTTAATTGTGTTTTCCACAAGCAAGTATCGAAAAACGCATCGAAAAACAAGTTCAGTTTAACCATCAGGAGACTATTCAGACATCAAAGAGAGCAGCGTTGTGTCGCTAAAATGGTGTGCACAGAACCATCTTACCTGAGGCATTGTCCGTGCTGTGCATGTCCAGCTCCGAGGTTCACCTGCACCATCTCCCAGCAAGGCGTAACTTTCCAGACCACTCCATCTCACCTGGAAACACACAACACAGCTACTGTACACAACACATAGTCTCCCAGCAAGGCGTAACTTTCCAGACCACTCCATCTCACCTGGAAAAAACACAACACAGCTACTGTACACAACACATAGTCTCCCAGCAAGGCGTAACTTTCCAGGCTTCTCCATCTCACCTGGAAACACACAACACAGCTACTGTACACAACACATAGTCTCCCAGCAAGGCGTAACTTCCAGCTTCTCCATCTCACCTGGAAACACACAACACAGCTACTGTACACAACACATAGTCTCCCAGCAAGGCGTAACTTTCCAGCTTCTCCATCTCACCTGAAACACACAACACAGCTACTGTACACAACACATAGTCTCCCAGCAAGGCGTAACTTTCCAGGCTTCTCCATCTCACCTGGAAAAACACAACACAGCTACTGTACACAACACATAGTCTCCCAGCAAGGCGTAACTTTCCAGCTTCTCCATCTCACCTGGAAACACACAACACAGCTACTGTACACAACACATAGTCTCCCAGCAAGGCGTAACTTTCCAGGCTTCTCCATCTCACCTGGAAACACACAACACAGCTACTGTACACAACACATAGTCTCCCAGCAAGGCGTAACTTTCCAGGCCACTCCATCTCACCTGGAAACACACAACACAGCTACTGTACACAACACATAGTCTCCCAGCAAGGCGTAACTTCCCAACCACTCCATCTCACCTGGAAACACACAACACAGCTACTGTACACAACACATAGTCTCCCAGCAAGGCGTAACTTTCCAGGCTTCTCCATCTCACCTGGAAACATACAACACAGCTACTGTACACAACACATAGTCTCCCAGCAAGGCGTAACTTTCCAGGCTTCTCCATCTCACCTGGAAACACACAACACAGCTACTGTACACAACACATAGTCTCCCAGCAAGGCGTAACTTTCCAGGCTTCTCCATCTCACCTGGAAAAACAACAACACAGCTACTGTACACAACACATAGTCTCCCAGCAAGGCGTAACTTTCCAGGCTTCTCCATCTCACCTGGAAACACACAACACAGCTACTGTACACAACACATAGTCTCCCAGCAAGGCGTAACTTTCCAGGCTTCTCCATCTCACCTGGAAACACACAACACAGCTACTGTACACAACACATAGTCTCCCAGCAAGGCGTAACTTTCCAGGCCACTCCATCTCACCTGGAAACACACAACACAGCTACTGTACACAACACATAGTCTCCCAGCAAGGCGTAACTTCCCAGACCCTCCATCTCACCTGGAAACACACAACACAGCTACTGTACACAACACATAGTCTCCCAGCAAGGCGTAACTTCCCAGGCTTCTCCATCTCACCTGGAAACACACAACACAGCTACTGTACACAACACATAGTCTCCCAGCAAGGCGTAACTTCCCAGACCACTCCATCTCACCTGGAAACACACAACACAGCTACTGTACACAACACATAGTCTCCCACAAGGCGAACTTCCCAGGCACTCCATCTCACCTGGAAAACACAACACAGCTACTGTACACAACACATAGTCTCCCAGCAAGGCGTAACTTCCCAGACCACTCCATCTCACCTGGAAACACACAACACAGCACTGTACACAACACAAGCCTCCCAGCAAGCTAACTTCCCAGACCACTCCACTCACCTGAAACACACAACCCAGCTACTTACACAACACATATCCCCACAAGCGTAACTCCAGACCACCCACTCACCTGGAAACACACAACACACTACTGAACAACACATAGTCTCCCAGCAAGCTAACTTCCCAGACCACTCCATCTCACCTGAAACACACAACACAGCACTGTACAACAACACATAGTCTCCCAGCAAGGCGTAACTTCCAGGCCACTCCATCTCACCTGGAAACACACAACACAGCTACTGTACACAACACATAGTCTCCCAGCAGGCGTAACTTCCCAACCACCCATCCACTGGAAACACACAACACAGCTACTGTACACAACACTATCTCCCAGCAAGGCGTAACTTCCCAGCCACTCCATCCAACCACTGAACACACAACACAGCACGTAACACACATAGTCTCCAGCAAGGCGTAACTTCCACACCCATCTCACGAAACAACAACACAGCTACTGTACACAACACATTCTCCCACAAGGCTAACTCCAGCTACTCCACTCACCTGAAACACACAACACAGCTACTTACACAACACATATCTCCCAGCAAGGCGTAACTTCCAGCTCTCATCTCACTAAACTACAACACAGCTACTGTACACAACACATAGTCTCCCAGCAAGCGTAACTTTCCAGCTCTCCCATTCCCTGAAACACACAACACGCTACTGTACACAACACATATCTCCCACAAGGCGTAACTTCCAACCTCCATCTCACTGGAAACACACAACAGCTACTGTACACAACACATAGTCTCCCACAAGGCGTAACTTCCAGACACTCCATCTCACCTGGAAACACACAACACAGCTACTGTACACAACACATAGTCTCCCAGCAAGGCGTAACTTCCAGGCTCTACTCCATCTCACCTGAAACACACAACACAGCTACTGTACACAACACATAGTCTCCCAGCAAGGCGTAACTCCCAGACCACTCATCTCACCTGTAAACACACAACACAGCTACTGTACACAACACATAGTCTCCCAGCAAGGCGTAACTTCCCAGCACTCCATCTCACGGAAACACACAACACACTACTGTACACAACACATAGTCACACTCCACATGCAAGGCTAACTTCCCAAGCCCCCACTCACCTGAAACACACAACACAGCAACTGTAACACAACACATAGTCTCCCAGCAAGGCGTAACTTTCACAGACACTCCATCTCACCTGGAAACACACAACACAGCTACTACACCAACACATAGTCCCCATCCCAGCAAGGCGTAACTTCCAACCTCTCCATCTCACCTGGAAACACACAACACAGCTACTGTACACAACACATAGTCTCCCAGCAAGGCGTAACTTTCCAGACACTCCATCTCACCTAAACACACAACACAGCTACTGCTACACAACCATAGATCCCCCAGAAGCGTAACTTCCAGCTCCCATCTCACCTGGAAACACACAACACAGCTACTTACACAACACAATCTCCCAGCAGGCGTAACTTTCAGCCACTCCATCCACCTGGAAACACACAACACAGCTACTTACACAACACATATCTCCCAGCAAGGCGTAACTTCCCAGCACTTCTCCATCTCACCTGGAAACACACAACACAGCTACTGTACACAACACATAGTCTCCCAGCAAGGCTAACTTTCCAGCCTCCATCTCACCTGGAAACACACAACACAGCTACTGTACACAAACACATAGTCTCCCAGCAAGGCGTAACTTCCCAGACTTCACTCCATCTCACCTGGAAACACACAACACAGCTACTGTACACAACACATAGTCTCCCAGCAAGGCGTAACTTCCAGACCACTCCATCTCACCTGGAAACACACAACACAGTAACTGTACACACACACATAGTCTCCCAGCAAGGCGTAACTTTCCAGACCACTCCATCTCACCTGGAAACACACAACACAGCTACTGTACACAACACATAGTCTCCCAGCAAGGCGTAACTTTCCAGACTCACTCCATCTCACCTGGAAACACACAACACAGCTACTGTACACAACACATAGTCTCCCAGCAAGGCGTAACTTTCCAGACCACTCCATCTCACCTGGAAACACACAACACAGCTATACACAACACATAGTCTCCCAGCAAGGCGTAACTTCCAGCATTCTCCATCTCACCTGGAAACACACAACACAGCTACTGTACACAACACATAGTCTCCCAGCAAGGCGTAACTTCCCAGACTCTCCATCTCACCTGGAAACACACAACACAGCTACTGTACACAACACATAGTCTCCCAGCAAGGCGTAACTTTCCAGGCCACTCCATCTCACCTGGAAACACACAACACAGCTACTGTACACAACACATAGTCTCCCAGCAAGGCGTAACTTCCACTCCTTCACTGAACACACACACAGTACGTACAACACATGTCCCCCAGGCGTAACTTCCAGCCTCATCTACTGGAAACACACAACAAGCTAGTACACAACATAGTCTCCAGCAAGGCTAACTTCAGCCTCCATCTCACCTGAAACACACAAACAGCTACTGTACCAACACAAGTCTCCGCAAGCGTAACTTCCAGCCTCCTCTCACTGGAAACACAAACAGTATGTCACAACACATAGTCTCCAGCAGCGTAACTTCCAGACCACTCATCTCACTGGAACACCAACACAGTATGTACACAACACATAGTCTCCAGCAAGCGTAACTCCAGACCACTCATCTCACCTGAAACCACAACACAGCACTGTACACACACATAGTCTCCAGCAAGGCGTAATTCAGCCTCATTCACTGGAAACCACAACACAGCTACTGACACAACAATAGTCTCCAGCAAGGCGTAACTTCAGCCTCCATCTCACTGGAAACACACAACACAGTATGTAACACACATAGTCTCCAGCAAGGCGTAACTTCCAGCACTCATCTACCTGGAAACAACACACAGTATGTACAAACCATAGTCTCCAGCAAGGCGTACTTCCAGCCTCCATCTCACCTGAAACACACACAGCTATGTACACAACATATCTCCCAGAAGGCGTAACTTCCAGCCCTCCATCTCCCTGGAAACAACACACAGTACTGTCCAAACATAGTCTCCACAAGGCGTAACTTCAGCTCTCCATTCACCTGGAAACACACAACACAGCTATGTACACAAAATGTCTCCAGCAGGCGTAATTCCAGCTCTCCATCTCACTAAACACAAACAGTACTGTACACAACATAGTCTCCCAGCAAGGGTAACTCAGCTCATTCACTAAACAAAACAGCTACTGTACACAACACATAGTCTCCAGCAAGCGTAACTTCCCATTCCTGAACACAAACACAGTCTGTACCAACACATGTCTCCAGCAGCTAATCCAGCTCTCCTCTCTGGAACACACAAGCTATGTACAACATAGTTCCAGCAGCGACTCAGCCTCCACTACTGAAACACAAAAGCTACTTAACAACATATCCCCAGAAGGGTAATCAGCTTCTCATCTACCTGGAAACAAAACCAGTACGTACACAAATAGCCCAGCAAGCTATCAGCTCATTCACTAACCACAACAGCTACTGTACCACAATAGTCCAGAAGCGTAATTCAGACTCCATCAGGAAACACCACCAGCTCGACACAACACATAGTCCAGCAAGGCTAACTTCAGCCTCATCTCACTGAAACACAAACAGCTATGTACACAACACATAGCTCCAGCAAGGTAACTTCGCCTCCATCTCACCTAAACAACAAACAGCACTGTACACAACACATAGTCTCCCAGCAAGGCGTAACTTTCCAGGCTCTCCATTCACTGGAAACACAACACAGCTACGACACAACACATAGTCTCCAGCAAGGGTAACTTTCCAGCTCCATCTCACTGAAACACACAAACATACTTACACAACCATATCTCCAGAAGGCGTAACTCAGCCCTCTCTCACTGAAACACACAACAGCTACGTACACAAACATAGTCTCCGCAAGCGTACTTTCAGCATCCATCCACGGAAACAACAACACAGCTACTGTACCAAACATAGTCTCCCAGAGGCGTAACTTCAGACCCTCCTCTCACTGGAAACAACAACACAGCTATGTACACACACATATCTCCCAGCAAGGCTAACTTAGGTCTCCATCTCACTGGAAACACACAACACAGCTATGTACACAACAAAGTCTCCAGCAAGGCGTACTTCAGCCTCATCTACCTGAAACAACAACACTACTGTACAAAAATAGTCTCCCAGCAAGCTAACTTCCAGCTCCATTCACTAACACACAACAGTATGTCACAACACTAGTCTCCAGCAAGGCGTAACTTCCAGGCTCTCCATCACCTGAAACACACACACAGCTACTGTACACAACACATAGTCTCCCAGCAGGCGTAACTTTCCAGCTCTCCATTCACCTGGAAACACACAACACAGCTACTGTACACAACCATAGTCTCCAGCAAGGCGTAACTTTCACCTCCATCTCACCTGGAAACAACAACACAGCTATGTACACAACACATAGTCCCCAGCAAGGCGTAACTCCCAGCTCTCCATCTCCCTGGAAACACACAACACGCTATGTACACAACACATAGTCTCCCAGCAAGGCGTAACTTTCCAGCCACTCATCTCACTGGAAACACACAACACAGCTACTGTACACAACACATGTCTCCCAGCAAGGCGTAACTTCCCAAACTCCATCCATCTAACCTGGAAACACACAACACAGCTACTGTACACAACACATAGTCTCCCAGCAAGGCGTAACTTTCCCAGACTTCCTCCCAATCTCACCTGGAAACACACAACCACAGCTAACTGTACACAACACATAGTCTCCCAGCAAGGTCAAACTTTCCCAGACCGCTCCATTCACCGAACACACCACAACACAGCTACTGTACACAACACATAGTCTCTCCAGCAAGGCGTAACTTTCCAGGCTCTCCATCTCACCTGGAAACACACAACACAGCTACTGCTCAACATCCACAAGTAGTCTCCAGCAAGGCTTAACTTCCAGACCACTCCATCTACTACAAACACACAACACAGCTACTGTACACAACACATAGTCCTCCCAGCAAGGCGTAACTTCCAACCACTCATCTCACTGGAAACACACAACACAGCTACTGTACACAAACACATAGTCTCCCAGCAGGCGTAACTTTCCAGAGCCACTCCAATCCACCTGGAAACACACACAACAGCTACTGTACACAACACATAGTCTCCCAGCAAGGCGTAACTTTCCAGACCACTCCATCTCACCTGGAAACACACAACACAGCTACTGTACACAACACATAGTCTCCCAGCAAGGCGTAACTTCCCAGACCACTCCATCTCACCTGGAAACACAACACAAGTACTGTACACAACACATAGTCTCCAGCAAGGCGTAACTTTCCAGAACTCACTCCATCTCACTGGAAACAACAACACAGCTACTGTACACAACACATAGTCTCCCAGCAAGGCGTAACTTTCCAGCACTCCATCTCACCTGGAAACACACAACACAGCTACTGTACACCAAACATAGTCATCCCAGCAAGGCGTAACACTTTCCAGACTCCTCCATCTCACTGGAACACTCAACCACAGCTAATGTACACAACACATAGTCTCCCAAGCAAGGCGTAACTTTCCAGACACTCTCCATTCACCTGGAAACACACAACACAGCTACTGTACACAACACATAGTCTCCCAGCAAGGCGTAACTTCCCAGCACACTCCATCTCACCTGAAACACACAACACAGCTACTGTACACAACACATAGTCTCCCAGCAAGGCGTAACTTCCAGACTCCTCCATCTCACCTGGAAACACACAACACAGCTACTGTACACAACACATAGTCTCCCAGCAAGGCCGTAACTTTCCAAGCACTCCATCTCACCTGGAAAACACACAACAAGCTAACTGTACACAACACATGTCTCCAGCAAGGCGTAACTTTCCAGACCACATCATCTCACCTGGAAACACACAACACAGCTACTGTACAACAACACATAGTCTCCCAGCAAGCGTAACTTTCCCAGGCCACTCCATCTCACCTGGAAAACACACAACACAGCTACTGTACACAACACATAGTCTCCCAGCAAGGCGTAACTTTCCAGACCACTCCATCTCACTGGAAACACACAACACAGCTACTGTACACAACACATAGTCTCCAGCAAGGCGTACTTTCCAGGACCACTCCATCTCACCTGGAAACACACAACACAGCTACTGTACACAACACATAGTCTCCAGCAAGGCGTAACTTTCCAGACCATCTCCATCTCACCTAAACACACAACACAGTATGTACACAACACATAGTCTCCCAGCAAGCGTAACTTTCCAGACTCTCCATCTCACTGGAAACACACAACACAGCTACTGTACACAACACATAGTCTCCCAGCAAGCGAAACTTCCAGACCACTCCATCTCACCTGGAAACACACAACCAGCTACTGTACAAACACATAGTCTCCCAGCAAGCGTAAACTTCCAGACCACTCCATCTCACCTGGAAACACACAACACAGTAATGTACACAACACATAGTCTCCAGCAACGCGTAACTTCCCAGACCACTCCATCTCAACCTGGAAACACACAACACAGCTACTGTACACAACACATAGTCTCCCAGCAGCGTAACTTCCCAGACCACTCCATCTCACCTGGAAACACACAACACAGCTACTGTACACAACACATAGTCTCCCACAGGGTAACTTTCCAACCACTCCATCTCACCTGGAAACACACAACACAGCTACTGTACACAACACATAGTCTCCCAGCAAGGCGTAACTTCCAGACACTCATCTCACCTGGAAACACACAACACAGCTACTGTACACAACACATAGTCTCCAGCAAGGCGTAACTTTCCAGCCACTCATTCCACCTGGAAACACACAACACAGCTACTGTA
The DNA here is from genome assembly GCA_039000515.1 of Timema cristinae. Taxonomy (NCBI): domain Eukaryota; kingdom Metazoa; phylum Arthropoda; class Insecta; order Phasmatodea; family Timematidae; genus Timema; species Timema cristinae. The sequence goes on from JBCFYV010000003.1 coordinate 12,739,065, forward strand.
CACAACACATAGTCTCCCAGCAAGGCGTAACTTCCAGCTCTCCATCTCACCTGAAAACACACAACACAGCTACTGTACACAAGCACTATCTCCCAGCAAGCGTAACTTCCAACCACTCCATCTCACCTGGAAACACACAACACAGCTACTGTACACAACACATAGTCCACCAGCAAGGCGTAACTTTCAAGGCTATCTCCATCTCACCTGGAAACACCAACACCAGCTACTGTACACAACACATAGTCTCCAGCAAGGCGTAACATTCCAGGCTTACTCCATCTCAGCGAAACACACAACACAGCTACTGTAACACAACACATAGTCTCCACAGCAAGGCGTAACTTTCTCTCCCAGCAAGGCGTAACTTCCCAGACCACTCCATCTCACCTGGAAACACACAACACAGCTACTGTACACAACACATAGTCTCCCAGCAAGGCGTAACTTCCCAGACCACTCCATCTCACTGGAAACACACAACACAGCTACTGTACACAACACATAGTCTCCCAGCAAGGCGTAACTTCCCAGACCACTCCATCTCACCTGGAAACACACAACACAGCTACTGTACACAACACATAGTCTCCCAGCAAGGCGTAACTTTCCAGGCTTCTCCATCTCACCTGGAAACACACAACACAGCTACTGTACACAACACATAGTCTCCCAGCAAGGCGTAACTTTCCAGGCCTCCATTCACCTGGAAACACACAACACAGCTACTGTACACAACACATAGTCTCCCAGCAAGGCGTAACTTCCCAGACCACTCCATCTCACCTGGAAACACACAACACAGCTAATGTACACAACACATAGTCTCCAGCAAGCGTAACTTCCCAGACCACTCCATCTACCTGGAAACACACAACACAGCTACTGTACACAACACATAGTCTCCCAGCAAGGCGTAACTTCCCAGACCACTCCATCTACCTGGAAACACACAACACAGCTACTGTACACAACACATAGTCTCCCAGCAAGCGTAACTTCCAGGCTTCTCCATCTCACCTGGAAACACACAACACAGCTACTGTACACAACACATAGTCTCCCAGCAAGGCGTAACTTTCAGCACTCCATCTCACCTGGAAACACACAACACAGCTACTGTACACAACACATAGTCTCCCAGCAAGGCGTAACTTTCCAGACTTCCATCTCACCTGGAAAACACAACACAGCTACTGTACACAACACATAGTCTCCCAGCAAGGCGTAACTTCCCAGACCACTCCATCTCACCTGAAACACACAACACAGCTACTGTACACAACACATAGTCTCCCAGCAAGGCGTAACTTCCCAGCCCTCCATTCACCTGAAACACACAACACAGCTACTGTACACAACACATAGTCTCCCAGCAAGGCGTAACTTCCCAGGCTTCTCCATCTCACCTGGAAACACACAACACAGCTACTGTACACAACACATAGTCTCCCAGCAAGGCGTAACTTTCCAGCTTCTCCATCTCACCTGGAAACACACAACACAGCTACTGTACACAACACATAGTCTCCCAGCAAGGCGTAACTTCCAGCTTCCCCATCTCACTGGAAACACAAACACAGCTACTGTACACAACACATAGTCTCCCAGCAAGGCGTAACTTTCCAGGCCTCTCCATCTCACCTGGAAACACACAACACAGCTACTGACACAACACATAGTCTCCCAGCAAGGCGTAACTTCCCAGACTTCTCCATCTCACCTGGAAACACACAACACAGCTACTGTACACAACACATAGTCTCCCAGCAAGGCTACTTCCAGACCCTCCATCTCACCTAAAACACACAAACAGCTACTGTACACAACACATAGTCTCCCAGCAAGGCGTAACTTTCCAGGCTTCTCCATCTCACCTGGAAACACACAACACAGCTACTGTACACAACACATAGTCTCCCAGCAAGGCGTAACTTTCCAGCCACTCCATCTCACCTGGAAACACACAACACAGCTACTGTACACAACACATAGTCTCCCAGCAAGGCGTAACTTTCCAGACCACTCCATCTCACCTGAAACAACAACACAGCTACTGTACACAACACATAGTCTCCCAGCAAGGCGTAACTTTCCAGGCTTCTCCATTCACCTGGAAACACACAACACAGCTACTGTACACAACACATAGTCTCCCAGCAAGGCGTAACTTTCCAGCTCTCCATCTCACCTGGAAACACACAACACAGCTACTGTACACAACACATAGTCTCCCAGCAAGGCGTAACTTCCAGACCACTCCATCTCACCTGGAAACACACAACACAGCTACTGTACACAACACATAGTCTCCCAGCAAGGCGTAACTTTCCAGACCACTCCATCTCACCTGGAAACACACAAACAGCTACTGTACACAACACATAGTCTCCCAGAAAGGCGTAACTTTCCAGACCACTCCATCTCACCTGGAAACAACAACACAGCTACTGTACACAACACATAGTCTCCCAGCAAGGCGTAACTTCCAGGCTTCTCATCCCACCTGGAAACACACAAACAGCTACTGTACACAACACATAGTCTCCCAGCAAGGCGTAACTTCCCAGACCACTCCATCTCACCTGGAAACACACAACACAGCTACTGTACACAACACATAGTCTCCAGCAAGGCGTAACTTCCAGACCCTCCATCTCACCTAAAACAACAAACAGCTACTGTACACAACACATAGTCTCCCAGCAAGGCGTAACTTCCAGGCTTCTCCATTCACCTGGAAACACACAACACAGCTACTGTACACAACACATAGTCTCCCAGCAAGGCGTAACTTCCAGCTCTCCATCTCACCTGGAAACACACAACACAGCTACAGTACACAACACATAGTCTCCCAGCAAGGCGTAACTTCAGCCCTTCTCCATCTCACCTGGAAACACACAACACAGCTACTGTACACAACACATAGTCTCCCAGCAAGGCGTAACTTCCCAGCTCTCCATCTCACCTGGAAACACACAACACAGCTACTGTACACAACACATAGTCTCCCAGCAAGGCGTAACTTTCCAGCCACTCCATCTCACCTGGAAACACACAACACAGCTACTGTACACAACACATAGTCTCCCAGCAAGGCGTAACTTCCAGACTTCTCCATCTCACCTGGAAACACACAACACAGCTACTGTACACAACACATAGTCTCCCAGCAAGGCGTAACTTCCAGACTTCTCCATCTCACCTGGAAACACACAACACAGCTACTGTACACAACACATAGTCTCCCAGCAAGGCTAACTTCCAGACCCTCCATCTCACTGAAACACACAAAACAGCTACTGTACACAACACATAGTCTCCCAGCAAGACGTAACTTTCCAGCTTCTCCATCTCACCTGGAAACACACAACACAGCTACTGTACACAACACATAGTCTCCCAGCAAGGTGTAACTTCCCAGCCCTCCATCTCACCTGAAACACACAAAACAGCTACTGTACACAACACATAGTCTCCCAGCAAGGCGTAACTTTCCAGACCACTCCATCTCACCTGGAAACACACAACACAGCTACTGTACACAACACATAGTCTCCCAGCAAGGCGTAACTTTCCAGGCTTCTCCATCTCACCTGGAAACACACAACACAGCTACTGTACCAACACATAGTCTCCCAGCAAGGCGTAACTTCCCAGACCACTCCATCTAACCTGGAAACACACAACACAGCTACTGTACACAACACATAGTCTCCCAGCAAGGCGTAACTTCCCAGACCACTCCATCTCACCTGGAAACACACAACACAGCTACTGTACACAACACATAGTCTCCCAGCAAGGCGTAACTTCCAGACCACTCCATCTCACCTGGAAACAACAACACAGCTACTGTACACAACACATAGTCTCCCAGCAAGGCGTAACTTTCCAGGCTTCTCCATCTCACCTGGAAACACACAACACAGCTACTGTACACAACACATAGTCTCCCAGCAAGGCGTAACTTTCCAGGCTTCTCCATCTCACCTGGAAACACACAACACAGCTACTGTACACAACACATAGTCTCCCAGCAAGGCGTAACTTTCCAGGCCTCCATCTCACCTGGAAACACACAACACAGCTACTGTACACAACACATAGTCTCCCAGCAAGGCGTAACTTCCCAGACCACTCCATCTCACCTGGAAACACACAACACAGCTACTGTACACAACACATAGTCTCCCAGCAAGGCGTAACTTCCCAGACCACTCCATCTCACCTGGAAACACACAACACAGCTACTGTACACAACACATAGTCTCCCAGCAAGGCGTAACTTTCCAGACACTCCATCTCACCTGGAAACACACAACACAGCTACTGTACACAACACATAGTCTCCCAGCAAGGCGTAACTTCCAGGCTTCTCCATCTCACCGGAAACACACAACACAGCTACTGTACACAACACATAGTCTCCCAGCAAGGCGTAACTTTCCAGGCTTCTCCATCTCACCTGGAAACACACAACACAGCTACTGTACACAACACATAGTCTCCCAGCAAGGCGTAACTTTCCAGCTTCTCCATCTCACCTGGAAAACACAACACAGCTACTGTACACAACACATAGTCTCCCAGCAAGGCGTAACTTCCCAGACCACTCCATCTCACCTCGAAACACACAACACAGCTACTGTACACAACACATAGTCTCCCAGCAAGGCGTAACTTCCCAGACCACTCCATCTCACTGGAAACACACAACACAGCTACTGTACACAACACATAGTCTCCCAGCAAGGCGTAACTTCCCAGACCACTCCATCTCACCTGGAAACACACAACACAGCTACTGTACACAACACATAGTCTCCCAGCAAGGCGTAACTTCCCAGACCACTCCATCTCACCTGGAAACACACAACACAGCTACTGTACACAACACATAGTCTCCCAGCAAGGCGTAACTTTCCAGACCACTCCATCTCACCTGGAAACACAACACAGCTACTGTACACAACACATAGTCTCCCAGCAAGGCGTAACTTTCCAGCTTCTCCATCCACACTGAAACACACAACACATAGTCTCCCAGCAAGGCGTAACTTTCCAGGCTTCTCCATCTCACCTGGAAACACACAACACAGCTACTGTACACAACACATAGTCTCCAGCAAGGCGTAACTTTCCAGACTCTCCATCTCACCTGGAAACACACAACACAGCTACTGTACACAACACATAGTCTCCCAGCAAGGCGTAACTTTCCAGGCTTCTCCATCTCACCTGGAAACACACAACACAGCTACTGTACACAACACATAGTCTCCCAGCAAGGCGTAACTTTCAAGGCTTCTCCATCTCACCTGGAAACACACAACACAGCTACTGTACACAACACATAGTCTCCCAGCAAGGCGTAACTTCCAAGCCGCTCCATCTCACTACAAACACACAAAACAGATACTGTACACAACACATAGTCTCCCAGCAAGGCGTAACTTCCCAGACCACTCCATCTCACCTGGAAACACACAACACAGCTACTGTACACAACACATAGTCTCCCAGCAAGGCGTAACTTTCCAGACCACTCCATCTCACCTGGAAACACACACCACAGCTACTGTACACAACACATAGTCTCCCAGCAAGGCGTAACTTTCCAGGCTTCTCCATCTCACCTGGAAACACACAACACAGCTACTGTACACAACACATAGTCTCCCAGCAAGGCGTAACTTCCAAGCCGCTCCATCTCATCTACAAACACACAAAACAGCTACTGTACACAACACATAGTCTCCCAGCAAGGCGTAACTTCCCAGACCACTCCATCTCACCTGGAAACACACAACACAGCTACTGTACACAACACATAGTCTCCCAGCAGGCGTAACTTCCCATACCGCTCCATCTCACTACAAACACACAAAACAGCTACTGTACACAACACATAGTCTCCCAGCAAGGCGTAACTTCCCAGACCACTCCATCTCACCTGGAAACACACAACACAGCTACTGTACACAACACATAGTCTACCAGCAAGGTGTAACTTTCCAGACCACTCCATCTCACCTGGAAACATACAACACAGCTACTGTACACAACACATAGTCTCCCAGCAAGGCGTAACTTTCCAGACTACTCCATCTCACCTGGAAACATACAACACAGCTACTGTACACAACACATAGTCTCCCAGCAAGGCGTAACTTTCCAGACACTCCATCTCACCTGGAAACACACAACACAGCTACTGTACACAACACATAGTCTCCCCAGCAAGGCGTAACTTCCCAGACCACTCCATCTCACCTGGAAACACACAACACAGCTACTGTACACAACACATAGTCTCCCAGCAAGGCGTAACTTTCCAGACCACTCCATCTCACCTGGAAACACACAACACAGCTACTGTACACAACACATAGTCTCCCAGCAAGGCGTAACTTTCCAGACCACTCCATCTCACCTGGAAACATACAACACAGCTACTGTACACAACACATAGTCTCCCAGCAAGGCGTAACTTTCCAGACCACTCCATCTCACCTGAAACACACAACACAGCTACTGTACACAACACATAGTCTCCCAGCAAGGCGTAACTTTCCAGGCTCTCCATCTCACCTGGAAACACACAACACAGCTACTGTACACAACACATAGTCTCCCAGCAAGGCGTAACTTCCCAGACCACTCCATCTCACCTGGAAACACACAACACAGCTACTGTACACAACACATAGTCTCCCAGCAAGGCGTAACTTTCCAAACCACTCCATCTCACCTGGAAACACACAACACAGCTACTGTACACAACACATAGTCTCCCAGCAAGGCGTAACTTCCCAGACCACTCCATCTCACCTGGAAACACACAACACAGCTACTGTACACAACACATAGTCTCCCAGCAAGGCGTAACTTTCCAGACCACTCCATCTCACCTGGAAACACACAACACAGCTACTGTACACAACACATAGTCTCCCAGCAAGGCGTAACTTTCAAGGCTTCTCCATCTCACCTGGAAACACACAAACACAGCTACTGTACACAACACTTAGTCTCCCAACAAGGCGTAACTTCCCAGACCACTCCATCTCACCTGGAAACACACAACACAGCTACTGTACACAACACATAGTCTCCCAGCAAGGCGTAACTTCCCAGACCACTCCATCTACCTGGAAACACACAACACAGCTACTGTACACAAACACATAGTCTCCCAGCAAGGCGTAACTTTCCAGACCACTCCATCTCACCTGGAAACACACAACACAGCTACTGTACACAACACATAGTCTCCCAGCAAGGCGTAACTTTCCAGGCTTCTTCATCTCACCTGGAAACACACAACACAGCTACTGTACACAACACATAGTCTCCCAGCAAGGCGTAACTTTCCAAGGCTTCTCCATCCCACCTGGAAACACACAACACAGCTACTGTACACAACACATAGTCTCCCAGCAAGGCGTAACTTTCCAGGCTTCTCCATCTCACCTGGAAACACACAACACAGCTACTGTACACAACACATAGTCTCCCAGCAAGGCGTAACTTTCCAGACCACTCCATCTCACCTGGAAACACACAACACAGCTACTGTACACAACACATAGTCTCCCAGCAAGGTGTAACTTTCCCAGACCACTCCATCTCACCTGGAAACACACAACACAGCTACTGTACACAACACATAGTCCTCCCAGCAAGGCGTAACTTTCCAGACCACTCCATCTCACCTGGAAACACACAACACAGCTACTGTACACAACACATAGTCTCCCAGCAAGGCGTAACTTCCCAGGCTTCTCCATCTCACCTGGAAAAACACAACACAGCTACTGTACACAACACATAGTCTCCCAGCAAGGCGTAACTTTCCAGGCTTATCCATCTCACCTGGAAACACACAACACAGCTACTGTACACAACACATTGTCTCCCAGCAAGGCGTAACTTCCCAGACCACTCCATCTCACCTGGAAACACACAACACAGCTACTGTACACAACACATAGTCCTCCAGCAAGGCGTAACTTCCCAGACCACTCCATCTCACCTGGAAACACACAACACAGCTACTGTACACAACACATAGTCTCCCAGCAAGGCGTAACTTCCCAGGCTTCTCCATCTCACCTGGAAACACACAACACAGCTACTGTACACAACACATAGTCTCCCAGCAAGGCGTAACTTCCCAGGCCACTCCATCTCACCTGGAAACACACAAAACAGCTACTGTACACAACACATAGTCTCCCAGCAAGGCGTAACTTCCCAGGCTTCTCCATCTCACCTGGAAACACACAACACAGCTACTGTACACAACACATAGTCTCCCAGCAAGGCGTAACTTCCCAAACCGCTCCATCTCACCTGGAAACACACAACACAGCTACTGTACACAACACATAGTCTCCAGCAAGGCGTAACTTCCCAGACAGCTCCATCTCACCTGGAAACACACAGCACAGCTACTGTACACAACACATAGTCTCCCAGCAAGGCGTAACTTCCCAGGCCACTCCATCTCACCTGGAAACACACAACACAGCTACTGTACACAACACATAGTCTCCCAGCAAGGCGTAACTTCCCAGGCTTCTCCATCTCATCTACAAACACACAAAACAGCTACTGTACACAACACATAGTCTCCCAGCAAGGCGTAACTTCCAGGCTTCTCCATCTCACCTGGAAACACACAACACAGCTACTGTACACAACACATAGTCTCCCAGCAAGGCGTAACTTTCCAGACCACTCCATCTCATCTACAAACACACAAAACAGCTACTGTACACAACACATAGTCTCCCAGCAAGGCGTAACTTCCCAGGCTTCTCCATCTCACCTGGAAACACACAGCACAGTTAATGTACACAACACATCATATCACTATATCAATAAAATAAAGTAACATATCTGTCTTGTCAACACACATTGATCTTCAAACTTCCCTTATAAAATGTTAAATTTCATGTGATTTTATCGTGGATTTAGTTATAGGTTTGATTAATGATAAACTGGTAACATACTTAAATTGCGTATGTATTGTAGCCAGACTGTAATTATATTCAATATTAAGTTATTCTAGTATATTTGTATGTTTTAATATTGGTGTGTGACTGTACATTTACAAAGTACAATACTGTTTCTGGGCTATGAATAAGCGTAACATTAAATATATTATTTTATTTATGTAGTTTATATCTAGTTTTGTTATAAACATATTTATAATGTCTACATCTTAGTTCATCAAACAAGATGAGGTAGTGAGTAGATTCTCAACATATCCTATGATTGTTTGCAGCTCCTCGGACAAAGTAGCTAGTGCCTGGTCGCTATCCAGCACCAGTGATCACACTCAGTCCTAAACCACAGGAGAAGATCGTTATCAGCGAAACCAATTTCTTGGCCTATTTCTGATTAATTTAATAATCTAGTTTTAATCTTAAATCCTTGCCTTGTATCCTACTCATATTTAAAAGTTGTTTTATATCGTCATGATGTGTAGTTAATTATGTTTCTCGTCTCCAACAAGTCTTGTTTGTGGCTTGTGCTATATAGAAAGGGTGAAAAAATAAAATAAGAGAGCTAACAATAATGTGCATCAAGCTTATAATGGAATCCTCAGTTCCAGATTTTCTTTACTTGATTCGAATATCATGAAATGGCCACTTGACAAGACAACAACTTTTCAGATCTACTCGTGACATAACTTTGTGTCGTAGAGTTGAATAGTAAATACTTGAACCTTTATCCATGACCAAGTGATTAACGTGAATAACTACTTGTCTCCCTAGTCCGAGCAATGACAATATTTACACTGCAGTTGTCGTCAAACTCATCGAATTTGGGAACTACTTTCAATTTGTCAAATTGTTTCCTGAGCTAACCCCATTAAAAGTTTGCAGTATCGCGTATTAAGTATGTGATCACACTGAGAACACAGATTGGCAACGATAATTTAGATATTATTTCGAGCAACATATCATTTGACAGGGTTAATGAGTTTAAATAATTAGTAACATTTATTTTAACTACAAATAACGATATTAGATTGGAAATTAGGAAAAGAAAACATTCCGAAACTGCATGTTACTACTCGGTCAGTAAGTTGTTGACATCTCCCCTTCTGTCAAGGAATGTTAAACTAAGAATATACAAAACCATAACTTAACCGGTTGTTCTTTAGGGGTGTGAAACGTGGTCTCTTTTACATTCCGAAAACAAATTTAAGGTGTTTGAAAACAATGTGCTTAGGAAGATATATAGTCTAAAAAGGGATGAGACTACTGGGGAGTGTAGGAGATTACATAATGATAAGTTACATGTCCTGTACTCATCACAAGACATTGTTAGGATAATAAAGTCTTGTAGATTACCGTGGACAAGACATGCAGCGCGAATGAGAGATTCTAGAACCTTGTTCAGAGTATTGACTGGCAAACCCAATGAGAAGAGACCAGTGGGAAGACCTAGAAGTAGATGGGAAGATAACATTAGAATGAACCTGAAACATATGGGGTGTAATGAGGTGGACTGGATAGAACTAGCTCAACATAGGGATAGGGTGTAATGAGGTGGACTGGATAGAACTAGCTCAACATAGGGATGGGGTGTAATGAGGTGGGCTGGATAGAACTAGCTCAACATAGGGATAGGGTGTAATGAGGTGGACTGGATAGAACTAGCTCAACATAGAGATGGGGTGTAATGAGGTGGACTGGATAGAACTAGCTCAACATAGAGATGGGGTGTAATGAGGTGGACTGGATAGAACTAGCTCAACATAGGGATGGGGTGTGATGAGGTGGACTGGATAGAACTAGCTCAACATAGAGATGGGGTGTAATGAGGTGGACTGGATAGAACTAGCTCAACATAGAGATGGGGTGTAATGAGGTGGACTGGATAGAACTAGCTCAACATAGGGATGGGGTGTGATGAGGTGGACTGGATAGAACTAGCTCAACATAGAGATGGGGTGTAATGAGGTGGACTGGATAGAACTAGCTCAACATAGGGATGGGGTGTGATGAGGTGGACTGGATAGAACTAGCTCAACATAGAGATGGGGTGTAATGAGGTGGACTGGATAGAACTAGCTCAACATAGAGATGGGTTGTAATGAGGTGGGCTGGATAGAACTAGCTCAACATAGGGATGGGGTGTAATGAGGTGGACTGGATAGAACTAGCTCAACATAGGGATGGGGTGTAATGAGGTGGACTGGATAGAACTAGCTCAACATAGGGATGGGGTGTAATGAGGTGGACTGGATAGAACTAGCTCAACATAGGGATAGGGTGTAATGAGGTGGACTGGATAGAACTAGCTCAACATAGGGATGGGGTGTAATGAGGTGGACTGGATAGAACTAGCTCAACATAGAGATGGGGTGTAATGAGGTGGGCTGGATAGAACTAGCTCAACATAGGGATGGGGTGTGAAGAGGTGGACTGGATAGAACTAGCTCAACATAGGGATAGGGTGTGAATGAGGTGGACTGGATAGAACTAGCTCAACATAGGGATGGGGTGTAATGAGGTGGGCTGGATAGAACTAGCTCAACATAGGGATGGGGTGTAATGAGGTGGGCTGGATAGAACTAGCTCAACATAGGGATGGGGTGTGATGAGGTGGACTGGATAGAACTATCTCAACATAGAGATGGGGTGTAATGAGGTGGGCTGGATAGAACTAGCTCAACATAGGGATGGGGTGTAATGAGGTGGGCTGGATAGAACTAGCTCAACATAGAGATGGGGTGTAATGAGGTGGACTGGATAGAACTAGCTCAACATAGAGATGGGGTGTAATGAGGTGGACTGGATAGAACTAGCTCAACATAGAGATGGGGTGTAATGAGGTGGACTGGATAGAACTAGCTCAACATAGGGATAGGGTGTAATGAGGTGGACTGGATAGAACTAGCTCAACATAGGGATGGGGTGTAATGAGGTGGGCTGGATAGAACTAGATCAACATAGGGATGGGGTGTAATGAGGTGGACTGGATAGAACTAGCTCAACATAGGGATGGGGTGTAATGAGGTGGGCTGGATAGAACTAGCTCAACATAGGGATGGGGTGTAATGAGGTGGGCTGGATAGAACTAGCTCAACATAGGGATGGGGTGTAATGAGGTGGACTGGATAGAACTAGCTCAACATAGAGATGGGGTGTAATGAGGTGGACTGGATAGAACTAGCTCAACATAGGGATAGGGTGTAATGAGGTGGACTGGATAGAACTAGCTCAACATAGGGATAGGGTGTAATGAGGTGGACTGGATAGAACTAGCTCAACATAGGGATGGGGTGTAATGAGGTGGACTGGATAGAACTAGCTCAACATAGAGATGGGGTGTAATGAGGTGAACTGGATAGAACTAGCTCAACATAGAGATAGGGTGTAATGAGGTGAACTGGATAGAACTAGCTCAACATAGGGATAGGGTGTAATGAGGTGGACTGGATAGAACTAGCTCAACATAGAGATAGGGTGTAATGAGGTGAACTGGATAGAACTAGCTCAACATAGGGATAGGGTGTAATGAGGTGGACTGGATAGAACTAGCTCAACATAGGGATAGGGTGTAATGAGGTGGACTGGATAGAACTAGCTCAACATAGAGATGGGGTGTAATGAGGTGGAATGGGTAGAACTAGCTCAACATATGAATAGGGTGTAATGAGGTGGACTGGATGGAACTATCTCGAGGGATACGGACTTTCGTAAGTGCAGCAATGAATTTACTAGGTCTTAGTGACATATAATACGAAAGTAATGTAAGGGGGGTTTGCCAACACACCTTTTTTCTGTTGGGTGGAGGCTATGTGCCTTGGATTCGTAATTATTGTAATGGAAATTATGTACTATTTAGTACTAGTAAACACAATTTATAGTAATTTAACAAAATTATAGTCATGTTTTTAAACATGTTATGTATCTTACTGTGAAGAACAGTACACACTTTCGTCCACACACTTGTTTAGTATTTGTTTAGTAATGTGCTGCTCCTATTCGAATTCATTTATCAAGAGGTTTATCTGTGAGCCTAATTCTGCAGTTGTTTCCCCCCGCCTTCAGTTGTAAATGATAACTCAGACAGGTAGATCAGAACAACGCCTTCCCTAGGAGTGCAACACGAACCAGAACTGGATACATTCCCAACAAGACAAGAGGCCACATATCCTAAACTTGAGACAACTCTCTTCAACAGTAATTTAGTTTAGAAAGTGTTAAACAATTTGTTTGGGCGATATAATGTCCAACCGCACCGATCGGATCGCGAACTAAAGTGACAGTCAAGTCTTGTCTGGTTTACCGGTGACTTGGGAGGTTAAGGTTCGAAACAAGGCCAGATGCACTGAAGAGATTTTATTTTAAATAAATACTCTCTTTACCGCCAAGATAATTTGATTACACTTAAACTTTTATCTTCCTTTTCTCTAACTCGTCCATGTAAAGAGGGAGTAAGGAAAGCAGTTTCCAATCCTCGTGGACTGCTGTGCTGCTCAAGGTGATATTTGGAGGGGAACATACCGTGACTAGAGGGAGGAGTGGAAGCAGTTCCAATCCACGTGGACTGCTGTGCTGCTCAAGGTGATATTTGGAGGGGAACATACCGTGACTAGAGGGAGGAGTGGAAGCAGTTCCAATCCTCGTGGACTGCTGTGCTGCTCAAGGTGATATTTGGAGGGGAACATACCGTGACTAGAGGGAGGAGTGGAAGCAATTCCAATCCTCGTGGACTGCTGTGCTGCTCAAGGTGATATTTGGAGGGGAACATACCGTGACTAGAGGGAGGAGTGGAAGCAGTTCCAATCCTCGTGGACTGCTGTGCTGCTCAAGGTGATATTTGGAGGGGAACATACCGTGACTAGAGGGAGGAGTGGAAGCAGTTCCAATCCTCGTGGACTGCTGTGCTGCTCAAGGTGATATTTGGAGGGGAACATACCGTGACTAGAGGGAGGAGTGGAAGCAGTTCCAATCCTCGTGGACTGCTGTGCTGCTCAAGGTGATATTTGGAGGGGAACATACCGTGACTAGAGGGAGGAGTGGAAGCAGTTCCAATCCTCGTGGACTGCCGTGCTGCTCAAGGTGATATTTGGAGGGGAACATACCGTGACTAGAGGGAGGAGTGGAAGCAGTTCCAATCCTCGTGGACTGCTGTGCTGCTCAAGGTGATATTTGAAGGGGAACATACCGTGACTAGAGGGAGGAGTGGAAGCAGTTCCAATCCTCGTGGACTGCTGTGCTGCTCAAGGTGATATTTGGAGGGGAACATACCGTGACTAGAGGGAGGAGTGGAAGCAGTTACAATCCTCGTGGACTGCTGTGCTGCTCAAGGTGATATTTGGAGGGGAACATACCGTGACTAGAGGGAGGAGTGGAAGCAGTTCCAATCCTCGTGGACTGCTGTGCTGCTCAAGGTGATATTTGGAGGGGAACATACCGTGACTAGAGGGAGGAGTGGAAGCAGTTCCAATCCTCGTGGACTGCTGTGCTGCTCAAGGTGATATTTGGAGGGGAACATACCGTGACTAGAGGGAGGAGTAGAAGCAGTTCCAATCCTCGTGGACTGCTGTGCTGCTCAAGGTGATATTTGGAGGGGAACATACCGTGACTAGAGGGAGGAGTGGAAGCAGTTCCAATTCTCGTGGACTGCTGTGCTGCTCAAGGTGATATTTGGAGGGAACATACCGTGACTAGAGGGAGGAGTGGAAGCAGTTCCAATCCTCGTGGACTGCGTGCTGCTCAAGGTGATATTTGGAGGGGAACATACCGTGACTAAGGAGAGTGGGAGCGTCCAAACTCGTGACTGCGTGCTGTCAAGGATTGAAGGGACAACGGACTGGGAGTGAGCATCCAATCCTCGTGGACTGCTGTGCTGCTCAAGGTGATATTTGGAGGGGAACATACCGTGACTAGAGGGAGGAGTGGAAGCAGTTACAATCCTCGTGGACTGCTGTGCTGCTCAAGGTGATATTTGGAGGGGAACATACCGTGACTAGAGGGAGGAGTGGAAGCAGTTCCAATCCTCGTGGACTGCTGTGCTGCTCAAGGTGATATTTGGAGGGGAACATACCGTGACTAGAGGGAGGGATTGGAAGCAGTTCCAATCCTCGTGGACTGCTGTGCTGCTCAAGGTGATATTTGGAGGGGAACATACCGTGACTAGAGGGAGGAGTGGAAGCAGTTCCAATCCTCGTGGACTGCTGTGCTGCTCAAGGTGATATTTGGAGGGGAACATACCGTGACTAGAGGGAGGAGTGGAAGCAGTTCCAATTCCTCGTGGACTGCTGTGCTGCTCAAGGTGATATTTGGAGGGGAACATACCGTGACTAGAGGGAGGAGTGGAAGCAGTTCCAATCCTCGTGGACTGCTGTGCTGCTCATGGTGATATTTGGAGGGGAACATACCGTGACTAGAGGGAGGAGTGGAAGCAGTTCCAATCCTCGTGGACTGCTGTGCTGCTCAAGGTGATATTTGGATGGGAACATACCGTGACTAGAGGGAGGAGTGGAAGCAGTTCCATCCTCGTGGACTGCTGTGCTGCTCAAGGTGATATTTGGAGGGAAACATACAGTGACTAGAGGGAGGAGTGGAAGCAGTTCCAATCCTCGTGGACTGCTGTGCTGCTCAAGGTGATATTTGAAGGGGAACATACCGTGACTAGAGGGAGGAGTGGAAGCAATTCCAATCCTCGTGGACTGCTGTGCTGCTCAAGGTGATATTTGGAGGGGAACATACCGTGACTAGAGGGAGGAGTGGAAGCAGTTCCAATCCTCGTGGACTGCTGTGCTGCTCAAGGTGATATTTGAAGGGGAACATACCGTGACTAGAGGGAGGAGTGGAAGCAGTTCCAATCCTCGTGGACTGCTGTGCTGCTCAAGGTGATATTTGGAGGGAAATACGGATAGGAGGAGGAGCAGTTCAACCGTGACTGCTGAGTGCAAGGTGATTGGAGGAAATACGGAAGAGGGAGGAGTGAAAGCAGTTTCGTGTCCAGATATTGTCCTCTCTACGGTCAGGAGAGTTGACGAGGGAAGCTTTTAAAACTCTGGTCTCGGCTCTCAGCACTTTCCCTGACTTGCAAGTCCCCTGGGCATGGGGCGGGTCTCGGTAGGGGGTGGGAGCCGTACATCGCTCACTATCAAACAATACAGCTCCAGCCCTTCGTCTCTACGTACTTGTACAGATTACGTCATCAAAAGTAGCCTAAAAAAGGGTCGCTGATATTTTATTAATATTCATTTTCCGCAGTGTTGTAGAAGCAATTCCCAGACAGTTTAGCGAGTAGTTTCGGGTGTTTAAATTTAAATTTCAATCAAATTGATTCTTGTTCATTAATGTTCTTGGTGTTTAACACAGGACGGTTTGACCTTGATGCAGCCATCACGTGACTCGATGTTTCCGAAGGGGGAGAACTGTAAGTAGAGACACAGAAATCTCGCAAAACATGTTTTACCAACATTTACTTAGATTTAATTTAGCACAGCGTCGTACTACCCGTTTGGGTTATACGCTTGAGCACTAATTACGCTAATGGGTTAGGAATTAGAAGGTTATATTTATAGGAAGAATAACCACATGAGTTTAACGGAAACGTGAGTCTAACGGAAACATGAGTTTAACGCTAGTGTATTTGGCTTTGATAAGAGAGAATGAGGTTCGATCGCTGACAAGATGTACTGAGAGATTTGTACTGTCTTTTCCATAGCGATAGCTTGGGCATTTCACTAAAATTCATCGTCATCCACATTTCTTAGATTATTTAGCATAAAATTAGAATGATACCCATACTAGAAAAAAGGTAAGCCATTTAATATTATAGGAAGAAGAATTATATCGCCTATGTAATTTAAAATGATCATAGTGAATGTCAGGTTCGTCTGAGCACAAGCGAGCTCGATCGTTGTGTTTTATTATACTGTAAATATTTTACATGCACTTTCTGAGCCAACTGATTAAATTAGCACATGACTTACACACATACTTAATATACAACAATCAGTTTGTTGGCCCTCAATTTACCACTGTGAAAGAGGAAGTCTATATAGAACTTGTTGT
Organism: Timema cristinae; assembly: GCA_039000515.1. NCBI lineage: Eukaryota > Metazoa > Arthropoda > Insecta > Phasmatodea > Timematidae > Timema > Timema cristinae. The sequence continues at coordinate 12,756,134 of JBCFYV010000003.1, forward strand.
TCAAAGAGTAGAGTAGAGTCTCAATAATCCGACCAAAACTGGACCGACAGGGAGTCGGATTACCAAAATGTCGGATAGTACATAAACAGGTGATGGAGGAGGAGGTGGTCCAAATTAATGTAAATAGAAGTGCAGAATAGGCATGAACTAGGGTTTGTTAGTAATTATTCCTTTTAAGGCTTGAAGTTTTTCTTCAATTCAAGAAAACACTTTTTTTTTATCTTTTACCTTGCCATATTTCTCACACAGTAAAATTACACTAATGTGCAAATGCAAAACTCACCGATATTATGAACAAGTGGAGTGCAAAACTCACCGATATTATGAACAAGTGGAGTGCAAAACTCACCGATATTATGAACAAGTGGAATGCAAAACTCACCGATATTATGAACAAGTACAGTGCTAAACTCACCGATATTATGAACAAGTACAGTGCAAAACTCACCGATATTATGAACAAGTGGAGTGCAAAACTCACCGATATTATGAACAAGTGGAGTGCAAAACTCACCGATATTATGAACAAGTGGAATGCAAAACTCACCGATATTATGAACAAGTACAGTGCTAAACTCACCGATATTATGAACAAGTACAGTGCAAAACTCACCGATATTATGAACAAGTGGAGTGCAAAACTCACCGATATATGAACAAGTACAGTGCAAAACTCACCGATATTATGAACAAGTACAGTGCAAAACTCACCGATATTATGAACAAGTGGAGTGCAAAATCACGATATATGAACAAGTACAGTGCAAAACTCACCGTATATTATGAACAAGTACAGTGCAAAACTCACCGAAATTATGAACAAGTACAGTGCGAAACTCACCGATATTATGAACAAGTACAGTGCAAAACTCACCGAAATTATGAACAAGTGGAGTGCAAAACTCACCGATTAATGAACAAGTACAGTGCAAAACTCACCGATATTATGAACAAGTACAGTGCAAAACTCACCGATATATGAACAAGTGGAGTGCAAAACTCACCGATATTATGAACACGTAGAGTGCAAAACTCACCGATATTATGAACAAGTGGAGTGCAAAACTCACTGATATTATGAACACGTAAGTGCAAAACTCACCGATATTATGAACAAGTGGAGTGCAAAACTCACCGATATTATGAACAAGTACAGTGCAAAACTCACCGATATTATGAACAAGTGGAGTGCAAAACTCACCGATATTATGAACAAGTACAGTGCAAAACTCACCGATATTATGAACAAGTACAGTGCAAAACTCACCGATATTATGAACACGTAGAGTGCAAACATTCGCTACAGAGCTACAACCACGGAGGTATGTCCCTCACAGACAAAGAAACGAGGAAGATAATATACGTGCAGATACTGCACGTCATGAGGATATGTCGGATAACCAAAGGTCGGATTATCGAGACTTTACTATAATTCAGATTTAATGCACCTACATTTACGAACACTGATAGTAGTAGTAGTATACCAACGTGGGATTCTATCCCCAAACTTTCCATAGACTGCCAACGCGAATATATGAGCCTAACATCTAGTCCCCGTGTCCACCAAGTCGAGTACGTCTAATATATAGAGAAAAAGAAGCGTAGCTCATATTTATATTATATTTTGTAACTTTATGACCACACTTTATTTTTATAATAATAACTATCCTAAAATATTAGATCTCATATGTGGTGGATATCACGTTGGCGGACGTATACAATACCAAGCTGCGACTTGCAGTTTTAACATTGTTCATTTCATGGTGTTATGATGTTCATTTCTAGGTGTTATGATGTTCGTTTTCATGGTGTTATGATGTTAATTTCATGGTGTTATGATGATTATACAACAATGACAATATGAAATGTATCCTAGAAGAACTGAAGCTTGGAACTTTTTGAACTTGGACTGGGACTTTAGTTTTGATGAATAAAATGGGGAAAAGTGAAGCTACAACTACTCTAGCAATAAAACTGGAATTAATATGGTAATATTGTGCGGAAGTTTATTTAACGAATGTGTAAAATAAGGCCAGAGACCAGCTACAATGAGAAACCCTGAACGTTTCAATTTTTAGGTAGAATACCAATTTGACTATGGTTTACCAAGTTTTGACAAGGAAATTTCAGCATCGGTGAGACCAAACCGAGAACAATTCTATATATTATTATTCTCATTATGAAAAAATCATAGCTTGAGTTGTTAACATTTATCTGCAGAACGACAATTTTAAATTACTTTAAACTCCTTACAATTTATTACATGGAACGTAATATTTGTTGTTCGCATAAAATAACCAAATATCTAATCTTTAAAGATGTAGCTGGTAAAACTAATATCATTTTAAATGAAGCATGTTTGTAATATTAACATTATAATTATAAAAGGCGCCTATGGGTAGGATTATAGGATGAGAGGGAAATCTAAATTAACTATACAATTGTTTTTTTTCATTTACTATGCAGTACACTTTATATTTTAACATGTACTGTGCATGCATAGCTCTATGTGATTTATACTAAGCAATGTAGAATTCAATAGAGATCAGGAAAGTGTAGGCCATGGGAATGAAGTTTGTGAGGAGCATGTTAGCTGTCACGAGAAGAAACAAGATTAGGAATAAAGTTATCCGAGAAAGAGAGTACAGGAAGTACATGAGATAGTAGAGGGAGCAAGACTGAGATGGTATGGACATATAATGTGAATTGAGAAGGAGAGGATGCGAAAGAGAATGTTGGAAATGAAGTATGTAGGAATAAGATCACGAGGGAGGTCAATAAAGGGGTGGGAGGAGCAGATAACAGAAAGTGTTCAAGTGAGAGGAGAAGAATGGAAGAAATTAAAGTAGGAAGAATAGTGGAAGGAAACTAAACAGTCCCTAAACTGACCATGCACAGAATGAGTAAATCAGTAGAGTTACAATGACATGGATACGGTAAAAAAAAAAAAACTTCTAGAAAAAGAACGCCAGTAGGACAGAAAGAGACGAGAGAGTAAGACAAGGAAAGAGACTACATCCACATGGCTCATGGCTGAAATAAGATTGAAATAAGTGACGGGAAGATAAAGGAAGTAAGACAGAAAAAGAAAGTAGGTTCAAAAACTGCATATGCTGATGCCACAGAATTAGAAACACCGCTGGGGTTTCTATCTACTCTTGTGTGCAGTCCCTTGGAAAAAGCAGTAAGTAAATTTTAAAAAATACTTCCCTGCAACCCCTGGAAAAAATTGCTGTCATCAAAAAACTAGTGTATGATAATTTTAAAGAATTCTATGCTTAAAGTATTCTTTCTAATGATTTGGAGGGGGGGAGGTTGTGAAGCATGCATTATCTGAAGAGAGATTAGAAACAGCGAGACATTTTATCAACGTGATGATATTATTCGCCAGCCTGCAAGTATATAAACAATTAAGATCTATAAAAACCCAAAAACAGAGGAGAGGATGTTGTGTTAGAAGCACTGCATGAACATGACTGTTAAGAGAGGCTATTTCTTATTTGTGTCAGAAAACCTTGACACTAAAGTTAAAATTGCCCAATTTTATGACTTTCACCTCACTTATGTTATGTTGACTAGTGTGATGCCACACAATGTGTGTGTTTGCAAATATCACGGCAGTTTTAATTACAGTGTTAAAGCTGTAAACAAGAAAGCTCAGTACTTTCCAAATTCTGGTGCTAAACTACTTGATCTAAAAAATTAAAAATTCATGCTAGGGAACTGTAGCAGATGTACCACTAACCTCCTCACTCTGAATGATGAAAATGTCTCCTGCAATCTAATTTGGGGTAAATGGGCTGAAGATTGAAGGACAACCTAAAATAGTTGCAACTGAAGGAACACTTGAGGAAGCTGTCCATGAGCTAAGCTCCCAGATGAATCATTTTTACACACACGTGTACCTGTGTTAAGAGAAGCCAGTCTCAAACGTTCACTGAGGTAACAGAGACCTTGCAAGCAGGTGAGAATGTGTTGCCAATTGATTTTGCAGAAAACTCTTCAGCCATGACACGGGACGAAATACAGTCAGCACACTGGAATAATAAACTAATCAAAGTCTTTACTGCTTGCGCCTGGCTCCCTGGCGATGAAATTCGTTCTTTTTGCATTGTAACTGATGTTTTGAGCCACGATAACTAGGCTGATTTTACCTGTCTTAAAAGAATCATCAATTAGCTGAAACGGGAATTAAATGATTTAGAGGCAATAAATATATTCTCCGATGGTGCAGCATCACAATTATAAAAATATGTTCATATTAACAAATATTTGTTATATGCCAGATGACTTCAGTCTAGAGGGAGTGTGGTGCATTTTTGCCACCTCCCACGGCATGGAAGTTGATGGGATTCGCGCAGTTGTGGAAAGGGTTGTGTGGAGAAGAGTGAAGCAACACATGGTTCAGATTGATAATGCTAAATATTTTGTAGCAATGACTCGTTCTTTAGTAGAAAATGGTAACATAATACACCTTTTACCGAAAAAAGTTGATAAAAATAAAGAGATGTTGGATATAAATAAAGATATGTTAGATGAAAGATGGTAGTTCCCAATTGGTATTGAGAAGGTACAGTCGATACACTTTTTGAAGGGCTACAATAAGTAAAGTTTAATTGTAGGACGCACTTTTCGGTCAGAGTGCAAAGTTTTCAATCTTGACTTCTCAGATGTCTACTCGGAGAGAGATTCTGGCAGTAAAGCTTGTAAAACTTTACCAATGGATGCACCCAACGGCATGGCTCCGACAAAGGCTCCTACAGTTGTACACATAACGGCAGGTGCTATTTTGTTAGTCGGATTCACAACATCCAAAAGTAGGAAGACTGACATTTCAATCTACTACATATATTCTGGTGTTTCTGAGACTCTCTTGAAGGTGATGGGGAGGTGAAAGTGAAGTTTTTGAGGATTATAGAAAACCAAAGAAAAGTACATTTTGTTGGTGACTTTTGACCAGATTCTTGGAGTATTACAAACACCAGAGATTAAAAAAAAATCAGAAACAGTATTTTCTAAGAATTACCTAGTGAAGTTGATGTGTATGCATAGTGAGATCTAATTCAATTGAGTTTTCAATAGGAATAGGAAGAAAATGATTCTAGGAAAATTCTTTGGAATGGTCCAATAGATTAATAATCAGATTTATAGGTTACAAAGGTTTCAGAATGTTTTAAATATTTGTTTACAACTATTTATGTTTTTTTAAATACTTTAGAAAGGTGTTACGGTCCATAAATGTGCACTGTTTCCCACCCGTAACGGAGTAAATATTAATACATATAAAATCTAATAATTTATTTACTTCGTTTTTAATTGGAATGTTCAGATCAAAAGTTTACCATTTCAGAATTAATGACTTTTTTTTCCGTAAATTTAGGGAGTTTCCTTAAAATCATCTGCTGTGTCACAAGGCATGTTTTTTTCGTCTCACCCGATACAATAGTATAAGATAAATAATTTCACACCTAAAAGGCAAAATATAATTTTCTCATAGGTAGAAACCATCTTAACATATTAATGACAACTTCTAATTTATATGATACTAGATAGCTGTTGCCCGCAGCTTTGCTCGCGTGGAAGTTGATTATATACAAATACGAAAATATACATATGTATTTACAGATTAATTAAAAATATTACGTTACGTTGATGACCATAACTTGACCTCAGATCAAAAATAATGCAAGTCCGATACAAACTTTCACCCCCTTTTTCATCCCTTATTAAATAAAATTTCCAAAATTCCTGAAACACGTATTTATTTGTTTTACGTCAATAACCGAAATACAAAATTTTGTTTATGTAACTTTCAAAATGACGGACTTTCATACATATTATCATACATATTATCATCCCCTATTTTGACCCCTTTGGGGTGTAATTTTCTAAAATCCTTTCTTAGTGGGTGCCTACATAACAAAATGAATATACAGTCCGAATTTCATGCTTGTAGCCTTGATAGTTTGCGCTCGGCGATGATGAATCAGTCAGTCAGTCAGTCAGTCAGTCAGTCAGTCAGGACATGTTATTTTATAAGTATAGATGAGATATCGACTCTCAAAATTATAGAAACATAGTGCAAGTGTCCGACAAGTGAAGATTGAATGCCCCAATAGCGTTAGTATTATATATATATATAGTCACAGCCTCTTACTACCTGCTCAGGTTACACCCATGTTTGATAAATTACTATAACGGGAGGTAGAGATAATCTGCCCCAGTTTGCATTTAGGGAGAGTGGGAAACCATTATAAAAAGCCACCCTGAGTAGACTTGACCAGGATTCGAACTCCCATCTCCCCATCTTCAGCAGACCAGCCTATCACGAGAGTGACACCTTAGACCATTCGGCCATTTAAGCGGGTATTAAATAATTACTCGAGGAAATAAGGATACCTAAATAACTACTTTTTAAAAGTCTGGAGTTGTACAACCACAATAATACCTGTCTGTATTAGAGTTTGTTTCCCTTGCAACATCTGAAAACCTAAAGGCTATCTCAAACCTCCCCCTGCTGTAGGATGTCACTAAAGGAACTTGAGTGTAGGGGTCATGTAAAGCTAGAGAAGGGGTATATAATTGGGGTGTTGGGAGAAGGGAGGAAGAAGTGATCCGATACTCACACAGACAATTAGTAGCAGCGAGAGAAGAGATTGTGGGAGTAAGGGAGGCGGGCTCTTGGGCGTTAAGAGGAGAACCGCACATAACATCTACTGTGAGAAGTGGCTACCAATAATGACACGAGGTATTCTAGAGGAGAACACCACATTCTCTGTTAGACATGGTTGCCAACATGGACACGAGGTATTCTAGAGGAGAACATCACATTCTCTGTTAGACATGGTTGCCAACATGGACACGAGGTATTCTAGAGGAGAACACCACATTCTCTGTAAGACATGGTTGCCAACATGGACACGAGGTATTCTAGAGGAGAACACCACATTCTCTGTTAGACATGGTTGCCAACATGGACATGAGGTATTCTAGAGAAGAACACCACATTATCTGTAAGACATGGTTGCCAACATGGACACGAGGTATTCTAGAGGAGAACACCACATTCTCTGTTAGACATGGTTGCCAACATGGATACGAGGTATTCTAGAGGAGAACATCACATTCTCTGTTAGACATGGTTGCCAACATGGATACGAGGTATTCTAGAGGAGAACATCACATTCTCTGTTAGACATGGTTGCCAACATGGACACGAGGTATTCTAGAGGAGAACACCACATTCTCAGTTAGACATGGTTGCCAACATGGACACGAGGTATTCTAGAGGAGAACACCACATTCTCTGTTAGACATGGTTGCCAACATGGACACGAGGTATTCTAGAGGAGAACATCACATTCTCTGTTAGACATGGTTGCCAACATGAACACGAGGTATTCTAGAGGAGAACATCACATTCTCTGTTAGACATGGTTGCCAACACGGACACGAGGTATTCTAGAGGAGAACACCACATTCTCTGTTAGACATGGTTGCCAACACGGACACGAGGTATTCTAGAGGAGAACACCACATTCTCTGTTAGACATGGTTGCCAACATGAACACGAGGTATTCTAGAGGAGAACACCACATTCTCTGTTAGACATGGTTGCCAACATGGACACGAGGTATTCTAGAGGAGAACACCACATTCTCTGTTAGACATGGTTGCCAACACGGACACGAGGTATTCTAGAGGAGAACATCACATTCTCTGTTAGACATGGTTGCCAACATGGACACGAGGTATTCTAGAGGAGAACACCACATTCTCTGTTAGACATGGTTGCCAACATGGACACGAGGTATTCTAGAGGAGAACACCACATTCTCTGTTAGACATGGTTGCCAACATGGACACGAGGTATTCTAGAGGAGAACACCACATTCTCTGTTAGACATGGTTGCCAACATGGACACGAGGTATTCTAGAGGAGAACATCACATTCTCTGTTAGACATGGTTGCCAACATGGACACGAGGTATTCTAGAGGAGAACACCACATTCTCTGTTAGACATGGTTGCCAACATGAACACGAGGTATTCTAGAGGAGAACACCACATTCTCTGTTAGACATGGTTGCCAACACGGACACGAGGTATTCTAGAGGAGAACACCACATTCTCTGTTAGACATGGTTGCCAACATGGACACGAGGTATTCTAGAGGAGAACACCACATTCTCTGTTAGACATGGTTGCCAACATGGACACGAGGTATTCTAGAGGAGAACACCACATTCTCTGTTAGACATGGTTGCCAACACGGACACGAGGTATTCTAGAGAGAACATCACATTCTCTGTTAGACATGGTTGCCAACATGGACACGAGGTATTCTAGAGGAGAACACCACATTCTCTGTTAGACATGGTTGCCAACATGGACACGAGGTATTCTAGAGGAGAACACCACATTCTCTGTTAGACATGGTTGCCAACATGGACACGAGGTATTCTAGAGGAGAACACACATTCTCTGTTAGACATGGTTGCCAACATGGACACGAGGTATTCTAGAGGAGAACACCACATTCTCTGTTAGACATGGTTGCCAACATGAACACGAGGTATTCTAGAGGAGAACACCACATTCTCTGTTAGACATGGTTGCCAACACGGACACGAGGTATTCTAGAGGAGAACACACATTCTCTGTTAGACATGGTTGCCAACAGGGGCACGAGGTATTCTAGAGGAGAACACCACATTCTCTGTTAGACATGGTTGCCAACAGGACACGAGGTATTCTAGAGGAGAACACCACATTCTCTGTAAGACATGGTTTCCAACATGGACATGAGGTATTCTAGAGAAGAACACCACATTCTCTGTAAGACATGGTTTCCAACATGGACACAAGTAAAGGAAATAACGATTGGAAATTAAAAAAAAAAAATTCTCAAATATAATACTCAATATGTACAATGGCTACGCACTCTGGGCTCAGTCTTATTTATCAGTTTCCACAAAAGAAACTAGATACAGCTCTTGTTATAAAATATGTTCTGCCCCCACGTGACAGTTTACAACGTCTATTGAGACATGCGATAAAAAGCCAATATGTTTATCAGTCTTATTTATTTACATTGTGAAGGTACAGATGTAACTCGGCCGATGAACATAATAAAGTAATTTCTACCCCTGATGCACGTCACTTTGTGTCCAGCAGTGGGATTACGGTAATTGTTGTAGGGACGAGAGTTGGGATCCGGGATTGCAATGGCATTAATTCTGCTGACGACTGGCACGTGGCCCTCACATACACATGGGCAATACTATAACATCGTAGGGGACACCTGTAAGGATGGATGGATCGGCCTAAGGAGACACATGACCTTGGAACACTTGGTAATAAGTGTAATCCGAGGCCAGCACCATCGGGCGCCCAGACCACCAGTTGATCTGAGAGGATGGTTATTATGTAGCCATCCAGTGCGGCCAACAAACAAACACGTGCACCCCTAAGCGAAAGCTTGAAAAGCATCCAGTTTAAATCCAGTGAACTGCATTAGTTTTTAAGTTAGCATGTAAGGTATTGCAGTATTAGTATTAGTAGTAGTAGTAATACTAGTAATAGTAGTATAGTAGTAGTAGTAGTAGTAGTAGTAGTAGTAGCTATTTTAGAACAAAGAACCACATTTTTTGTAAATTGAATGTATAATAGAAAACAGAGAATATATAAATATATAATACAATTATAACACTAGGACTAAAATTATATAATTAGATGTTTATTTGTATTTAAATCTATATAATAATAAATACATTTTTGTGTGAGCGACATTTTTCTCTGTCTGAACGATGAGGCCAGTTACAGTTCTCTTTTTGAACGATACTTATCGTCTACCACCAACAAGAAATGTAGAGAGGGGTCGTAAAGCTTGTGGTGGGAAATGAACGATAATAGTTTCATCTCGTTACGTAAGAATGTGAAAGTTTGCAAGTTTTATTATTAATGTTAAACATGGACATGGCCGAGGAAGCTTCCAACAAGAAGAATTTACTGCTGACCAGCAAGTCGAGTTTGTAACTGAGTAAGGAAGAAACTGATTAAATAATACATTTGAAGCATCGCGCTGTATGAAGCAGAAACTTGTACTCTTAGGAAGATCGAAAAGAAACACTTGGAGACCTTTCAAATGTGGTGCTAGAGAATATCAGGTGGACAGACAGAGTGACAAATGAAGTCCTAAGAAGAGTGGGCGAGAAGAGAACCATTATAGATGTAATTCTTCAGTACAAACAGGATTGGACACATCTTTAGGAGGAACTGTCTTCCGTAAGACGTAATAGAAGGAAAGGTAGCAAGAGAGAGGAACTTAGGAAGAAGGAGGATTCAAATATTGGATGACTTGAAGGAAAGAAGAAAATTCTGGGAAGTGAAGGTGGAAGCAGAGGACAGAGCGCATTGGCAGTATAAGCTCAATGACAAAAGGAATGGACCTGTCGTAAGACATAACATTTAATAATAATGGGGGAATGCCAGGCCTCCACCGTGGTTCGGATTCCACGTTAAACTGTAGGTCCTTCATTTCATCTCACAATCACCCTACCATTACACATTAGCGTAAGTGCGTATAACCCGAACGGGTAGTAAGACGCGGCGCTAATAATAATAATAATAATAATAATAATAATAATAATAATAATAATGATATTTCCATTGTAGGGATAAAATAATATAATGTATCACTGATAATAGTCTCGTTCTATTAACATTAAATACAAAACAAAGCAACGTACGTCAATATTAATATTAATATTAAATGAGATAATCTAAGAGCATTGTTTAAGTTATGTGACACATTATTTCCGGTATCTACACATTTATATTATCTTTTATGCCACATAATCCGTATTAAATGACTATAATAATGAATATATATAAATATATATATATATTAACAACAATTTAACGGGAATATACATAATTTGAAACATATATAATATAATAATTATTGAAACTATAGATAAGACAGAAACGTTCTGTTAAAAAAATTTGAGCTAAGCTTAATTTAAATATTTAATTTTTTTAAAGGCTATTGAGTTTAATATAGGCTTATCATTTAAGTACACAATTACGATATCAATAACTTTTAGACACCCAGAAACAACTTGAACCAACTGGTGGACAACCTCACATATAGGAGTACAAAATGATAGACAGCCAAGTGGCCGACATGAGAGAACAAACTGGTAGACAACCTCACATATAGGAGTACAAAATGATAGACAGCCAAGTGGCTGACATGAGAGAACAAACTGGTAGACAACCTCACATATAGGAGTACAAAATGATAGACAGCAAAGTTGCCGACATGAGAGAACAAACTGGTAGACAACCTCTCATAAAGAGTACAAAATGATAGACAGCCAAGTTGCCGACATGAGAGAACAAACTGGTAGACAACCTCTCATAAAGAGTACAAAATGATAGACAGCCAAGTTGCCGACATGAGAGAACAAACTGGTAGACAACCTCTCATAAAGAGTACAAAATGATAGACAGCCAAGTGGCCGACATGAGAGAACAAACTGGTAGACAATCGCACATATTGGAGTACAAATGATAGACAGCCAAGTGGCTGACATGAGAGAACAAACTGGTAGACAACCTCTCATAAAGAGTACAAAATGATAGACAGCCAAGTGGCCGACATGAGAGAACAAACTGGTAGACAATCGCACATATTGGAGTACAAAATGATAGACAGCCAAGTGGCCGACATGAGAGAACAAACTGGTAGACAATCGCACATATTGGAGTACAAAATGATAGACAGCCAAGTGGCCGACATGAGAGAACAAACTGGTAGACAATCGCACATATTGGAGTACAAAATGATAGACAGCCAAGTAGCCGACATGAGAGAACAAACTGGTAGACAACCTCACATATAGGAGTACAAAATGATAGACAGCCAAGTGGCCGACATGAGAGAACAAACTGGTAGACAACCTCACATATAGGAGTACAAAATGATAGACAGCCAAGTTGCCGACATGAGAGAACAAACTGGTAGACAACCTCTCATAAAGAGTACAAAATGATAGACAGCCAAGTGGCCGACATGAGAGAACAAACTGGTAGACAATCGCACATATTGGAGTACAAAATGATAGACAGCCAAGTGGCCGACATGAGAGAACAAGCTGGTAGACAACCTCACATAAAGAGTACAAAATGATAGACAGCCAAGTGGCCGACATGAGAGAACAAACTGGTAGACAATCGCACATATTGGAGTACAAAATGATAGACAGCCAAGTGGCCGACATGAGAGAACAAGCTGGTAGACAACCTCACATAAAGAGTACAAAATGATAGACAGCCAAGTTGCCGACATGAGAGAACAAACTGGTAGACAACCTCTCATAAAGAGTACAAAATGATAGACAGCCAAGTGGCCGACATGAGAGAACAAACTGGTAGACAATCGCACATATTGGAGTACAAAATGATAGACAGCCAAGTGGTCGACATGAGAGAACAAGCTGGTAGACAACCTCACATAAAGAGTACAAAATGATAGACAGCCAAGTGGTTGACATGAGAAACAGTATTTCTGAAACATTGTTTGCAAGTGAAGGGACATGGAAAATAATCAGGAATAGTTTTACTGGTGACTTGGGCCTGCAGTTCACTATATTCCTCTATATATCCATACAATGTTTGTAGAAGTGTGGGTGCATAAACAAATACATGGTACCACCCGTAGAAATGTAAAAATCTTCGTTTGATGTGCAATCATATACTGGTAGAAGGTGGCGTGAGCTTCTCTAGCTTGAGCCTTTTCATTTAATGATACTGGTGTATCCGAAGTTACTTTTCCGAAGTGAAATTTGATGATAGAATTACAACAAGAAACTCTTTTGCATCATCCATCAGTGTTTCAGTGAGGTCTGTTTGACCAAATCTTTGTAGTAGATGTGGTGACAGCTTACTATGCCTTAGAGCTATAAGCTTTGTCCCAAATTTGCTTGTCGTGTCACATCCAGTAATGGAATGTATGGCTGGTAGAGTTTCAATCAAGCTGAGCTCCAGGACTGACACAAGCTTATGAATCGGCACTACACGTGATGTGATACCCTTGCCACAGAGGGCCCATAGCTCAGACAATACCTCCTTTTTAAAAGTTTTAAAGAAATGATACACTGCGCATGAAAAGGCATCAGTGTCTGAGGATGCTATTACAATGCGCTCTACATTTCTAACTGCATGATGTACATGAAGAAGTAGCCGCTCATCAGCCTCCTGCAGGTCAGATTGTCAAGATGAAATGTCTTCTCTCGTTCCATTTTCAAGAAGTATTCTCCTCTGTCCATCCTCACCAAAATACCCAATATAAATAGGCTTACCACTGAAATAATTGCATTTTATCAGGTACTGGGTGAAAAACTGCCCCAACTGGGCAAGAAGAGGGAAGAGGGGTTTCCACTCCGTCAATATTCATGTAATTGGATGGGTGGTTCTTCTTATTTGTTGTTCAGCTGATTTAGTACTATCTTTTTTGTGTACATAAAAATTATGTCAATCCTAGAATAATTTAGTGCAATCGTTTTTATTCTATGAATGATAAGCTTTGCAAGATCAACACAAGTCTCAATAGAATTAAACATCACTAATTGAGTTTCTCGTGAAATTAACATAAAATCAAACAAGGTTGCGATGATGTGAGATGAAGGAGGAGACGTTTTTGAAAGTTGATTCTTTAAGATCTTTCTCTATTTCTTGTACCAAATTTATCCTTTCAGATTTTCCTAGAAATTCATATTTTGTTAAAAAGAACGAAGTAGAAACGTTTTCATAGCACAGAAACTAATCAATGAAGTATCCTCATTCTTGCATCAATTAAATGTAGGACATCAAAAGTCTTATTTTGGGTGTGGATTTTCTTCATGTGTTGCTGAGAATTGGACATATTCATCTTAGCATCTTAATCGAAGAGCTTATTGGACTTATCAACTCATCTTTTTGCCTGAATAGCTTGTATGCTTTTTCTCCCATTTTGTAACATGTAAGCTTGAATTTCTCATGTTCGTCAAAATGTTTACCAGTGACAATGTTGTACAACTTCTCTTGTGCGTCATTTAAATCTAAAGGATTTTTCGTTCATTGATGAAATCCATGATGCCTTCAATGCTTTCCTCATCTGGAAGAGTTAAAGTGGGCGACAATTTATCATGCTAAATGCTATTGTTGTGAATTAGTTGCATTTTCATGAATTAGAGCTTTAATTTTATACCAAACTTGGTCGCATTATCAATTAAATGCTGTTAAACGTTTAAAACCATGTATTATATTTGACAACCATTTTAAAAAAACTGACGACATTCAAGTCATGTAGCCAAGATAAAAAAAACATCAATAGACACATATTTAAAGATATAAATCCTCTATAAGCAAAATTCCAACAGGACATGGGCCGGTCCTCCCACTATAAGGTGAAATGGAAGTGGACGTGACAAAAAATCAGTTTTTTTAAAGTTTTTATTGCACAACTTATTTTGGCCAAAATTAATAGAATATTGCTCCAGTACAAACATAGAATTTAATTTTCTTCACATGTCGGTATCAAAATTTGTTGAATATTTGTCAAGAATGTTCTGTAATTTAATGACAACTTTTTTTATTCATTTAAAAAGTTTGTTAGATATTGCCACCATGCTCATGACAGATATTCAGGAACTGTTGATGTCTCCATGTGAAGAAAATTAAGCTATATGTTTGTACTGGAGCAATATTCTATTTATATTTTGGATTAAAAAAAGTGTTTCCATAAAATGTGTGAAAACACTGCCCTTTTCTCACGTCCCCTACATCCCCACCATAAGTTAACATTACTTTTAATTTCAAATTATTCACTTGCATCTAGGTAAATAGATAGAGTTTAAGAGAGAGAAACAGATCTCACACTATATCATTTAATGCTAACTGCTGAATTTATCTATTCCTATGTTATAATCACGAGTCGATGTTCTAAAAATGACTATATAACTTAATGAAATGTGTGATATTTTACTAGATATTTCAAATGTGTTCATAATGTTTCGAAGAGAAGGATATTCGACCCTGAACGTCAACATTTAGAAGTTTAACCTGCCCCTAAGTAAATATATGCTTTAATGGCTAGTAAATCATCATCCTATTATCTGTTAATTATTGAATTATATGCTATATGCAACTTAAGAAGTAGTTTGAAGTATCGTGTCAACTGAAAACGTATATTTTCTTGAGTTGAGACCTTGTGAATCATAGTGTATGAACTTGTTAAAGTAGTATCTGGAATTACAATATTGCTGAAAGTACTATTGGACTAGTCTCCCCTATAAGCTCCAAGGAGGACCAATAGGTTGCGGTTAGACGCTTCTGTTACCGCGTGGCTCCAACTCCCCGAGGGAGGCGGTTGGTCGCTTGTTGTCGGACGCTCTTCAGTAAATTACTGAGAAAGTGATCGTTACCAGTAATTGGAGTATTTTTACTCGATTACCGACAACAGTTCTCGACACCGGAAGGAGCAACCTTCCTTCTTCCACTCCTCCTCTACTAGGATGTCGTGTCCTGGTTCTAGGATGAAAAATAGAGTCGGTTCTAATTTCCTTTCCTAGAGGTCGATAGGACCTGGTAGGTGATAGCATACAATCGATTATTCCAAAGTAAGCAAAACTTGCCTCAATAGTCTCCTCCAATGATATTTGTATATCTGTGTGAATATTCATCTTGAGGATGTTTAGGTCTGTTTGCATTAATAATCACCAGTGCCTTGGAAAAAGGATCAGATGATCTGTGATCAGTGTCCCAGAACTCCATTTACAGTTGCACTATTAACAATTAGGGCGGAACTTTCGATCAAATCTCTAGTAAATCATAAGTATTCTCTATTAAATCAATTGTTTGATGCTTCGATCTTCGTGTTGATGGGAAAACATCCTATAAGTTTTAAATGTTTACTTATTGGAATAATATTTTCTACAATCTAACTATTCTATTGTTTTACTTGTGCTTTTATTACAAGATATAAACGTATTTACGTAAATAAAAGTGAGAAAATACTCACAAATCCAACCCTAAGAATGGATTTAGGTAATGTTACAATCATCTACAGCACTAGTGTTAGTGTTGCCATGTTTGATGAGAGTTGTGGTCAAACGTTGGTTCAAGACGACTGTTAACCCGAGAGATGAAGTATCATTTACACTGCTCTCTTAGGCTCAGGCAGGACAAACCTATATAACCAACAAAAACAGTTTGATGCCTAGAACCCTTTGCTTAGGGGTGTTGTTAGCGTATTCTACGTGGTATTTCTGGGGGAATTGGTTGTTAGAGAGCTTCGGTTACTAGGGAACGTTGGTTCCGAGAAAACTTTGGTTACTAGGGAACGTTGGTTCCGAGAGAACTTATTACTAGGGAGCTTTGCTTAAGATTTTAAATTGCTAGATAGCGTTGCTATAGAGTGTTAGTTGCTAAATAGAATTTCTATGTAGTGTTTATTGCTACATAGAGTTGCTATTGAGTGTTTATTGCTACATAGAGTTGCTATTGAGTGTTTATTGCTATATAACGTTGCTATGGAGTGTTGATCGCTAGGAAGACTTGCAAGAGATGGTTATTGTGGAACCCTAACAAAGCATATAACGGTCTTTGGACAGGTAAGAATATCGAGTTGTAGACGCCATAAGTATGGAAGGGTAGTTAGTCCCTTGTAGCTTTCTACTTGTAACCAGTGCATCACAAGGCAAGAGTGCGAGGTAAACTCTTCACAAGGTGTCAATTTGTTTTAATGGATGTGTGAGGTGGGCCTCGTTATAGCGACATACCCCTCATTACGCCGACACTCCCAGTTCATATATTCAGCCTCGCCTAAAAGACTCTGGTAAGCGTCTAGTTTACCACTCGAGCTGTTTTAATTGTGCAACTCACCACCTCGGTTTCTAAGAATAAGTGCCAGAACATAATGTTAATTGTTAAGTAACACACCTCCCAGATAATGGTGTAAAATGCTGGCTTAGTATCGACATTTGTAATCATATCTAACACCTAGTTTACATCAAATTAAGTCGATGCACACTCGAGTAGCGTACGATCAGTAGGTTACAAACATTTCCAACTCAAGTGTTAACATTAAACTATACTTGATAGGATTTTAATTTATATTTAAATTAAATAAATAATGTATTTAAATAATTATTTCTTATATGATTAAAAAACAAAATTAATATTATAACGTAACATTATATATACTTTGATAAATTTCTAAATGACTTGTGTAATAAAATTACATAGTATTATGAAATGTTTAAAGTATTTACATTTTGGACAAGGTTGAACGCTGAAACAGAACTTGAGAGGATACAAACAATGTTTGGAGTGGCCCTTTTACCAGTTGATGAATTAATTATTTTTTTCGAAGCTGAAAAGAAGATTTTCTAATAATTTTGAAAATACTTAACGTTTCCCTTTGACAGTTCTCAAATAACCATTTGGAAATCTTAAGACTTATTTGGGTATCCAGTATGATTTTTAAGGATCTGATGAATTAAAAGTTTTAACCACATCGTAAAAAAGTTTTCTAAATTTAGCTGTATCATTTCCAGCTATAATATTATTACCAAGGTTTCACGTTTAATAATCCATGTCTTCAGAATTTATTCGGTTATCCGAGAAGTTATATTTACTTACATGTCAAATTTAAATTTTATACTACACCAAAAAGTGTGTTTGTATAAGCTTTGGGAATGTTTACGAGACCCCTCCTCATTTTCAGTTTCATTTTGAAATTTGAGCTCTATAGATCTTTATGATTGTTTGGGGTAGTCCTTGTACTTGCACAACAAATTTAAATATTATATATCATATTACTTATTGTTGTGATAGAACCTATCACATTTAGAAGTAAATTATTAATTTAGTTTTGGAAGTTAAAAACCATACATTTCCTCATCTGCCCTCTAAATTACTAGCAAATTTCAATTTTATATCTCATCTGGAATTTCATTTATTCATAATCCCCTCCTCCCTCTACTTAACTTAATTATAAATGGGACTCCAGGAAATAGGTATCATTTTCGGATGTTCGTGGTTATCTTAGAGTGGTTCATGTACACTCCGTCGAGATTGAAAGGTAGCAACTTATAGGTTCAGCCCGCGAAGTATACTATACCTCCACACGTGATTGCAAAATAGTTTGCCTAGCTACGCCCAAGGCTTAAGTTAGAGAAGGCATTAAGTCCTTAAATTATTTATTGACTGTTGGAAAGGAGTGATGGGGAAGGATTATGTCTTTTAGCGATGCCCAAAGTGTTTGATTTACTAAATTAATTTTACTTTATTGTTCTGATCATGATAAAATAAATACTTATTAGTTACATACTTAGTTGATTCATTATGTTTGCTCTCATTAACATACGGGTGGCAATTTTTTTAGCTATTAAAATTTGGCACTGCTACCCACATTGATTGTTTTTACAATAGAAAGGTAGGTTTTTATGTTTTGTGTTTTTTAGCATCACGTTTTACTACCCGTTCTGGTAATATGGTTAGTACTAACTACTCTAATGAGTTAGGAATTGGAAAGGTTGAAGTTAGAGGAAGTGAACCCGCATTTGCGTGGAGGGAGAGTGTAAAACCATTTAAGAAAAACTACCCGAGTTCACCCTAGTGAGATTAGAAACTCAATCTCCCCATCTTTGTCAGTCGAGACTTTCTTTATGTTACCATGTAAAACCAATCAATGTGGGTAACAGTGCCAAAATAACGTTTGACATGGTTAAATTTTTAATAGCTAAAAAAAATACCAGCCCGTATGTTAATGAGAGCAAACATAATTAATTAACTTAGTATGTAAATATTAATTATTGATTTTATCATTATCAGAACAATAAAGTAAAATTAATTTAGTAAATCAAACCATTCGGGCATCAAGACATAACACCTCCTCCATCACTCCTTTCCAACAGTCAAGACATAATTTAAGGACTTAAGGCATTCTTTAACTTAGGCCTTGGGCATAGCTAGGCAAACTATTTTGCAGTTATGTGTGGAAGCATCGCATACCTCGCGGGCTGAGTGAATAAGTTGATACCTTTCCATCTTGACGGAGTGTATCTGCACCTTTCAGTTTTCTACCACTATAGAAGCAGTTGCTTCTATTATTTTGGAAATATTAGCCACCAACCATTTATTCAACCCTTGTAGCATGTCAATCAGCCAGATTGGACAGCTACAATTAAATATCAATATTTTGATAATTTCTGACATTAGAAAAGAAAGAAGGGAGTAATATTAACATATTTAAAAGTAATCTACCTCAAAGTTTATTTTTCCTGACTAGATGCAGCCAGATACAATCACGTGTCTCCCTAAATTGAAACACGTGGTTGTTCAAAAAATATTCCCTTTTGATAAATACTGTAGCAGATATCAAAGAAGAGGATTAACATTATCATATTTATGAATAAAATACTTTAGCGCATACCTTTTGCCATTGGATGATGTCGGATGAATTTAAAAAGATTCGCCATGCCGCCTACAAGAAAATATAGTAAAAGGACATCTATATCAGAAATTCTCATAAAAATAATAGCTGAGCCTAAAGAATATAATCAAACCAGATATATTTAAAGAGAAGATGCTTTAGTATCTACTCACCATTTCAAGATGTTCTTGGATTTGTTCGCAACATGTTGGCGGCCTACTGCAGCCACACGTGCTATCATAACTACACCTGACGAAGAAAGAAGTGTAGATTTAAATCTACCCAGTGACCCACTTCCCGTGAGAAGACTAGCGGCAGTCCAAGGAACCATGTTTTCCCCTTTCCCCGCAAGTGACTCTTCCTACATCTTCTTGCCTTCCCCCGCGTTTGTCCATCTCTCTCCTTTTCTATATTTCTGAGTTTATCACCCTTTTTGTTTGGTTTCGTTCAAATCAGATTGTAGAGTATATAAGGCTGCTTCTCAGGTTCACATTATACCCATTCTACTACAACCTAACGTCGAAGGAGGAACTTCTACAGCGTAAATCAACGAAGGAAACGGAGACCATGAAGTGTTGGCCGTCAGATCCACCACCGCGCTGGCTAGGAGGATATAATTCAAATACTTAAGTATCCTGGCAACATCGTTAAGTCCTTATGACTTAGATTCTAGTTTTTGTTGTAAAACTAGGCAATGTCTACTTAGACATGTTTTATAAACTGTATGTTTAGTATCTATAGTCGGAGATGACTTTCATTTGTTTTGATAGTTATATATTATGTTGAGTCAACAGTTAATACATTTCAAGTCTTGTTGACTTCAAAATTAAAAAGGTTTATTTTATTGGATAAATATTGTGTCCTCCAGTCTGAAGGACAAGTCTCTTATGACTAGTATTAGATTTCGTACATCAGTCTTAGCGACTATGTTTCTCTGTATCCTTATGATACAGTCTTTGGCTTCGAATTTAGTAATGTCTTAGTCATAAACTTGCTTACCTCCCCAAGTTCCAATTATTTATTCTGAGTCAATACCTCACATGATGCCATGGATGTCATGTGCATTTGTTTAATATTTGTATGGCTACAACCAGGCTGTATGTCCTGTTTGTTAAATCACATTTGGGTTAATAGAGATCTATGTTTTGAGTTGGTCAAGTAGTCACGCTTCACGTACGATATTAGCTTGGGTGAGCAACCCGTGGAACTCCACTTGTGTCATAATGGGGTCCACGCAAATAATATTCTTTGTCCTTGCCTGTTTTAGGCCTTTATTGTTTTTTGTGTTTCTCTCAGCGTAATTGCATTAGATTTGTTTGTACTATTGAATGCTCTGGCAGTACCGATAGGGAAAAGAACCAGCCATATTACCTGTTTATCGACACCTGTTTGCTAGCCATAGACCACTGTTATCTACAGATCTATCTATTGTTTTTCTTTATCCAAAGTGTTTTGAGAATATTGTATTAACACCCAGTCAAACTAACTGATTAAAATTTACATGTATATCTTGTTCGATACCGTTTGCTAATAACTATTCAATTGTTGCAGCAAGACAATCAAATTTCACAAAGTCTAAATATTTGCAACAAGATTCAAACTTGTAATATTATTGTAAATCTAATTCTTATTATCAGTTTTTTTAATAAAATTATTTATTGTTAAACAAATTATTTTGCATTTATATGTGCTCCTTGTTTATTACTTTATCTAATTACTCCCATAAGGAGTAATGTAACAGCCTAACTAGGAATTTCCAATTTTAAGACTTATTTGGTTCTCTGAAAATATGTCTTATAGCCAGCCGTATGCCATATTTTAGTTTTCTAGCTCATCTAAAAAATAATTAATTAAATCCCCCCATTTTCTTCAACGCCATTTATACAGTTTTCAATTTTGGATTGTTTTAGTAATATATGGAGCAGTCCCTCCACCTTTGTCCATCTTTACATCTTTCCAGGTCATCTAAAAGTGACATCTTTTCCAGAACACACACGCACTTATCTTCTGTTTAATATACCTACACATAAGATGAGGAACACATCAGTTAAATGGAAGGCTAAATAGGTTGTCGTACATTGCAACCAATAGTGAAAAACTAAAACTCAGTATAATAAAATATAGGCTATGTAAAAGTATAGGATATCTGAGTGCACGAACCTAAGTTTTCCTAATTACGTATTCCAACTTTAATGTTCTATGTTTCTTTGTTTCTGAACAACCCACACGTTCCAAAAGGTCATGGTTTATAAGACAAGGACATAGAACAGACAACTATGGTAAGACAGATATCATTCATATATCGTGGTGTATAAGACAAGAACATAGAACAGACAACTATGGTAAGACTGATATCATTCATATGCCGTGGTTAATAAGACAAGGACATAGAACAGACAACTATGGTAAGATTGATATCATTCATATATCGTGGTGTATAAAACAAGGACATAGAACAGACAACTATGTTAAGACTGATATCATTCATATATCGTGGTGTATAAGACAAGGCCATAGAACAGACAACAATGGTAAGACTGATATCATTCATATGTCGTGGTGTATAAGACAAGGACATAGAACAGACAACTATGGTAAGACTGATATCATTCATATGTCATGGTTTATAAGACAAGGTCACAGAACAGACAACTATGGTAAGACTGATATCATTCATATGTCGTGGTGTATAAGACAAGGACATAGAACAGACAACCATGGTAAGACTGATACCATTCATATATCGTGGTGTATAAAACAAGGACATAGAACAGGCAACCATGGTAATACTGATACCATTCATATGTCGTGGTGTATAAAACAAGGACATAGAACAGGCAACCATGGTAAGACTGATATCATTCATATATCGTGGTGTATAAAACAAGGACATAGAACAGGCAACCATGGTAAGACTGATATCATTCATATGTCGTGGTGTATAAAACAAGGACATAGAACAGGCAACCATGGTAAGACTGATATCATTCATATATCGTGGTGTATAAAACAAGGACATAGAACAGGCAACCATGGTAAGACTGATATCATTCATATGTCGTGGTTTATAAAACAAGGACATAGAACAGGCAACCATGGTAAGACTGATATCATTCATATATCGTGGTGTATAAAACAAGGACATAGAACAGGCAACCATGGTAATACTGATACCATTCATATGTCGTGGTGTATAAAACAAGGACATAGAACAGGCAACCATGGTAAGACTGATACCATTCATATGTCGTGGTGTATAAAACAAGGACATAGAACAGACAACTATGGTAAGACTGATATCATTCATATGTCGTGGTTTATAAGACAAGGACATAGAACAGACAACTATGGTAAGACTGATACCATTCATATGTCGTGGTGTATAAAACAAGGACATAGAACAGGCAACCATGGTAAGACTGAAATCATTCATATATCGTGGTGTATAAAACAAGGACATAGAACCGGCAACCATGGTAAGACTGATATCATTCATATGTCGTGGTGTATAAAACAAGGACATAGAACAGGCAACCATGGTAAGACTGATATCATTCATATATCGTGGTTTATAAGACAAGGACATAGAACAGGCAACCATGGTAGGACTGATATCAATCATATGTCGTGGTTTATAAGACAAGGACATAGAACAGGCAACCATGGTAAGACTGATACCATTCATATGTCGTGGTTTATAAGACAAGGACATAGAACAGGCAACCATGGTAAGACTGATATCATTCATATGTCGTGGTGTATAAAACAAGGACATAGAACAGGCAACCATGGTAAGACTGATATCATTCATATATCGTGGTGTATAAAACAAGGACATAGAACCGGCAACCATGGTAAGACTGATATCATTCATATGTCGTTGTGTATAAAACAAGGACATAAAACAGACAACCATGGTAAGACTGATATCATTCATATGTCGTGGTGTATAAAACAAGGACATAGAACAGGCAACCATGGTAAGACTGATACCATTAATATGTCGTGGTTTATAAGACAAGGATATAGAACAGGCAACCATGGTAAGACTGATACCATTCATATGTTGTGGTGTATAAAACAAGGACATAGAACAGACAACCATGGTAAGACTGATATGATTCATATGTCATGGTTTATAAGACAAGGTCACAGAACAGACAACTATGGTAAGACTTATATCATTCATATGTCGTGGTGTATAAGAAAAGGACATAGAACAGACAACCATGGTAAGACTGATACCATTCATATGTCGTGGTGTATAAAACAAGGACATAGAACAGACAACTATGGTAAGACTGATATCATTCATATGTTGTGGTTTATAAGACAAGGACATAGAACAGACAACTATGGTAAGATGATACCATTCATACGTCGTGTTTTATAAGACAAGGACATAGAACAGACAACTATGGTAAGACTGATATCATTTATATGTCGTGGTGTATAAGACAAGGACATAGAACAGACAACTGTGGTAAGACTGATACCATTCATATGTCGTGGTTATAAGACAAGGACATAGAACAGACAACCATGGTAAGACTGATACCATTCATATATCGTGGTGTATAAGACAAGGACATAGAACAGACAACTATGGTAAGACTGATATCATTTATATGTCGTGGTGTATAAGACAAGGACATAGAACAACAAACTATGTTAAGACTGATACCATTCATATGTCGTAGTTTATAAGACAAGGACATAGAACAGACAACTATGGTAAGACTGATACAATTCATATATCGTGGTTTATAAGATAAGGGCATAGAACAGGCAACCATGGTATAACTGATACCATTCATATGTCGTGGTGTATAAGACAAGGACATAGAACAGACAACTATGTTAAGAGTGATACCATTCATATGTCGTGGTTTATAAGACAAGGACATAGAACAGACAACTATGGTAAGACTGATATCATTCATATATCGTGGTGTATAAGACAAGGACATAGAACAGACAACTATGGTAAGACTGATACCATTCATATGTCGTGGTGTATAAACAAGGACATAGAACAGACAACTATGGTAAGACTGATACCATTCATATGTCGTGGTGTATTAGACAAGGACATAGAACAGACAACTATGGTAAGACTGATATCATTCATATGTCGTGGTTTATAAGACAAGGACATAGAACAGACAACTATGGTAAGACTGATATCATTCATATATCGTGGTGTATAAGACAAGGACATAGAACAGACAACTATGTTAAGACTGATATCATTCATATGTCGTGGTTTATAAGACAAGGACATAGAACAGACAACTATGGTAAGACTGATATCATTCATATGTCGTGGTTTATAAGACAAGGACATAGAACAGAAAACTATGTTAAGACTGATATCATTCATATATCGTGGTGTATAAGACAAGGACATAGAACAGACAACTATGGTAAGACTGATATCATTCATATGTCGTTGTTTATAAGACAAGGACATAGAACAGACAAATATTTTAAGACTGATACCATTCATATGTCGTGGTTTATAAGACAAGGACATAGAACAGACAACTATGGTAAGACTGATATCATTCATATGTCGTGGTTTATAAGACAAAGACATAGAACAGACAACTATGGTAAGACTGATATCATTCATATGTCGTGGTTTATAAGACAAGGACATAGAACAGACAACTATGGTAAGACTGATATCATTCATATATCGTGGTGTATAAGACAAGAACATAGAACAGACAACTATGGTAAGACTGATATCATTCATATGCGTGGTTAATAAGACAAGGACATAGAACAGACAACTATGGTAAGATGATATCATTCATATATCGTGGTGTATAAAACAAGGACATAGAACAGACAACTATGTTAAGACTGATATCATTCATATATCGTGGTGTATAAGACAAGGACATAGAACAGACAACATGGTAAGACTGATATCATTCATATGTCGTGGTGTATAAGACAAGGACATAGAACAGACAACTATGGTAAGACTGATATCATTCATATGTCGTGGTTTATAAGACAAGGACATAGAACAACAACTATGGTAAGACTGATATCATTCATATATCGTGGTGTATAAGACAAGGACATAGAACAGACAACTATGGTAAGACTGATATCATTCATATGTCGTGGTTTATAAGACAAGGACATAGAACAGACAACTATGGTAAGACTGATATCATTCATATATCGTGGTGTATAAAACAAGGACATAGAACAGACAACTATGTTAAGACTGATATCATTCATATATCGTGGTGTATAAGACAAGGACATAGAACAGACAACATGGTAAGACTGATATCATTCATATGTCGTGGTTTATAAGACAAGGACATAGAACAGACAACTATGGTAAGACTGATATCATTCATATGTCGTGGTTTATAAGACAAGGACATAGAACAGACAACTATGGTAAGACTGATATCATTCATATATCGTGGTGTATAAGACAAGGACATAGAACAGACAACTATGGTAAGACTGATATCATTCATATGTCGTGGTTTATAAGACAAGGACATAGAACAGACAACTATGGTAAGACTGATATCATTCATATATCGTGGTGTATAAAACAAGGACATAGAACAGACAACTATGTTAAGACTGATATATTCATATATCGTGGTGTATAAGACAAGGACATAGAACAGACAACTATGGTAAGACTGATATCATTCATATGTCGTGGTTTATAAGACAAGGACATAGAACAGACATCTATGGTAAGACTGATATCATTCATATATCGTGGTGTATAAGACAAGGACATAGAACAGACAACTATGGTAAGACTGATACCATTCATATGTCGTGGTTTATAAGACAAGGGCATAGAACATGCAACCATGGTAAGACTGATACCATTCATATGTGGTGGTGTATAAGACAAGGACATAGAACAGACAACTATGTTAAGACTCATACATTCATATGTCGTGGTTATAAGACAAGGACATAGAATAGACAACTATGGTAAGACTGATATCATTCATATGTGGTGGTGTATAAGACAAGGACATAGAACAGTCTATTAAGGTAAGACTTGTACCATCCAGGGAGAAATGGATGGATGTAAGACTATATAATTTAATATTTATTTTGATCCACCAATTCCGGGGATCAAGTGGTCAAAGAAGTCAGAATATCAATAATGTATAGGTAGAGATTCCTGACCATCTTCACTCCCGTCAGAGTGTCCTGACCATCTATAGTCAACTGAGTCTCTCCATCATCGAATGGAATCAATATTGGGAAGCCATTTACTAAAAATGACCTTTACACCCGACCGAGATTTAATCCCTTTACTTTTGCGTGGCCTTGATGCTAGCTGTAATCTTTATTAAAGCTTTAACAACAGGCGTACATTGTAATTACAATGTATTACTCTTTTTTCATCGAATTTAGTATAAAATTTCTAAAATCATTTAATCCCCCAAAGTTGTTTAACCTGGAAGTGTTTCCTCTGCTCAATTTGACAGTAACCGGCTTATACCCGGTGTAGCGTGTTTTGCACACCACTAGAGCCCCTGTAGACTGCTAGCCGGGGGAATTAGCCCATCACACTTCGGAGAGAAGCTCCTTCCTAAATTGGATGCAAAAAGTGTCGGTGAGTGTCGTCGCTTTCAGCTCTAACGAATCGAACTGATGCCCCGTAACAAGCTCGTCAAGACGGCGGTACAGCACCGGCCAAGACAACGTGAAGCGCCACTATACAGTCGGGTCAAGATAAAATGCGGGGTTCAATAATGTATTATTACTAGCACCGCGTCTTACTACCCGTTCGGGTTATACGCACTTACGCTAATGTGTAATGGTAGGGTGATTGTGAGATGAAATGGAGGACCTACAGTTTAACGTGGAATTCGAACCACGGTGGAGGCCTGGCATTCCTCACATTAACAAGTTTTGATTAATACACGTCTTGTAAGAGGTGAAGGAAGGGTTTGGTAATCAGATAAATCTGTGCCGGGACTGAGGATTGAACCCCGGACCCCAGCACAGAAGTCCGACACCTTACCACCAGGTCACCTTTTCAATAATGTAGGTTTATAAAACTGTTATTATATATTATACCGCAACTCTAGAAGAGACCGTTAGTTAACCATCTTATTACTCAGAATTTGTACAAAAACCAATCGAGGTAAAAACAATTGTTTGCAATTTATAATTTAAGTTGATTTTATCGAGCTATTCCAATGTTACTATTTACCAAGAGTCCATAGTAATTGATATAGAGTTGAGAGTGTTTAGTTTTCTAAAGGTTAGTTATCAATAAGCGTAGTCGTTTCCTAATCAAGTACTTATATATCTTCTTCAAATCCATTAATTAAGGTTTAATATAATCTCCACCAGGTGTCTCTCTAAGATGGATTAGATTACTACCACCTTTGAGGATATCCAGTGATAACATTTTATAATTTCAACTTATCTTTATAAAAAGTGCGTAATATAATCATTCTTATAAACATTTAATAATCGTATACATATCAAAATGTTTATATACTATGTTTAAAATTTTTGAGTATGATCTAATCTAGTACAACTTTTTGCGACGTAACAAGTTACAATATGTAAAATTATTATATTATAAATTAAACACCTATTTTAATAATAATATATTTTACTATTTGTTTTACACCTTTCAAGTATATCCTATAGGGTATCATATGACTATAAGGATCATTTTAAATAAATATCAACCATACTAAAATAAAATGGTTTTATCAATTAATTAACAACAAAGTTTTCACTAATCTTGACATCTCACCCGATTAATAATTTTCAGCCTAGTTCAATCCCAAGGACAGGAACCGATATAAAGTATTATTTGTATATGAGCCCCTCTTGCATCGAGTCAGCACACTCAGTTGTGCTGAGGTCATGCCAATACAGCCAGTGTTCTATCGTATATAAAGTAAGTGTGTAAGTCGTGTTTATAAAGTGTACGTCAAGTCCTAATGATATATATTAATCTTGGTTTCAGCTAGTAAAATGTGTCGTGACTGTACTTTGAGAGTTCCGCCTGAGCTGTGCGGTTTGCCCACCCGCCCATGATTACCGGCCAGGATTGTGGGGGAGGTAATCACGTAACCCCCGTCCCCTCCCTAAGGGCAGTAACGAGCCCGCGTCACCACAGACACCCGGTCCAAGTACCGTAGAACACCCTCTATCACGGATGGTAAGACTTGGTCGACCTTTTTCAGTCTAATGTCTAGCTAATATACATAGTTCCAACTTAAGCATGGATAGAACACTTGGTTGAACAGCAGAACTACAAGGCGCCGTGGGAAAGAACAACATGCAACATGATAGCAGAACTACAAGGCGCCGTGGGAAAGAACAACACGCAACATGATAGCCAGGGATGTATGAAACATAGCAGAACTACAAGGCGCCGTGGGAAAGAACAACACGCAACATGATAGCCAGGGATGTATGAAACATAGCAGAACTACAAGGCGCCGTGGGAAAGAACAACACGCAACATGATAGCCAGGGATGTATGAAACATAGCAGAACTACAAGGCGCCGTGGGAAAGAACAACACGCAACGTGATAGCAGAACTACAAGGCGCCGTGGGAAAGAACAACACGCAACATGATAGCAGAGCTAAAGGCGCCGTGGGAAAGAACAACACGCAACATGATAGCCAGGGATGTATGAAACATAGCAGAACTACAAGGCGCCGTGGGAAAGAACAACACGCAACATGATAGCAGAGCTACAAGGCGCCGTGGGAAAGAACAACACGCAACATGATAGCCAGGGATGTATGAAACATAGCAGAGCTACAAGGCGCCGTGGGAAAGAACAACACGCAACATGATAGCCAGGGATGTATGAAACATAGCAGAACTACAAGGCACCGTGGGAAAGAACAACACGCAACATGATAGCCAGGGATGTATGAAACATAGCAGAACTACAAGGCGCCGTGGGAAAGAACAACACGCAACATGATAGCAGAGCTACAAGGCACCGTGGGAAAGAACAACACGCAACATGATAGCCAGGGATGTATGAAACATAGCAGAACTACAAGGCGCCGGGGGAAAGAACAACACGCAACATGATAGCAGAACTACAAGGCGCCGTGGGAAAGAACAACACGCAACATGATAGCAGAGCTACAAGGCGCCGTGGGAAAGAACAACACGCAACATGATAGCCAGGGATGTATGAAACATAGCAGAGCTACAAGGCGCCGTGGGAAAGAACAACACGCAACATGATAGCCAGGGATGTATGAAACATAGCAGAACTACAAGGCGCCGTGGGAAAGAACAACACGCAACATGATAGCCAGGGATGTATGAAACATAGCAGAACTACAAGGCGCCGTGGGAAAGAACAACACGTAACATGATAGCAGAACTACAAGGCGCCGTGGGAAAGAACAACACGCAACATGATAACCAGGGATGTATGAAACATAGCAGAACTACAAGGCGCCGTGGGAAAGAACAACACGCAACATGATAGCCAGGGATGTATGAAACATAGCAGAGAACTACAAGGCGCCGTGGGAAAGAACAACACGCAACATGATAGCCTGGGATGTATGAAACATAGCAGAATGGGGCCCTCTATCAGTACCTAGTGGGCCAAAGTGCGGGACAGTAAGATAGTAAAACCAGAACACGCATTCATACAGTGGCTCACTTAACGTTTGTCTGAAGAGAAGATGTATGATTGGTACTTGATAAACAACTCACTCAGCCGGGATTGATACTCAGAGCAAGCATTCTTCATAAGGATGAATGTATTATGTTGTTTGTATTTGTGTACTTTGATATTACTGAAGGCGACATTAGATTGTAGTACTGTACTTTGCATACATGACTGCTGTCTCTGTTGCTACATCTCCCACACACACGATGGCTCACACTTTTATTTTAATAGTGCGTTTAAAAATTGTAAACAATTTTTCGCCTTTAAGAACCAAAACAAATTATAAAGGTAACCATTAGCTACAGTTTTTATAAATTATTCGAGTTGATATTCAATTAAGTGTTCTAAATATATCTCCATCTAACATAACTTTTTTAACCTAACAAATAAATATAATCTTAAAACTGAAAAATGACAGCTGAACATGGGGATAGAACCCAGGAACTTTGGTTAAGTACACCAATTCTCTAACCACAGAGTTATCCAGGAATCGTCCTGTGCCCAGGCGGAGTCTGTGATGGACTTGCGAACATCGTCAACTACATATGTGTGATTTTATTAAGATCTCGAGCTATCAGATAACGCAGCCACCTTCGACTCGGGAAGGCTTTATGCCGCTAATGGTATAATTATTACAAATGTAAAATTGCTCATATCATGGTGGATTAAATGGCCAAGCTATTATATTTGTTAATTACGGTTATAGCCGCATCTAAATATCATGTTATTTAATTTGATTCCTGAATAGCTCAATGGTTAGAGCATTATCGTACTAAGACAAAGATCTTGGGTTCGATTCCCGTGTCCAGGTGTCATTGTTTCAATTTAGAGAATAAGATATGTTGGTTGATGTGGCTATGACCCTAGTTAGAAAATATAATAGCTTGGCTATTTTAAACCACCTTAACAAGTAATTGTCGATTAAATTTCAATATTTTTTCACGTGTAATTGTTACTTTTATCAGTTTACCAACTTTTCCCTTGGTTTTGTTTTACACAAGTTTTTGATGCTCTCTGTCGATTGTGTTAAGGAGCTTTCTCCTCTCAATTGTCATGTTTATAGATGTGCTAGTCTTTATTACGGTTCCAACGGGTAATGGTTCTCTAATTTCCGTGAGTATTTATGGTGTGGTCACAAGATATGAACTAGAAAATAATATTTAAAGATTCTCGGAAGAAATATCCACTATTGATAGCCAAGAAATTCTAATTGGTATCTTATATTCCCTACCACACACAAAAACATCAGTTGAAATGGTTTGCAACTACTTTAGAATTATTTAAAGTGATCTGGCCAGTTTATTACTATCGGATAAACTTTCAGACGATCTTAACTGTCCTAAAATTGATTGGGAGCGTCATCATATTACAAATATTTATTGATACTTACAAGGGCTATTCAGCTTTTCACTTCAACTAGTATAATAGGTTTAGAGCAATTAAACATAAATTTTAGTAACTCTATCTTTAGCCGTTGTAGTTGATAATTTCCCCTTTCCCTTGGTAACACTTAGCTTCTATTCGCTAGTAAATATTTGTTTATCTCAACCCCCTTTACTTAGATGTCTGGATGTACCTCATGCGATCATTAAAATGGAATATAATGTGTACTTGTGTTTGTCTGTAGGCGCTAAACTCAGAAACCAAGAAACCTACAAAGGTGTAACTTGGCATACGTATTTAGGGAAACTGAGGGTGTGCATTTTGAGAATATTATTTTTAATTGTTTCATATTATATTACGAGACTGGAGCCTTAAATAACGTGAAAAGGTTAAACTTTATATCAATATATTATATAATTTTTATATTTCCTTTGTGTTTTTTCTAACTTTATCAACAAGAACAAAATATATCAATTTCAAATTCATATAAAATTCACAAAAATTTTCAATCTTAAATCCAAAGAAAAATTGTAGTTTGGTTGGTTGTATCGTATTCACGTGAGAGTGTAAAAACGTTTCTTTGGCGCATACAAATTAAACAGGTATCGTTCCAAGTCTTTATTATATTTACATAGAATCAGACAAACAGACTTGTTTCACTAAAATACAGCGGGAACTTCAGAGAAGAGACTTTGCTTACCAATTTTAGGAAACGTGAGGGTAGGAAACTCGGGGTTATTATTTTTACTTTTGAGTGTCTGACGTCTTAAACCCTTTGGCCACTGGTCTGAGTAACTCATAAACCAATAAACATAGAAAGCTGAAACTATAAATAAGCTTACGTATGATAGGATACCTTAAGATGTACATCTCGAGAGCATTTTTTAGCTTTTACATATTTCGAGCTTTACGCTTCCAACCATGTGGCCACCGGTGTAGGTGACTCTGAAACCAAGAACCTAGGAAGTTGTAAATTTGTATATGTACAAAGTGTACTAATGGAAGCCTCATTTTATGCACCTCAAATTATTTTTTTAATCAACTAGACCATATTTTTTTTACTCATATACATTGGGAGCTTGACTACTTAGATCACGTGACCACACATTCTGTAAACTCTAAAAACAAGAAGCATAGAAATATAGAACTTGGCTTAGGACTACGTACTTAGGGGTAGCCTCAGACTGCGTACTCTTATTTCTATTCAGAAATTTACACCTTAAACTGTTTGACCCTCACAGATGGGAGAATACTCGGCGTTCGAAACCTTCTAGGACTCCAAACTCTCTTCTCGCAAATACTTCTTTTGTTAGTTGTTTTCAAACTTGTCGTTGATAGCATCTTGTGTGGTCTTGTTCTAGAACAGTGGGAATGATGCAACCTCGCAAGCAATCTATACCCTGATTTTGGTTTGAAGAACAGTAGAGAAAATCAAAACATATTTATTTGAGGCCAACGTTGATAATATGTTATATTATTTGTGTTATTTGATAGGTATTGATAATATCTATCAAAATTTACATCTGCAGATGACATGACTTTATGTATGAATATATTAACATTGTTTTATTAGCTTTAGTAACTAACTTCTACTGTTCTTCCTACCAAAATCATACTATAGCTACCATCTATACCTGATTTTGGTTGGAAGAACAGTAGAGAAAATTCAAACCTATTTATTTGCAGCTAACATTGATAACAATTTCTTATATTATTTGGGTTATTTGATAGGCATTGATAATATCTATCAAAAGTAACATTTGCAGATGACATGGCTTTATGTATGAATATATTAACATTGTTTTAGTAACTTTAGTAACTAACTTCTACTGTTCTTCCTAGCAAAATCATACTATAGATATAATCTATCAGCCGTGTTTACAAGCTCATACCTACACCAGCGCTAACTATAGATTTCCTCAATTTGATTCCTACCATAAAACAAGGATCAAAGAGTTATTCAAGAGATGATAATAATTTTATATTTGCAGATTTTTAGTCGTTTAAATACCTGATCTATTTTTTTATTGTTTGTTTAGATATTATTTCTTAAATTACTTTTCATTACTATCGATAGATTTAGATTTCTTTTTTTCCGTGTCAAATGTATTGTTCAATTTCATTTTAGTTGTGTTCCTGAATACATAGATTTAAGTGCGCGCAATAGATTTTTTGATCCTTTTGGTCAGCACTATAGTAAATTAAAATACAATATAGTGAGATTATTTAACGAGTAGTAGCTATAGTAACTATAATAAGCCTGATAGTAGCACACGCTAGGGCCCTCATATTGTGTTTTTTTACATCCATCACTGTTTCCAGTCTGTGGTCTGGATCAGTTTTTTATTCAACCCATATATTTTCGACTACCGGTTTGCTAGGCCTGTCGTAGCTTCATGAGTCTTATAGCCTAGCTTAAGACTAGGACAGACACAACATCCAGTCCCTGGTCGTTAATTTATCACTGTGACAGGGTAAACCCACCAATGGATCGAACCCTGGACCCTCAGCTCAGTAGACAGACACGCTACCGACTGAACTAAGGTGTCGGATTCATACTGGTTAATAATGACCCATATTTTTATAGCACCGCGTCTTACTACCCATTTGGGTTGTACGCTTATGTAGCCTAATAATTACGCTAATGGACTAGAAATGAGGAAGGTTGAATTTAGATCAAATGTACCCGAACTTTCGTGGAGAGAGAGTGGGAAACCCTTTAGGAAAAAAAACCTCAGTTCAAGAAATCGGGATCGAACTACGATCCCTCCATCGTCAGTAGTTTAACCTAATGCGATAGTAGCGCCTTAAACAATGTGGTCACCAAAGTGGCTCATATTATTTATTAAATAAATAGGAGTATGAGGGTGACGTGTAAAGTAAACGCGACAGTATTATATCGGAATGTGGATGATACACTAAATGAGACATAATCGGGAGCGGTAACCGCTACCCCAATCACTGGAGGTGCTATGTCAGTAATATCACGTGTTAAGAGTGGCTTGCAGCCATTGAAACTGGTAGACTATAATAATGTAACTAGTGTTTTGTAGAGGCACGAATATCTACTTCAAAAAGAAAACTTAGATTTGATTTGTGCTCCACGTCTTTTTACCAGATTCTTTGCACTAAAAGTAGGGATGAGGCAGGTAGAATTTAGAGGAAATATACCCACATTTAAAAAGAGAGAGAGGGGGAAAACCAGTTAGAAAGAACTACCTCAGTTCATCAGGCCGGTATTTGAGCCCCTAAATTACAGTCTCGGGTTAACCAAACTGAACGAGATTCACGCCTTTGTCCACGTGACCACATAAACACACAGCTATGGGAATCCAGTACATAAACAAGCTATATAGCATATTAAACTCTTAGGATAAACACAGTAACCATCTCAAAAACGTACAAATAATATGCTGCTGAAAAGTAAGAGACTCAATTTCACAATCAAAGTTTTTGGCCCTCGATGAGAGTCAAATCTGGCATCCTTAGATTAGTAGGGAAGCATTAAAAGTAGTTCTCCTTGTAGTATTTTTGTGATTCACCCCTGGAGTCCAAGCTGCACTAGTTGATGAATGCTCCAGAACACTAAAGTTGTTGCGAGAAAAGGGGAAAGCCCCCCCTTAAGACGAAACTCTGTGAGGCAGAGTGGTCTGTATTGGTGTTGAAAGCGCGCGGCCCGTTGAAAGGGTTGCTTGAAATAACCAGGGCACTTTAAAAGCAACTTCTTACTTTCAAACATTGTCCCTGGCTAAAGCACAAACAATGGAGCGAGGCGGCCATTTCAACGACACAAGTCTGCACTTTACACTGGGGGAAAGGTCAGATTACACTAGGTACTTTCTGAGCTGAGCAACGCGGGAGACCAGATTACACTATTGCGTCACGTTTCATATCAACATACAACGCCAAGACATGACGATGAAGACATTTATTGGGGCGAGGCCAATTTAGACTTAAGTGGGTGATAATGACTGCCCTATATACAGCTCACTACGTCAGTCGCAACAAAATAAAGCGCGCATTTCGCGTGACGGGGTTTTTATGTTCTCGGTTTTGTACGAATATTAATGAATACACAAGCGAGACAATAAAATAACATTTGATTTTAGATGCGCAGTCATGATTTCAGGAACAAAAGTTTACCTTTTATCTTGTCAGATAGAAGGGCTGATTTAATTGGGCACAGAGACAAGTCAGGCTCAGAGAGTCCGGTTTGTTAGTTCGAATCCTGACATGGTGCACTGAGGGTAGTTTCCATGGGCTTAGGGGAGGGGGGTTTATGGATTTCAAACACTCCTTCACCGACATTTTCAAAAGTTTTTAATATGAATCTTAAATATGACTTGTATCAAACTTCAAATAACTTTAGAGCCATTCACTTTCAAAAATTTGTCCAAGAAGGAGCACTTAAAATAGCTTCTATATGCATATAATTTTCAAACAATTTCTAGGGAAATATAACTCTTAAATGGCTTCTAGAGGCACCCCATTAAAAAAAACCTTCCCTCACCTCCCGAAATGGTCAGACGACGGACAAAAAGATTGGAATGTAGCTGAAGTAAACACATCTCAGTGGATAAACAGAAAAGGCGGCATAAAAAGAGCCAAGTGAACGGACCAGATTGTATAAGATAGCAGGACAATTCAAGGTTGTTAAGGGTAACTGTCGGTATCAACGTTAGGTCTAATAAAAACACGTTTGAAGACAACTACGGTGGGAAACACGTCTACAGTGAGATCATTCCAGACCCACAACAAATTGAGTGGTTTGTCAAAACTAGCAAACAGTATGGTCATGTAAATAACAGCTCGTAGCATACGTTTAACAAATATCATATGATACCATTAATGTGATTATAAATAATCATTTGTTTTATTTATATTTCTGTTTATTTCTAACTTTTTCCCACGAGTCCAGAAAGACCTTAAAACGCCTTTTTGAGGATTAAATTTTTTTTTAAATCGGGAGAGGTACCCCCTTACAATAAAAGAAATTACATATGCCATATCCAGGCTTCCGGGTAGGAGATACCCTCCCCAAAGTGCTCCTTGGACCACCCTGCTATATGCATATAATATGGGTTTAAAAAATCCAAGTGAGGGCCACATCAAGATTTTCTAGGAGCATCCAATTTTCTAACATTAACTGGGAGGATATTATTTGCCACCCCCCCCCCCTCCCCTACTAACACAAAGTTTCACCACTACTGTGTAAAATAACAATGTTCTTATTTCTTAGGGTTTAATAGTAAGTCTTAACAACATCCCATAAACTTACTATTATTAACCCCCCTAACCCCCAAAAAAATTACATTATCTCCAACCATGGTAGTTCTAGCTCTCTCTAAACGCAAATGTGGATCTATTTCCTCTCAAATTTACCATCCACATACCTATCCTATGCGTATAGATTCTACGCGGGGGGACAAGTGGGCAGGAGTAGGAAATAATTTTGGTGGCCCCATCATACGATGTTGCTCATGTTTACAAATTTGTTTAGTAAATTTTTACTTCCTCGCTATCTTACAGGCAGAGAAAGTATTGTGATTGACAAAAAAAATCGAACTCGAGATTTTGATGAATGTCAATGTAAATCCAAAAAAATGGGTGTGTGTACTTATTTACGCGCGTGAGAAGTTATACTTCTTTGGCATCATAAAATAATTTTATTTCTTTATTTTGTAAATATTAAATAACCAATAATAAATACTATTTAACAATAATAATTTAATAATATTTAGTATTAATTATGTTAAATAATAATATTTTAATTTATATCAATAAATAATACATACGGATAGTTAACCTCAATTATATTGGAGCACCTGATAAAGTCTATAAGCACAATTTTTTTCACTAATATTTACGAATAGTAAATAATATTAATCAAAATATTCAATTTAAATCACTACTGAATATAATTTATTAGCACATATATAATTCGCACTTGTATGAAACTAAAACACGTGTTGTGAATGTAGAAACTAGAAACATGTGGATAAATATTATATATATGAAAACAGTGATCAGAGGCAACGTGCGTACCATAGAGAAAGGAATAACATAGTATACATTTATCTATGAGCGTACCAACATGCGCGACTAACAGAGGTTCTATTTCTATTTAGTTGGTAGCTTTTTTTTTTTCGAGACTTAATGAGCGGTTTAGCTTCAACCTGTTAATTTTGTGTTACAGTGATGCGCGCGCATCTTAAAATTTCACTCTCATCATTTTTTCATAACGCGCCTAAAGAAGTATAACTTCAAAAAGTTATTTTTGAATTTCCGTCTGTCCGTCTGTCTGTCTATACCTACGACTAGAGCCTATACTATTTTACCGATTGGGCTAAAACTTGGTATCTAGGGTTATCATAGGGTTTCCCCGAGGTATTTTTGGAATTGGATATCTAACCCTAAAATTAAGGGTAGTTTACTGAAGGGCAAAAAGAGAAAAAGTCGATTTTCTCAAAATCGGCTCTAGAGATTTTGATTAAATTTCATTTCTTAACATTTCTAAATATTCCAAACAAAATGGCTACGCTCGATATTTCGACAAAACTAATTTAAGGGTTCCAGTTTGATGCGTAAATTCTTATTTTATATCATATTTCCGTAACTCTTTGTGAGATGAAATTGCTGATCATTGAAAATATGTAGGTCTATTTATAGTACAAATCTTTTATTTAAAACATATTTTTATGAAACCAATAACTTTCAAGCTATACGCAAATATATATACGAGTGTGTATATTACATATATAAATTTTAGTTTTTCGAACATTAAGTTAAAGTATTGCTATTGTAAAAAAATCCAACCCGAAATGTTGATGGATGACGACGTCTCATGACCTCCCGAACCCTAAAAAAGGGTTTGTCTGTCTGAGTGTTTGTTCAACCGTAAAATTAAGAATATTTTAATAAAAAGCGAAAAGAGAACAAATATATTTTCTCAAAATCGGCTTTAACGATTTTTATTAAAATTCATATCTAGGCATTGATTAAGATTATAAACAAAATTGCTATTTTCATTTTCCCGCTAAATAACTTATCATTGTAAAACTTTAATAATATTAAAAATGAAAAACTTTTATTTGAAATATATTTTTATAAACCCTATAGTTTCTGAGATATTGGCCAATATATTAATACAGGTTTGTGAACCTGAGTTGTACAGAGATACTACTTAAGTATTAACGAAATAATTCTCTAATTCCACAGAGTAAGCAAATAACTATGTCCCTCAAAAAGTTGATGTTTTTTCCCTTCAACCTCTTAGGGGAAATTTTAGAGCAATGATCTATCTCTATAATTTTAGAGACAATATCTAAGTATTTTATTAATCAAAATTTATAAACGAGGAATTTAATAGCAATGGGATAACCATTAAATGTACAAACTATAATAAAA
Organism: Timema cristinae; assembly: GCA_039000515.1. Taxonomy (NCBI): domain Eukaryota; kingdom Metazoa; phylum Arthropoda; class Insecta; order Phasmatodea; family Timematidae; genus Timema; species Timema cristinae. The sequence goes on from JBCFYV010000003.1 coordinate 12,795,100, forward strand.
TGTCGAAAATCTTAACCGAAAGTCGAAATATTAATACGAAGTTTTGACACTTTTAGACCCAATATTGATCTTTTTTATTAGCACAAATATACAAATGAGGACTTTAATTATTTAGAAATAAAATTATAAAAAATAAAACCAGGAGTCAAAAAATTTTTTTACGTAAGTCTAGCGTAATTTTTGTTCGGGTTTGTTAGTGTACATTATTTTTTTCACATATATTATGAGTTTTGAGTAAATATTTCCATTACTAAACATTGGAGCGAGAAAGTCAGAGCGGGGTTCCGTACCATTTTTTATTTGGTATTTAACGTGCACGTTCCGAACCGATTGATTATATCATATATTTTATTTATTATATATTTCTATGGGCGAGAGCGAAAGGGCCCACCTAAACTATGTGTGCTCCACATGTAATGAGGTGGAATGGGTAGAACTATCTCAGGATAGAGATAGAGTGTAATGAGATGGACTGGATAGAATTAGCTCAAGATAGAGATAGGGTGTAATGAGATGGACTGGATAGAATTAGCTCAAGATAGAGATAGTGTGTAATGAGGTGGAATGGGTAGTACTAGCTCAAGATAGGGATAGGATATAATGATGTGGAATGGTTAGAACAAGCTCAAGATAGAGATAGGGTGTAACGAGGTGGAATGGATAGAACTAGCTCAAGATAGAGATAAAATGTAATGAGGTGGAATGGGTAGAACTAGCTCAAGATAGGGATAGAGTGTAATGAGGTGGAATGGGTAGAACTAGCTCAAGATAGGGATAGGATGTAATGAGGTGGAATGGGTAGAACTAGCTCAAGATAGGGATAGGGTGTAATGAGGTGGAATGGGTAGAACTAGCTCAAGATAGGGATAGGATGTAATGAGGTGGAATGGGTAGAACTAGCTCAAGATAGAGATAGGGTGTAATGAGGTGGAATGGGTAGAACTAGCTCAAGATAGAGATAGGGTGTAATGAGGTGGAATGGGTAGAACTAGCTCACGATAGTTATAGGTGGCGTACTTTTGTAAGTGCGGCAATGAGCTTTCAAGTTCCTAGTGCCATAGAGTAAGTCAGTAAGCCCACCAATGCAGGTAGTTAATTATTTCTTAGATCTGATCTTCTAGTGTTGAAACGGTCTGTCTCGTTCTTTCGCACTTAATTAGACGACTTGTGTGGCTGAGAGTTCTATGCCACAACTGACAAGACATAAGTTGGATGTTGATTCGCAACCACTGCCCGCGTGGCCAAGAATTGTTACAAGAGCTGAAAGGAACCAAGTCTCAACCATTGAATCATTTTCACGCGCGCATTTAAAATTGCTTTCGTTACGAGTATTCTTCTCGAGGAATAACACGGCATTAGCAATAAAAATAAACAGGCACCTCATCACTTCTTTACGACAAGAAACAAAGTTAATTTAGGTTCAAGAAAATAAAATAAAATGGTGACGACAGGATTGTTTTCGAATTCGTGCAACCGAGAAATTGAAATGTTCATTGGCATTCGCTCGTTCAGTTTAAAATTGGCAAGTACTGAGGAAAATAACGACCTAAGTCAATTTTAGTCACTTAATATGACATACTTTTAAAGCAGTTTGCTAGGTTAGATTATATTTTTATATAAAATTAGGTTTTGAAAATTCGTCACAATATGGGTGATGTAAATATTTGAAACAAAAAAGCTATTTTATTAAAAACAACGTCATTTCCATAATAAAACGTCAGTAAAACTTGATTATAAGTGTGCCAGGTCGCCACCGTGGTTCGGATTCCACGTTAAACTGTAGGTCCTTCATTTCATCTCACAATCACCCTACCATTACACATTAGCGTAAGTGCGTATAACCCGAACGGGTAGTAAGACGCGGTGCTAATAATAATAATTATAAGTGAAAATATGATGTGTATTGTGTGGTAATTTATAAGTGGTAATTTATAAGTAGAAATTTATTTTTATTTTTTGTAAGCTCGATAATTTACCTTTGAAATATTTATATATGATTAAATGAAAATATCTGAAAAAAAAAAGTAAACTCTTGAACGTCTGGTAGCGAATACCTTAAGTTTAGTTAACGTAATACCTGGCCTTTCATTAAATTTACACTAGAGGAACAGCTATGTTGCTTTAAGAATAAATAATCCTGGTTAGATTTACAGTACAGGAACAGTTCTAATGATGTGTTGACTCTCACTCTTAGATAAATTTTTAATTGAATAAATAAATAATACATTAGTTTATACTTCCAATCGAAATATATAATACTTGGAGTTATTAGAATAAAATATGCTCATTTTATGTTCATTATAATATGTTGATATGTGAGTTTTGTTAGATCTTTCATAGTCTATATAGTATATTTAATTTGTCATATTTCTAGAAAGTTTTTAAACATCGACTTAAAATATAGTCAACTACCACTCAAATGAATATTACAAATTAAACATCACATATAAAAATTAATTTGAATAGGTGAATGAAGGAAGAAATTGTAAACGAGTTAAAAATGTAAATTATCACCCTCTCCTAAACATAAATTTATTATTTTGTATCGATTGGAAGATAATCCAAGGTATTTAACTCTTCTAACACTCCGAGAAAACAATATTTACTAGCGATAACTAACTAGATTTACAGGAAAGGAATCTGTACAAGGCTTGACTAATTATATTAGAAATGAAGGAATTCTCTAATTTGTATGCTCCTTTGATTTTATTTTTGTATAAATAGATTAAATAATGTTATTAGTTAATAATTGTATATATACGTACAATAATTACGCTTTATAAAACTATTAATTTAATCACCTTTGTACGAGTGTGTTTTCAATAGATCTCAGAACTTGAAAGAAAGTTCCAATTCAATAACACAACCACCAACTTTGATTAAATACAGTAGTTTGCTAGTTTTTCACAGACTAAAATATATCTCAATTAATATCTAACCTATTTGGTAGTTTGTCTCATAAACTTATTAATAAATAATAATTAGTTCTTAGTTTTAATTGTGTTAAATTTGAATTCCTCCCACTTACTGCCCATCCAATCAAATATCTCCAATAATTTTAAAACATGTTTGTTATTTTCCTGATATGAAGTACTGTTAAATTCATCATCTTTGATAATAATTAGAATTAAAAACACAAATGTCATAGTAAAATAAATGGATCAGATTAATAAATGTATTAATATAACAGAACAATTCACTTTTAAAATCATAAATACAAATTTGTCAATATTATATAAAGTAAATAAATCAAAACTTGAGTACTATTTTCATTTAGAAAATCGAAGTTTTTAAAAGTTTATAAAAATTTGAAAAATAAATAGATGAAGTATTATTTTTTTCATCGTGCATTCAGAATGTATATATTTTAAGTTATATGTACAGAAAGCACGGCCGACCAAATAATTGACAATAATATTGCATTTATTTATTTTTAAATTTTTTATAAACCTTTAAAGCTAATAGTTTTGATTTTCTTAAATGTTCCATGTCTTTAATAACTTTTTTAAATTTATAAAAGTTTTAATCAAATTATGACTATTTACTTTCTATATTATTGATTATAAATTTGACTGTGAATTGTTTTGTTGTTTTAATATATTTATTAATCTCGCCCATACATTTTATTCCGACGTTTGTGCTTTTAATTCTAATAATGGTCAGTAATGAAATATCTCCAAATTGAAACTGGCGTTTATGTAAGGCCTACACTTTGTTCACCCTGAAAGGTATTAGTCTTACCGTGATGTGTTCCACTATGGCTGTATTCTGGTTAGGTAATACCCCTACTTTCCGGGCTAAGGGGAGTGTAGACCGTAGGTTAGTCAAGTGGGAGCTAACCGTACCAGTGGACACGCAGGCAAAGGCACCTGCCTCGTCTAGTACGGTTTACCGGTGACTGGGAGGTCAGCATCCGAGTCCCGACCAGGTGTAAGTAGGGGTTTATCCCTAAACTGTTTTCCACAAATCCTCCACGCAAATGAGGTTACATTTACTACTAAGTTTATCGTCCCTAGCCTAATAGTGTAGATATTCGGATAAGCCGAAGGGGGTAGTAATAGAAGTAAAAGAAACTACTAGTTATTCCTGAAACCAAGGGATGGAAACCTTTCATGACCCGGATCGAGTTATAAACTTTCAAAAGTTCCCCGATCCATTTTTTTGTTTGTTTTTGTTTAATGCCTTTTATATTTATTCCTTATTATTTATAAAATATACACTTTCATATTAAGCTAGTTAATTTTCTTATAACAATACCGATCATGACCGACCAATAATATGTTGGTCACATTAAAGTAATATTCTAAAGTAATTGATATAATTTTTTCTTATTTTTAAAATTTATTTGAAGTATTTAACGTTCACTATTTGAACCAACTAATTATATCAAACACGACATATAAACTAACTTAAAACTAGAACAGACATAAAACCCAACCCCCCGGCTGTGAAAGAAGGAACCTGCATTTTCCTAACATGCCAGGAAATGAACCCGGTACCCTCATCTCAATAAACAGACACGCTGCCAACTGAGCTAGGGTGTCGGAATCGATATAATTGAGAGCTTATAAAACTGATTGCGATGTGATGTTCTCACGTGGTCGAGGGCCGTGAGATGGACAAGTTGCCGAGCCCTACCTAGAGCATTGATATAATTGAGACATCTGATCGCGGTGTGATATTCTCACGTGGTCAAGCGCCGTGAGATGGACAAGTTGCCGAGCCCTACCTAGAGCATTGATCTGGAAAGTTCTGGGTTTCCACCAAAGTAATTGATAGTAGCCCGGTTAGGAGTGTAGTTCCCCAGCGAGCAATGTGGTAACTTGGCAAAGATTTGAACCCAGGACACGCACGTGTCTTTGTGAGCGATGAATGAAAGTTGGATTGGCAATTGATGAGGGTTCCCGGCACAGACATGACCTGTTTATGATTGCGCTCCAAGCTCTGGTCGTTGAGGGGAGAATATTGTGACATATATAGAGCCATTAGCATAATTAGGTCGAGAGGGGGAGATACTTGCCATCAAACTAGGTCGTGAAGGGAGATACTGGGCAACTTTCAAAATAGAGAACCCTAGGATTATCTCTATCACCCGGAAACTAAATTAGATGAGCCTTACATTTAGTCAACGTGAGATAAATAAAAGTACGTCTTCCATGTATAATTTTAGGTAGTATTATACCATGTCACGATATTTTAGGAATTCTTTGAAGAGCCTGCCTAGGTCCAAAGTAGTATAGAACATGCTAGTATTGAGCCATGGTTCAAGGTAGTGATGAATATGGTAGTAATTAGCCAAGGTTCAAGGTAGTGAAGAACATGGTAGTTTTGAGCCAAGGTTCAAGGTAGTGATGAACATGGTAGTATTGAGCCAAGGTTCAAGATAGTGATGAACATTGTAGTATTGAGCCAAGGTTCAAGGTAGTGATGAACATTGTAGTAATGAACCAAGGTTCAAGGTAGTGAAGAACATGGTAGTATTGAGCCATGGTTCAAGGTAGTGATGAATATGGTAGTAATTAGCCAAGGTTCAAGGTAGTGAAGAACATGGTAGTTTTGAGCCAAGGTTCAAGGTAGTGATGAACATTGTAGTATTGAGCCAAGGTTCAAGATAGTGATGAACATTGTAGTATTGAGCCAAGGTTCAAGGTAGTGATGAACATTGTATTGTAGTAATGAACCAAGGTTCAAGGTAGTGAAGAACATGGTAGTTTTGAGCCAAGGTTCAAGGTAGTGATGAACATGGTAGTATTGAGCCATGGTTCAAGGTAGTGATGAACATGGTAGTAATGAAGAGGCTCCAAGGGCCCTCAAACCGTTGTCTGTGTAATTAGAGCCCCCTTGTAGCCCCCCTCCCCCTACGTTCCAGAGTTAATGCTAATCAGCTCGGGTCTGAGAAACCCTATGAGTGAACACTACAGCATGCTCTAGTCGTGAACACTGGAGGGTTTTTACTCTAACCTTGTTAATTAAGAGGGCCAGGAAATACCTTGTCTAATACACTGTTTAGGTTACATCAACGGTGGCATGTCAGAGCGGGCCGCGTGCTAAACCTTGGTGGTTCTAGCTCTGATCGCTCCTTTCACACACACAACGGCCTATAAGAGAGGTTGTAGCTGCGAGATAATCGAGAAGTGGTTCTATATATTTGTTTCGGCTCGTGTTTTAAATAACTATTCATGGCTATGCAAGATGTAAGTCGGTTAGTAATAAAGTAAAACTATCATTGTTTATGATGGATTAGATATCAAAGATATTATATTTGATAATTACGTTTGTAGCCGCATCTAAATATCATAACCTATAATTTGAAAAATGACACCTGGACACGGGAACTGAGCCCGGGACTGATCTCTTATATGTATTTGCAGATTTTCGCAAGTCCATCACAGACTCTGCCTTTAAATATGAGTGAAGAATGACCCTGAGCACGGGACGATTCCTGGATAGCTCAGTGGCTAGAGCAATGGCATACTAAGCCAAAGGTCCCGGTTTCGATTCCCGTGTCCAGGTGTCATTTTTCAATTTTCAGAATATGATATCTAGATGTGAGTAATCCCCACTAAAAAGCATAATAATAGCTTTGGCTATTTGATTCTTAAATAGTTTGAAGTTCATACTGTTCACTGAGAGTTTGAAGAACAATAACAAACTAGTAAGTCTGTGAACAGTAAACCTCGCTCCCTCCATGTTATATTTATGATAACATTCTTTAGTTTTCTCCTTGGATTTTAACTGAATATTTTTCCTGATCGAGTTAGACAAAAAAAACAAATAAGTACATTATATTTAAAGAGGATAGCCGCTGTTCATATGGTTTAATACGCCAATCTTGAAATATATGTTAAGAACTAAATAAAAATTGTCCTAAACACTCATTTGATAACTTAGAGCTATAAAATACAAATCACGTGAGATAAGCTTTTAAACAAAAAACCTTTTGAGCAATCGCTATATTGAAACAGACTAACAGATTGAAAAAGTCTAAACATACTTTTTTTAAGGTTCAAATAATGTCTCTTCTAAATTTTGTTAATTTGATATTCGACAGTAAAGTTATCGCGTAATAAAGACCGGACAGACAGACAGACAAACAAACCAAGGAAATGCCAAATGCTCAAGTTAAAACAGAATCACGCTTCACTCGATTAATAATACAATACCCTCAATACTAAACAGTTTCATGAAATCTATACTATCTTACAATTAATTCAAACCCAGAACAACAACAACTTGAAAGCCAGAAATTGTACTCACAACCAACCTAACCTTAAACAAAATACCTGAATTGTGAATAATACACACTCAAGCTAATACCAAGTGCACGATACAGTATTATCTTACCGTAAGCTTTGCCTTGGACAAGGCCATTCTGAACATCACAAACCAAAGATTAGTACCAGGATTTGTACTACCTAATGACCCGCTCAACCTGGGGCCACACACTCATTTCCATACAATCAACTTTAACGTTATGGATTATAATATTTTAGAACAACATCATCTACATTGTTGCTCACGTACTTCTGGAAATGATGCACACACTCAGACGTAAACATCTCCTCTCTTACCACTTACCTAAGGATATTGACAAACGTATTAGTAATATTATCATTATTATTATTATTATTATGGTAGTAATAATGTCTAGAGAGTGTGCAGATTATCAGCGGCAAGTTATGTTGCATAAATCGTCAGAACAAGGGCGATTTAAAATAAGAGTGAATCAGTATTTGTCTGAAGGTCGAGAACCCGAACTTTGTTTGGCAGAATAATTCCTGAGAATCCAATCGGAGAGTAAATGCAGTTTCGTGTATAGGAACCTATCACATTGCCCTGCTGGACATAATGTGAGATACTCAATACACCTTGTGCTCACATTACACTGTGTAAGAAAGCGCGTGTTTAAAGTTCAATGGAAATACATACAGCGAAAAAAGATTGTAACCGTGGGTTAAGTTTCCAATGACTATGTAGATAAAACACATTAATGAAAGTCGAATGATAATTATTTATGAAAAACATATAATATATTAGGCATCATGTTCAAACCTATCATGGTGATAGTGATATTGGCGATACAGTTGTTGGAACACTATCTGCTACCACTATGCAGACTTTAGATAACTAGGCTGGTAGTAGCTGAGGTAGCCAGTACTGCTGTTAGCACACTGCCTGCCACCAGGAGATGTAGGATGTATACAGAACTGGGCTGGTAGTAGCTGAGGTAGCCAGTACTGCTGTTAGCACACTGCCTGCCACCAGGAGATGTAGGATGTATACAGAACTGGGCTGGTAGTAGCTGAGGTAGCCAGTACTGCTGTTAGCACACTGCCTGCCACCAGGAGATGTAGGATGTATACAGAACTGGGCTGGTAGTAGCTGAGGTAGCCAGTACTGCTGTTAGCACACTGCCTGCCACCAGGAGATGTAGGATGTATACAGAACTGGGCTGGTAGTAGCTGAAGTAGCCAGTATTGCTGTTAGCACGCTGCCTGCCACCAGGAGATGTAGGATGTATAGAGAACTAGGCTGGTAGTAGCTGAGGTAGCCAGTACTGATGTTAGCACGCTGCCTGCCACCAGGAGATGTGGCAACACGGGAGGGTGCTCGGGGATTACTCAAGAAGGTTGTTAATTAAAGCGGAGAGTATGTAGTGTAAAGGAGACAGTGTAACCTGATATCACTACACAGAGCTCGAACATTGGACCAGCGATGTAGTGAAAGTGAGAGGGAGAGGGGTGGGGATGGGGGTGTATAGCGGGGTAAGCTTCCTGATACTCTCAGCCCAGATCGTCCCCAGAGATAACGGTTGATTAAAGTATGAGGAGTCAACAGTACACACTCGAAATAGCTCTTAGCCAGACATCGTGCATTGTCGCCACGCGACTGGTCAGTATCTGCAGGAATCACTGTCCAAGAGTCAGCCGCGAAGAGTCAGTCCGTACAACTCAAATCACCACACTCTAAACACGTGTGGTAGGATTTGTTTGATAAATAATAAACCTGACGTTTGTAAACATATTAAATTTATTATTGCCTCAATTTCCTAAAAACTTAAAATGTCTCAATATGGAAATATGTCTTTTGAGTTTTAGTTTATGGTTTTATAAAATTGTAGACTATAAATGCCCGTCTTATATTGACCCAGAAGTGATCAAAATATATTCCATTATTAAGTTACTATAAAGCCACATGGCTGACTCACTCACCGACATTAATGTTTACCCACTTCCTGATGAGCTAGAAACTTGAAATTTGGCAATCTTATATCTTCTAGCCTGTAACCGACGGGAAAATTCCAAAAAAAGTTTAAAAAAAAAAAATTAACCCCTGAAAAAAAATCAAAATGGCTGATCAAATTTAAAGTCTGTGCGGACCTTTCTTTGGAGGTTTCTTGTGGCTAAACGGTAAGACCTATCAAAAAACTACTCTGGAATTATATTAGTTTACATCCACTTGCAAAGAAAACTCACTGAGGGTTTGGGGGCGGAGCCCCTAACGAGCAAAGAGAGTACATAAATATAAAACACGAAATAGAACTTCTCTATAAGTACCTAAACATTGGCCAAAAATCTTAAAAAAAAAATATTTGCTTTTCAAGCGGCTATTGTTTGAAATGTTGTACCAATTGAATTTAAAGATTTCAAAACTGTGAATATTTTCAGAAAAACTTATAAGAATCATTTGTTCGGCAACAAAAAATGTTTAAATTTTCCATCAAATGTTCAAACAGTACTTAGTACCTAGACTATTATAAAAAGTTTTAACTTTACGTCCCAATTTTTATACTGCTCAACCTCTTATAATATCTAGACAAACATTAATATATATAAAATTCTCAAGTTGGGAGCTGAAATTTGTGTAGTAGTACAAATTCAAAATAAATAAATGCCCTAATAAGGTCTGAGGTTCTTCACCAAAAAGCCCTTTAGCTAAGTTTAGTAAAATATTTTAACAATTAATAGGACAAGTAATTTCTTGGGGGTATTTACTAACGCTACAAAACCCTTTAAATTTTTAAATGCAAAAATCGAATTACTGATAAGGAAACTGTCAGCAATTTTAGAAAAACTTTATGCTTTAAAGAGAATTTACCTTCCTTCTATAACACATATAAAAATTAACAACATCTTAAGGTTAAGCGTAAAAATTTATTATTTATCTTAGGTGTATCTGTATTGAAATCTCCCATGCTAGAGAAAAGGGATATAAGCTAACTTCACAGATATTAAAACATTCAAACTAACACCCGATTTAAAAAAATCCTACTCTCTTGAATTATTAAATAATTTTCACTAATTTTCTATAAAAAATTAATAGTTTAGAAATGTATTAGTATGTTAAATAGTAGCTAGTTTTTATTATCTTTAAATAGTTAGTCTTTAGTTGGCTAATATAATGGTTACAGTTTTAATACATCACAAAATTGTTCACTTCATTTTTTTTTTTAGGAAAATAAATTCAAATCTTATTTCCCGTGCTAGTAGCAGACATCTTTACCTCAACACATGGTTTGTTTAGATTCGTCTTCTGTATTCACTTCAAAGTACACTCGTGTCTAGTAGTATTATGCTAATTTATTCAAACGGTTGATTATTTACCAAATCTTTAATTATTTGTGTGTATGCGTATAACCCGAACGGGTAGTAAGACGCGGTGCTAATAATAATAATAATAATAATATATTTTGTGTGTAAATAAGTAAGTCTCGTCCTATTGGCTGCGGACTCGTGCGCTAAATGAGTGGTTCGGTTCCCAACCTGGGAGAGGAAACATTACCAGTGGTGCGGGAAACAATTATGAAATTACGTTAAAAAAATAATATTTAGGTGAAGATATTTTTAATTTAAATCACTTATCCAAAGAAATTATGATAATTTATTTCTTGCGGTATTGGAAACACTTCTTACCAGTAGTTGTAATAAATTAACTAAAAGCGTTCGTGCACCAGAAAAAGTGCATTTTGGAGCCCTCGTAACATGTTTTACACTAATATTATAAACATTAAATAGATAAATTTAACTTTTAACAGTAGAAAAGTAGAAAACAATGGAACAATCTCACATGTTCCAGCCGCACCTTTGGCAAATGTCCCTTATTCAGATTTGAAAAAATTGGCTATCCTAATTATTGATGCTATTTTATAATGTGAAAAACAAAAAATAATATTATAAAATTGTCCTCCCAGATCCCGAGATAAATGACGGAGCGGAGTTTTAAAAGAGCTGCCCTAAGCTACCATAGCGATCACGTGCAGCATCACCTAATCTTCAACTCTGACTCTCTCAAAAACTAAACAGCGTTGTTTGTGGACATGGAGTTTAAAGGGATTTGCGGTGTGCTCTGTCAAACAACAAACCCAATATTCAAGAACTGTTGAAACAAAACAGTGCTGACATCAAACATCGCGATAGTCTTGTCATTTTTATACCACCTTCTTGACAGTGTCACAGTGATTTTTATATGACATAAATAAATGACTAGAAAGCATTAAAATAAAGTTAGTTTTCGTAATGTATATTCCAAAAAATAGGGACGAGGGACGTGGGAATTTGACTATCTACCAATAGAAGCGTCAATTGAAAAAGTTTTGAAGCCATTGGTTTAAAATAAACAATTCTTCCACGACCAAATGAACTAAATAAGCTAGTTATTGTTAACCTTTTCGAAGTGATCTTGTTCAAAGTGAATTAAAATGTGACGCAAAAGTAGGCATTATTGTGATTCTTTGGCAGAAACGATGTGACAAAAATCTCCCATGAGTTACACTACTGTGGTAGTCCTGTTTTGATTCAAAAGACATTCACTGCCTGGTATTTATTTGTTCAGGAAATATACCTACCCCCTCTTCTTTGTCCCTCGGCTTCAAATAGCCATCCATCATTGTCTCAATATGTATAACCATACAATGATATCATTGGCATGGGTACAGGTCACAAATTGCTAAACGACTGAGCTATAGGCTGTATATAGTTTGTGAATGACTGAGCTACAGGCGTGTGCAGTGTAGTTTGCTAACGACTGAGTTACAGGCTGTAGTTTGCTAACGACTGAGTTACAGGCTGTTGTTTGCTAACGACTGAACTTTTATAAATTGAAATGAATCAACTTGAACTATTCCCAACAGTGAACAGTTTTGAGTATCTTACCGTTTCCACAAATGTTAAGTTTTTTTTTACTTGTAGATAGAATCATCACGTTCAGACAACCTTGTATCATTGTTATTCGTCCTATTGTATTTCCCCAGGGCGAAGGAAGATGCTATCTGAACCAATGAGAAAGGAAAGACGCGGGACGTTTTGTCGACGTTTGGACGGACAGACATCTCGCAAGATGTTATAAAACCGGCTCTAAAGCTTGACCTCTCCAAGTCAGCCAAATACTCACAAATAGGAATACAGTTATCAACATTAGATTCGTTCAAGTTATCGTTCAGATCTGATATCATTGTTTAAACAGACGTCGTCCTGGCTGGTCTTGGGGTAGAGTGCTCGCCTAAGGGCCCGATGTTCATGGATTTAAATCCAGCCGACGTCAATGGATTTTTCTTGAGCGACAATAACCCGTAGCACAACTTCCTTCGGGGGGAAGTAAAGCCGTTGGTCTCATGCCGATTGTGGCATGTAAAAGAACCCTGGAAGGTATATGAAAATATATTTCCTGGAAAATTTTGTAGGATTTTTCTCTCTCGCTCATAGAAATTCCCGTGTGCTGATATAATAAGTCGGTTCAGAAAGTACACTTTAAATACCTTAAATAAATAAAATAAAATGTAAACAGAGAGCAAAAGTTCTTCTACACTTAAGATTTTAAGTTGATCGAGAAAGATGGTATTTTGTTCCTAACAGTTGCTTACAAGAATTCTCACTTTTATTAAACTCTCCAACGAAATGAGTCAACAATACTAATAAGTAGTGATACTAAAACCACGCCTACTACTTTGAAGAGAAATCAAACTTAAGATGAATGGAGCCGAGAAAGTGCTACTCATATTTCGCTCAGGTAATATATTGATAAAACTCTTAATAATATATACACAAATATACTTTAACTATGCTTAAAAATCCCTGGAGTGTAAGGGACACGAAAAAGTTAACAGTGTTTTGGTCAAATTAAATTAAATATTTCTCCAGAACAAACATAGAATTTAATTTTCTTCACGTGGTGACCTCGACATTTATTGAATATCTGTCAAGGGGGTTCTGGAATTCAATAACAACTTTATCTCTTAAATTTAAAAGTTTGTGAATTAATGTTGTAATGCTCTGGACAAACATTAAAAAAATGTTGATATCACCATGTGAAGCAAATTAAGTTCTATGTTTGAACTGAAGCAATGTTTTACTTATTTTGTTCAAAATAGGTTTGCTATTAAAACTGTAATAACACAGATCTTTTCTCGCGTCCCCAACATCCCCACTGTAATAGGGGGATCACAACATAACTTGTATACTTTATATGTCCTCTCTTCTCCTCTCGACCAGTGATCCTCAGCCTGGGGTGAACCACTTTCAAGAGGGAGGGCTGGGAGTGGAACAAATAGGAAATAACGTTAACAATCAGCTAAGAATATTAGATTTTTAAAAATTTCAATACCTTTTCCAAAGTAGGTAGGATAATTTTTCCTTGCAGTATTAGCAACATTTCCTATCAGTTGTAATACAGCTAACAGGGGACCAGCCAAGAGTAAGACGTTTGTGCGCATACGCGTGCTTATTTTCAAACCCGCAAGCCTCTGATTCGCCTCTCAATTCTCCTATCTACCCTCTCTCTCAGTTACTATTGCGACCACGTGCAACGCCACCGAAATGCTAACAAAACAACTCAACATGACACAAAAGCCAGGGATGAATTAATGAATTTCAAACAATGAATCTGGATGGATTTGGGATAAATTAACTTTACATTTAACCAAAAGTGTCTACGCGAGTATTGGGTGCGATTGAACCCTTTTCTTCTAGATATCTTTGTGAGTTTAAATTTTCAACTCTGGCTCATACAAAAACTAAACAACATTGTCAACTTTAAGTATAATGTGATTTGGGGTGTGATCTGTCAAACTTCAAACCCAATATTCAAGAACTGTTGATTTTTGTATAAAATAAAGAGGTGATTAGAAAACAAAACTTTTTAAGATGTGAAAAAGTGTGGCAGGTGGTATGGTAAATTGTTGATGCCCCTTTTGGTGGATGAAAAAGGTTGTGAGCCACTGCTGTGGACCTTCCGTTTTCGTTTGTTTACCTAATTAATGTTTATACTTTCAATAATCAGGCTACTATAAAATCTTGTCACTAGTTTTATTGAACATGCAGCATATTTATCTTACAAATAGCAAGTAGATAAGTGTGCAAAGTGTTTGGGTGTTATACACGGACTTTAAATCTGATACTTTAGTTCAGCACATAAACAAGGATATCACGACTTTTATAAAGCAATTTTTTTTAAATGTAGAGTACAGACTATCCTTTGTAACAACTGTGTCGTGTCAATCTGAATAACATCATATTATCCTATTTTGACAGAATTTCTCATAGAAAAGATCAAAGTTCTGAATGTAACTGGCTTCCTTTATCAATTCATTCAGATAAGTTTGCCAATCTCCATTGCTTTATGCTTTATAGCAATCAATGTTGTCGGTGACAACAAAGTCACTAGGCAACGAAATAAAATTTTCCGACGTTAAAAACAAAGTGTGTTGCATACTTTTACAATCTTCTTCATCCTTTTTAACTCTTGTACATCTCGCATTTTGACATGTTGATTACTGCTTTTAGTTTACATTTGACAGAATTTGTCGATACTATCTCACACGTGCTAGGATACTGGTAATCCAGAAATATGTTTGTTTAAGACGTTATCAGTAAAACCTCTTCAGTGAGTGATGCCTCTAATGCTTTTCACGTTCTTCATGAGAGTTTGTTCAATTGTCATATCTTAGCACGTGTCACATCAATGCTTGTCGGAGCGACGAATAGTAAAGAAACTCTCTTTCGTTTATTTTTAGAACTCCACGTGTGTAATTTTTTGTTCAGGGGTATCCATATCCTGAAGATAGAGCTGGCATGGTTTTGCGTAAGAAAAATGTATACTTGCATGAATAACTGTGAGTATAGCTCTCACGCCATCTAAACCAAGCTCCCAATTTACCATACACTTTGCTTGAATAAAATTAATATCACTAGCAATAACTCATGGTAATACAACCATAACTGAGCTGTTTTACCTCTTTCTCACAACGCACAGTGGGGGGGAATCCCACAAACGTGGCCAAGATATGAAGGCCTCTTTCGATTCATTTTAAAATTGATATACATAGGTTTTTGATGTCGCTGGTCATGAATTTGAAGTCAAAATAAAAAAAAATATCGGACCCAATATGGCGGATGTTAAAGTAAAAACAATATCAAATTTAATCGAAACTTAATGTATGGGGTTTTTTGAGATAGCTAATTACAAATCTAAATCGCAAATTTAAAAAAAAAGAAGCCCGGAATCAATATAGTAGACATAAAAGTAAACAAAATATCAAACTTAATTAAAACTTGATTTAATGGGTGTTTTGAAGTTGCTGATGACAAATCTGAAGTCAGAATTTCAAGAAAATAGAAAGTTATAAATAAAGTCAATAAATACATTGTAATAGTTGTCAATAAACTTACAGAGTTAAATCAGTCATCATCATTATCTTCAAAACCAGATTCGTCAGAATTATCTGGATCATCATTGGTTGTTGTAGGTTGAATCAAGAGCTCTACTAACTCGGGTGATAGATATAATAATTTTCTCCTCGGCAACTTCACAGAGATGAGATATAAGGGCCAGATGTCACGAGGAGCCATAGGAAGACATCTTGCATCGTGTTAACATGTAAATCCTTCCGCGAAAGTTTTTCACGAACCCTTTGTATTATTTTATTTGTCGCTTCTTGAGTGTCTTCGGACATTTGCCCGATAGGTAATATTGTAGCAGAAATTATAAGTTCTCCATGAATTAAAATTGTATGATCGTAATTATAATAATAGAATTCAATGTAAAGAATAGTTACAATGTGAGGTAGAAATTATGTTTTAATTGGTACTGAGTCTAAGATCAATTGAGAGTTAAGATATGAATGCTGTCTTTAATATCTAAGAAGCTATCAATATTGACAAAATTAGTCAAAATAACAATATAACAAATTAATAAATAGACTTATGATATTAAAAGTGATGTAAAAGCAATAATTTGAATGTAGGATAGATAAATGATGTAAAAGATATTAATCTTAGATTTCAAGTTTAGCGTTAGATTACTGTCTTTTAACAAATTCTAAAAAGATCTTAACATATTAAAAATGTGAGTCAATTAATATATAATATAAAAATAAACATGTTAAAATACATGTAATAATAACACATGAGTCAAGTAAAGTTGAATACACATTATGATGAAAAAATGACAAGTTATAAAGTTAAACGGTGACCTGGTGGTCTAGGGCAAGGTGTCAGACTTCTGTGCTGGCGGCCGGGGTTCTATCCTCGGTCCCGGCACAGATTTATCTGATTTCCGAACCCTTCCTTCACCTCTGACAAGACTTTTGTGAATGTGTGGAATGCCAGGTCGCCACGTGGTTCGGATTCCACGTTAAACTGTAGGTCCTTCATTTCATCTCACAATCACCCTACCATTATACATTAGCGTAAGTGCGTATAACCCGAACGGGTATAAGACGCGGTGCTAATAATAAATAATAATAATAATAATAATAATAATAATAATAATATAAAGTTAAGGTAGACAGTAATTGTCAAATGTGGGAGAATAAAAATTAAATAAATGTGAATTGAAAATTGAATTCTATTCTTATCTTGAGATTGAAATTCCCTTGTTCCTTGTGATGCTGAATGTGAACCAATCACTAATCTACATGTTTCGACGCATCGTCGGAGTCATCCTCAGGACTAAATAGACAAAATCAACCTAAGTTGTGGTGCAAGTAATCCCATGCTAGCCAATGTAAACAACCTGAGACCAAAATTACCGAACAAGTGTTAATAAGGGAAACATATAGTAGAAAATGAAATATCATATTTACCATTAAAGATTCCTGAAATGAGTTCCTTCAGCAGAGAATGGAATAGAACTAAATTATTATTATTATTATTATTATTATTATTATTATTATTATTAGCACCGCGTCTTACTACCCGTTCAAGTTATACGCACTTACGCTAATGTGTAATGGCAGGGTGATTGTGAGATGAATTGGAGGACCTACAGTTTAACGTGGAATCCGAACCACGGTGGAGGCCTGGCATTCCCCACATTAGAACTAAATTAATTTGGAAATGGATGTGTAAATGTAAACTACGGTTGTACTGTTCTGGAAGAAGTAAAAGTCAAAGATAATGAAAGGTAAATGCAAAGGTGGTGTGATAGCCAAAAAATAAGGTGTTGAAAATCAGAGATTGATAGATAGGAGAATAAATAAGTTAATAAATGTAAACCGAAGGAGCAAAAAAAAAGGAGTAGAAAAAAGGGAAATTATAAAAAGGGAAGAATGAAGGTTCTAATCTTCTCGACACTGGCCCGAACAGGTCATTTGCTACTTTGGAAGGAAGGGCTGGAACACATAGGATTATATTTTAATTTTGTGTGTTGGGGAAGTTTTCTAAGAGTATTAATAGAATTTGTGAAGGACAGTAATTTAACGTTAAACTTGTAATCTAATCTAAGATTAACATCTTTTACATCATTTATCTATCCTACATTTAACTCATTGCTTTCACATCACTTTTAATATCATAATTCTATTTATTAATTTGTTATATTGTTATTTTGACTAATTTTGTCAATATTGATAGTTTCTTAGATATTAAAGACAGCATTCATATCTTAATTCTCAATTGATCTTAGACTCAGTACCAATTAAAACATATTTTCTACCCCACATTGTAACTATTCTTTACATTTAATTCTATTATTATAATTACGATTACTACAACTTATAATGTTTTTCAAAAATAAAATTGTATGGATTGAAGTGGACATATAATACCAGGGATGAAATTCAACGAACTATCTAGATGTATCCAAGATATATATTTTAAATGTTTACGTATCTATTTCAACCCCCCTTGACAATGCCTGCAGTTTAACATGGAACTTATCTATAAACTCCCATTATCTCAGCAGATGCAGTCGAATTTTATAAAAAACGTCGAGCTGTGTTTCCATCATTCTAGCTTCCGAATACAGCTTTTGGTTGATCGACCATGGGGCCTAATTGTGTACAGAAACCCTTCTGCATGATTTTTTTTATTCCCGTTTCTCTACAGCCTCTTTTTCTTATGTAGTACACTATTGCCATTTTATCCATTCAATCGTGAACGATAAATGCAAGCATTTTTACTGTTTTTAAATACCTCTGGAATAACGCATACGATTCTCATATGAACATAAGGAATCAAAATAGTATTCAATTGACAGGCTAGCGTGATGCTACTCAACACTTTACAAACCGCTCATTGCACGAACACTTGCTTATTAGTCTTTCGAATTAGTATAAAAACCAGATTTGCAGCTATTGTCAGATAACTTTTGTTTATTTTGTTAGCTGATAGTATTAACTATATGCCCCAATAGTTTTTATAGCGGAAATATATGGGAATCATAGCTATTTTTAGGTTTGTTTGATAGTTTTTGCAGAATATTTATTGATTTTTTTAAAAAGGAATGTTGGTTAATTAAGATACCTCATTAATATAATAATCGTTAAAGTAATATATGGTTAAATTCGACTTACTTTCAAGAGGATTTAAAAAAAAAATTGAAATTGGTCCACTGTGCACAAAGGTTTGAGCCTCCAAAGCGAGCGACACTTCTCAGCAATATTCCGACACTACCTGTGCGTCTCGATCGATGGTCACTTTTAAATTGAGCCCAAAACACAGGTACAAGTATCTGGGCCTTACCCTACCTGCCATTCGATGCCTGAACTATCAGCGTACTAACCGAATGATTCAAAATCTCTAATTTGAAACTTCATTTTTGGACTTTTGGATAATTTTAGGAGGATTGCGCCCCAATGTGCAACGTAGAGGTGTTTTCCGATAGCTAGGGTTTCACATCTTTGATCATAGGGTCGTTTTTTATAGAATCTAAAGTAGGTTAAAATGTTGCGAGCTCTGTGAGAATTTGCTGCAGGTGTTCCTTGTCAGTTTCATCCACGGATATTTATTCAGGCATTATAATAAACACAGCAGAATATGTCAGGTAATGTGCTCGGATTGCCCTTACATATGCATTTCCAGAAAGCATGCGAGGTGTCCAAGATGATTCGGACCCTGCAGATCACAATTCGGAAAGTCCGTCGTTTCCCATAATATAGAAATCGATCCCAGGTAAGCCATTAAAAGATGAAAACCTACAAATCTGACGACAATGTCCGATCCGATTGTGCTGAATTGTTGTTTTCCGAAGAAATAATGTATTTTGATTTTAAGTATAGTGGTTGATCGAACTTAACGGTAGGTGTATTTTGACTTTATTTATATCCTTGGCTGCTTAATTCAAAACATTGTATATTGTGCTGTACTTTGCAGAAGGGTGCTTGAAGAACGAGAGTGCAAGGACATGATGTGTGCGGCTGAGTAAGCTACTCCTATCAGTCTCAATGAAACCTTGCCGCGTCGGAAAAGAAGGAACACGTAAAATGTTTCCATGCACTCAAACCAAATCGTGACATGAGGTTCTGTGACCTTTTAAAAAACAGCATTTAAACAAGTGCGTTAAACTTGGGATTGGAAGTGTCCTCGTTTAAATCCTTGAGTTGATCACATATTGGCAACGCGTCATACTACCTGTTCAGGTTATACCCATAAGTAGTATACTAATTTACTAACTACGCTAAATGAGTTAGAAATTAGTAAGGTCAAATTTAGAGTAAGTGTACCCGCATTTGTGTAAAAGGAAAGTTGAAAACAATGTTAGAAAACCATCCTTAGTACACCCAAACAGAATTCAAACCACAGTCTAGTCTAGCACGATAGTGACGCCTTAAACCATGCGGCCACCAAAAGAGGTAATCCTGAGATGATGGTATATTTATTAAGTAGGGTATTTTAATATACTGAATTCAATATACCTATCATCATTTAAATGACAATATTATTTACAAAACGAGACTTATTATCTATCAAAATTTCATAAACTGACTTTTCAATATCAGGCCGAATAAAAAGTTGGGCATTGTTCATTACGATTCCCAAACTTTCAGAAATTCTGTAGAACCTACTTGTGGGGTGAAATATTATAATAGTTGCATTAAAAACTATAATTAATTGTTGATCTGCCATAAATATTTCATATTTATTTTGTAAAAAATCTATGCCAGATTAACTTGAACTGTTCTAATCCACATTTTCTTAAGTAGAGATAGCTCATTAAAATAAAAAAGCCAGAACATCGCTGACGTTATAATTCACTGTTATCCTCTGAAATCCTAAAAGACGTACGTACTTCTGTGTCAAATTTAGTTTAAATAATTTCATTAATTTGGGCATCCACTTCCTTTTGCAGTAAGCGTGCAATATAAGTGATGACGTGTATGTGAGTCAGAACACAATGCAAGGACTATAGTTGTAGTCACTGTGCAATATATTGTGTATATTGTGAGTCAGGACACAATGCAAGGACTATAGTTGTAGTCACTGTGCAATATATTGTGTATATTGTGAGTCAGGACACAATGCAAGGACTATAGTTGTAGTCACCGTGCAATATATTATGTATAGTGCTAGTCAGGACACAATGCAAGGAGTATAGTTGTAGTCACCGTGCAATATATTGTGTATAATGTGTGTCAGGACACAATGCAAAGACTAAAGTTGTAGTCACCGTGCAATATATTGTGTATAATGTGTGTCAGGACACAATGCAAAGACTATAGTTGTAGTCACCGTGCAATATATTGTGTATAATGTGAGTCAGGACACAATGCAAGGACTATAGTTGTAGTCACCGTGCAATATATTGTGTATAATGTGTGTCAGGACACAATGCAAGGACTATAGTTGTAGTCACCGTGCAATATATTATATATAGTGTTAGTCAGGACACAATGCAAGGACTATAGTTGCAATCACCGTGCAAAATATTGTGTATAATGTGTGTCAGGAAACAATGTAAGACCTATAGTTTTAGTCACCGTGCAATATATTGTGTATAATGTGTGTCAGGACACAATGCAAGGACTATAGTTGTAGTCACCGTGCAATATATTGTGTATAATGTGTGTCAGGACATAATGTAAGAACTATATTGTAGTCACCATGCAATATATTGTGTATAGTGTGTGTCAGGACACAATGCAAGGACTATAGTTGTAGTCACCGTGCAATATATTGTGTATAATGTGAGTCAGGACACAATGCAAGGACTATAGTTGTAGTCACCATGCAATATATTGTGTATAATGTGAGTCAGGACACAATGCAAGGACTATAGTTGTAGTCACCGTGCAATATATTGTGTATAATGTGAGTCAGGACACAATGCAAGGACTATAGTTGTAGTCACCGTGCAATATATTGTGTATAATGTGAGTCAGGACACAATGCAAGGACTATAGTTGTAGTCACCGTGCAATATATTATATATAGTGTTAGTCAGAACACAATGCAAGGACTATAGTTGTAGTCACCGTGCAATATATTGTGTATAATGTGAGTCAGGACACAATGCAAGGACTATAGTTGTAGTCACCGTGCAATATATTGTGTATAATGAGAGTCAGGACACAATGCAAGGACTATAGTTGTAGTCACCGTGCAATATATTGTGTATAATGTGAGTCAGGACACAATGCAAGGACTATAGTTGTAGTCACTGTGCAATATATTGTGTATAATGTGAGTCAGGACACAATGCAAGGACTATAGTTGTAGTCACCGTGCAATATATTGTGTATAATGGTGGTCAGGACACAATGCAAGGACTATAGTTGTAGTCACCGTGCAATATATTGTGTATAATGTGAGTCAGGACACAATGCAAGGACTATAGTTGTAGTCACCATGCAATATATTGTGTATAATGTGAGTCAGGACACAATGCAAGGACTATAGTTGTAGTCACCGTGCAATATATTGTGTATAATGTGAGTCAGGACACAATGCAAGGACTATAGTTGTAGTCACCGTGCAATATATTGTGTATAATGTGAGTCAGGACACAATGCAAGGACTATAGTTGTAGTCACCGTGCAATATATTATATATAGTGTTAGTCAGAACACAATGCAAGGACTATAGTTGTAGTCACCGTGCAATATATTGTGTATAATGTGAGTCAGGACACAATGCAAGGACTATAGTTGTAGTCACCGTGCAATATATTGTGTATAATGAGAGTCAGGACACAATGCAAGGACTATAGTTGTAGTCACCGTGCAATATATTGTGTATAATGTGAGTCAGGACACAATGCAAGGACTATAGTTGTAGTCACTGTGCAATATATTGTGTATAATGTGAGTCAGGACACAATGCAAGGACTATAGTTGTAGTCACCGTGCAATATATTGTGTATAATGTGAGTCAGGACACAATGCAAGGACTATAGTTGTAGTCACCGTGCAATAATTGTGTATAATGTGAGTCAGGACACAATGCAAGGACTATAGTTGTAATCACCGTGCAATATATTGTGTATAATGTGAGTCAGGACACAATGTAAGAGCTCTAACAGTTGGGTAATACGTGTCAGTGTATGGCTGTCCACATGACGAGCAAGTGTAATATCTCGGCTCCACTGACATACAAGCTACAGCCTACAGTAGCGCCGGATCTGTAGTCGTGTTAGCCGCCACGTGGAGTGCTAGTGCCGTGCGATATTAATTCAGGGTGGTGGATGGAATGATTGCTGTTTCAGCAGTAAACAAGGGGGAAGGAACCGTCGAACATGTTACAAGTGCTTTTCATCGGTTACTGTCACATACTTCAACGCTATTATTGTAGTTTTTTAATACCACTCCCTCCCCCTCCCTAAAAAAAAGCGTCCCTTCTTTGTATGTATGTATGTGTCTCTTATTACTTTTGAACTAAATTACAAAATTTTATCCGATTTAGTACACTCATATGCACACCTATTGAGAGGTCCAGTTTACGTAAACTTACTCAACTTCCATCTATACTTACATCTATACATTAATAAACCTTACATAAATTTAATTAAACTACATAAAAGAATTAAATCCAGCCCATTTCGATAGGTAGGTTGGATAAATGTCAGGTTTGGTTTGCCAGTGACGGGCCGGTTCAAATTCCGGAAGTGTGTGCGGAGTGAATTTTTATTATTATTTATTATTATTATTATTCCTCATCGCCGCGACTTACCACCTGTTCAGGCTATACGCATATGTGATAATTACTCTAATGGAGTTGGGATGAGTAAGGAATTATTTAAGAAATGGTCTACCCACGACTGCATGGAAGGAGAGAGGTAAACCATTGAGGGAAAGCTACCCTCATTCTGTTCGATGTAGCCAGAGTGTCTAAACTTGAGCAGAACATGTTTACAACATGTTCCCATATTTGGTAACAACATAACTATCTCAATGCAGCTCAGTTGTGCTTCGATATCGTTGGATGAGTACACGCGTGCAAGTAGCAGCAGCATACATATTTATTCATTGCTACAAAATAAAAACAAAAAATAAAAATTCCTCCGATGGTGTGAATGACAATATTTTACCAAAGTAGAAATGTTATACAGTGGGTCGAGCTTATTGGCGCAGTCTAGTCCATCACGCTTCAATCTCCTCCCACTCATACTGTTTATTTTATTGTATTGATCGGGATCCTTAGGACTCCAGATCACCTGGAGTGGCTTATAGAAGTGTCTGA
Source organism: Timema cristinae (assembly GCA_039000515.1). Lineage (NCBI taxonomy): Eukaryota > Metazoa > Arthropoda > Insecta > Phasmatodea > Timematidae > Timema > Timema cristinae. The sequence goes on from JBCFYV010000003.1 coordinate 12,818,988, forward strand.
GCTTCATACCACCCCATTATTCTACAATCTGCTAATATCAAGGAGATTATTATTATTAACTCAACACAAACACAAAGACATCCACTCGCCAAAAGATATACGCAGGCCTACTTAGGGTTCGACCAGACTGACAAGCGAGTGAGTGCGTGATCAGCAGATAGCTCTCGATGATTGTTGACAAGTGATTTATTGTTAAGGTTTTCTCCTACTCTCTTCACGCTAATGGCGATTCTTATTTGTAAAGGTCTAATTTTATTATAATATTAAAGTATTTTAACATATAAGTTATATATTATATATATGATATAATATATTATATATGATACATATTATATATATTATATATGATACATATTATATATGATATATACTATATATGATATATATTATATATAATATATATATATATAACATATATATGTATGAATGTGGGGAATGCCAGGCCTCCACCGTGGTTCGGATATCACGTTAAACGTTAGGTCCTTCATTTCATCTTACAATCACCCTACCATTACACATTAGCGTAAGTGCGTACAACCCGAACGGGTAGTAAGCCGCGGTGCTAATAATAATAATAATAATAATAATAATACAATAATATTGTCTTACGCCTGTAAACTAGACTGTACCGGGTAGAGCGCGCGCGCTTAAAAAGTAGAACCAGCTGTATCTTCAAACCCCCGCTCCAGTATGTATGTATTATTATTAGCACCGCGTCTTACTACCCGTTCGGGTTGTACGCACTTACGCTAATGTGTAATGGTAGGGTGATTGTAAGATGAAATGGAGGACCTAACGTTTAACGTGAGATCCGAACCACGGTGGAGGCCTGGCATTCCCCATATTCACAAGATGTCTTGTCAGAGGTGAAGGAAGGGTTTGGTAATCAGATAAAGCTGTGCCGGGACTTAGGATTGAACCCCAGGCCCCCCAACACAGAAGTCTGACACCTTACCCCTAGACCGCCAGATCACCCGCTCCAGTCTGTCCACCTCATCATTACAACCAATTTGTTCTATTTTATATTTTAGTCGCTCGCCCAGTCTGGCCGTCTCCTTACACAAACAAACCACAATACACGCACGCGGAGGCGTTTGAACTAGAACAGGACCGAACACGAACATACTTTGAAGCGACGGGGAAAAACCGACAACTGGTGGATCGGAGTCAAACAGAACAACGAACACATTTTGTTACAATGTTCTGTTCTAGTATGGACGCGGCTTAACACGAGAGTGACGCGTTAGACCACGTGATAGTTAACCTAGCAATCAGAGTAGTTTAACCTCTCGCGTGGAGGTGTTGCCGCACACGTCTCTAGCACCTAGACCAGGGTTGCCAACAGTTAATATAGAATAAATAACATGTACAGTTTCATACAAGTATTTAGACGTCTTGTAAAGAGGGTTCGGATTCGTAGGCACCAAAAATGTTTAAAATAGGCAGGCAAATAGGTTTAAAATATGGGATTTAGGCACCTTAATAGCCACAAGGAAAAATAAGCACAAAATAGGCGATGTAAGGTTGGTTTTACTACCTACTTTTTTATTACCTACAGCCAATTCCATGGCTGTTTTTTTTATCGCCACGTCTCACTACTCATTCGGGCTATAGGCCTATGTTGTACTAATTATGCTAATAAGTTAGGGGTTATAAGGTGGAATTGAGAAGAAGTGTATCTGCATATGCGTTGCGGGAGAGTGGGGAACCACCTAGTAAAATCACCTTTAGTACACCGGACAGAGATTCGAATCACAAATCCCGCGTCCATAGGCAATCCAGTCTACTGCGAGAGTGACGCCTTAGTCCATTCGACCACTGGAGAAGATCACATGCTGTTAATCATTAGCTAATATTATATCTATTCAGTAGTGAAATGGTTTATATCTTAAGATGGAATGTTTTTTATTAATTTTAAAAGCCGAGTTCTCTTTTACAAGATGTCAAGGGACAAAATTTCATTTTTACCGTTTCCGAAGTAGTTAAACTTTCCTCCTACAGCAACATTCTGTTTCCTTCCAGGATGTCTGCCATTGCTCCCATTGTCCTCTCAAGATGTCTGCCACTGCTCCCATTGTCCTCTCAAGATGTCTGCCACTGCTCCCAATGTCCTCTCAAGATGTCTGTCACTGCTCTCATTGTCCTCCCAAGATGTCTGCCACTGTTCCCATTACTCTCCCAAGATGTCTGCCACTGCTCCCATTGCCCTCTCAAGATGTCTGCCACTGTTCCCATTACTCTCCCAAGATGTCTGCCACTGCTCCCATTGTCCTCTCAAGATGTCTGCCACTGTTCCCATTACTCTCCCAAGATGTCTGCCATTGCTCCCATTGTCCTCCCAAGATGTCTGCCACTGCTCCCATTGTCCTCTCAAGATGTCTGCCACTGTTCCCATTACTCTCCCAAGATGTCTGCCATTGCTCCATTGTCCTCCCAAGATGTCTGCCACTGCTCCCATTGTCCTCTCAAGATGTCTGCCACTGTTCCCATTACTCTCCCAAGATGTCTGCCATTGCTCCCATTGTCCTCTCAAGATGTCTGCCACTGCTCCCATTGTCCTCCCAAGATGTCTGCCACTGCTCCCATTGTCCTCCCAAGATGTCTGCCGCTTCTTCCATTGTTCTCCCAAGATGTCTGCCACTTCTTCCATTGTTCTCCCAAGATGTCTGCCACTTCTTCTATTGTTCTTCCAAGATGTCTGCCACTTCTTCCATTGTTCTTCCAAGATGTCTGCCACTTCTTCCATTGTCCTCCACCTAATTTACGCTCAATGTAAATTATTTTATAAATGTCGATTTTCAAACCTATTCCAAACAAGTACATGCTACAACCTAATTTTAAAGAAAGTGTACTTTCTCTTTCAGCAGACAATCCATACCATATGAAAAGAGAGGCCAAAGCTGAAATAAGCGCGTTGAGGCTCTTATTAATAAAATAGGCAAAAATCAAACGAATAGGCCATTATATGCACTATAAAATAACATATTTTAATCGTAATAACATGAAATTCATACTTATCTCAATTGACTTTGTTTTACGATTAAGGAAAAGAAAAGGCAAGTAGGTAAAATCCTGTCTCTACTGATATAATTACTGATTACGACCGAACAAGGTAATTTTGGTCTCACTCAAGTATTATTTGAAAACACTTAATATATTTGTGGGTTTAGAAGAGTAAAAAGCTCGACTTATGATGGCGATGAAGTTTTCTTACACACTAGACTGAAAACTACCGCGAGATAAACCGGTTGTCGACCCCTGGTCCATTGCCGAGGCTGTCCAAGATATGAAAATAGTTTGTTAGCTACTTTCTTACTTTAATCAACAACATACTCAGCCAAGTATTTATCGTCCTGGTTTCAGATCAAGGAAACTCAACATCTCTTTAACAAGACGTGTTCCCAATTCTTCTAGTCTGCATAGTAGTCGCCTAGAATCACGGATTATTTATCAAGTGGTGTGATATTTTTAATATGTTTTCACCAAAATGTAGGTGAAAGTTTTGACCCGCTAAAAAAGGTTTAAATTATAAGTTTAAACTATTTAAAAAAATGAAGACCCAATAAAACAATCCTACATAATCTTAAAATGTTCTGTTGCTACCCTATTAAACCATTGTTTTATTTGATAGAGAAACCTTTTGCTTTGATCTCAGAAGTACAAATTTTCACGTATATCGTCGATGATTTTTTTTAAACTTTAAATTCAAAATTTAAACTTTTTAACTAGTCAGAAACCTGCTGCTAATTTTCGCCTACATTTTGTTGAAAACTATATTACACCATATCAAACAACTTGTTAAATAATGCGATATTTCTCAACTGTCAGTGTCCTCCCATTCATCCCTCTTAAACAAGTTGTTATTAATAATAATATATAATATTATTATTATTAGCACCGCGTCTTACTACCCGTTCGGGTTATACGAACTTACGCTAATGTGTAATGGTAGGGTGATTGTGAGATGAAATGGAGGACCTAAAGTTTAACGTGGGATCCGAACCACGGTGGAGGCCTGGCATTCCGCACATTCACAAGATGTATTGTCAGAGGTGAAGGAAGGGTTTGGTAATCATATAAATCTGTGCCGAGACCAAGGATTGAACCCCGGACCCCAGCACAGAAGTCAGACACCTTACTCCCAGATCACCAGGTCACCAATAAACAAGTTGTTTGTAGTGCTTCACGGTCGTTATATTACAGTCATGGAGCGAGTGAGCTACAATCCGTATTAGATTGGAGAGAAATTTCTAATACCCTAGCTATAAACGTTACTATAACAATTGTAATATATTCATACCACAAGTCATGTGATCTGCAACTATCACTTTTTGTAGATTGTATCAATGCGTATGGAATAGTACTAATAATAAAGCAAAAAGTTATTAACGTTTACAGCAAAAAATTATTTTATATTTTCTCAACATTCCGTCCTACCATATCTACTATATCTTCTTTATTATTATTATTATTATTATTATTATTGCACGTCTGGGTTACATCACTCGTAGCCCTGATGTACAATCGTATATCCTTTTCGTGGAGGCTCTTTCCATGTCGAGATGATGATGATGATGATGATGATAGTGAATGAGGATGTGGAACCAGTAGAAACACTCAAACCTAACTAACCAAACCTTGGTGACCGTTGGGAAAAATACCCATCGTACCAACAGGGAAATGAGACCAGGACCCCTAGGTTTGTAGCCAGGTGCACTGTGACCATTACACCACAAGGAAGGTTATATCTGCTACCAACATAAATTCAACTAGGCTAACTTCCTTTTTAAAAAAAATAACTGTTTAGCGAGTGAAATTACGTCATTCGAATGAGCTTTATAGTCTTGGTCCTGAGTGTAAGATAAGATGTTACCTCAATTATTTAACCAATGTAAATGAAGATATTCAATAAAATAAATAGTTTGTAAGATGTTTCATACTTCATATTCAATGTACTATTTAATTTTTGCCTTTAATCCTTCCCGAATCACGTAGTTTCTTTAACGGAACTAAAGTTATGTTTAGGCTCAAATTAATTACCTCAGTTGATGTATGTGTATATATAAACGATACGGTGCGCATCGCACATATTTTCTCTCTCCTTTACCCAAAAATATTGAAATGTAAACTTAAAACTCGTAAGAAATGTGAAAATAAATAATACGTTTTGTCGCAGAATGGAGAAAAGAGCCTAACTTCTATCAAATTTAAAACATACATACATAACCACGCCATTCCCTTACGGGGTAGGCATCAAATATAATAAATTAAATAATATGCACTGATACAGAAACATATTGATAAAAGAGGAACATCTCTGTTCATCAAAGACCATAATAAACTGCGTTTTAGAAAATATATTTCTTAAAATTCTTAAAATAAAGATACTCGTATTTCAAATAAAATGTGTTTATTTTCAAGTGTTCTACAATTTTGCAATCGTAAGTTATTTCATATCTCGAAAAGTTGCAGAGATACGACAAAAATTGTACATTTATACTTATGTAAAATATACACAAAGTTATTTTAATGGGAAAATGAGATGCATAATTTTGTTTATAATCTTCAACAGTGTCCAGATAAGAATTTTAAACAAAATAGTTAGAGATGATTTTCGGCTTTCGTCCTTAGGTAAACTACCTTTAATTTTAGGGTTTAAAAGATAATTCTAAAAACTCCTTTGGGTATCCTTATTAAAACCCTAAATACCCAGATTTAGTCTGATCAGTAAAATGGTTTCAGATCTAGTCCCAGTAACAGACAGACGGACGGAAGTGAAAATAAAACAACTCTTTTTAGGCTTAAGCGGGTCATGAAACGTCGACATCCAGCAAAATATCGAATTCAATTCTTCTGGCTATCACAATAGTTTCTCTACCCGAGGGATCACGAGAAAGTGAGCATGTGTGTCAATAAAACAGGTTAAAGTGTATAAATAGTAAATACTGTTAACGTCTGCAGTAATTCATTACATTGGTAAACATGTCCTCTCCAGACAACGACGTTATAGCGAGATGAGATTGTCATGTGTTTTTTAAATATTTATCATCTCCCTTCAATAAATCCGTTTAGGATATTTAAAAACATGTCATCCTCAGTCAAATAACAAGACATGTTCTAGCATTTAAGGTAATTATGTTGAGCCTATACCCAACCAGAGGAATTGTGCTGTTCCAGGTAAAGTTTGTTTTCTGGTCGTTTTTGTAAATATTACTGCTTTTAGCGCTTTAACATTTGAGTTAATAACTTGAAATATGGGCTGGCGATAGTGAGAATTAGGGAGGGGGGGGGGGGTATCTGTACACAGGGTAAGGATTCAAACCTTTTGAAAGTGACTTTTCATAACAGAGTCAGCCAGTCAGTCATACTAGCACTGAGATTTATAATTTAAATTATACTATGTCAATACCTTGTTACTTTCGGAAGTCATTCCGAGTGCAGAGTTTAATTCCTGCATTAGGTCAAGCTAGGTTAGTCCCTAATTCAGGACCAATTGAATTGGTCCCTGCATTTAGGCACAGCTAGGTTAGCCCTGCATCCTGGTCCAGTTGAACTAATCACTGAGCAGGCACAGCCAGATTAGCCCCTTAATTCAGGTGCAGTTGAATTATTCCCTGCATTTAGGCTAAATTGAATTAATACCTGCATCTAGGCATAGCTAGGTTAGCCCCTGCATTTAGGCACAGCTAGGTTAGCCCTTGAATTCAGGCCAAATTGAATTAGTACTTGTATCCAGGCACAGCTAAATAAGCTCGTGTATCCAGGCACAGCTAAATAAGCTCGTGTATCCAGGCACAGCTAAATAAGCTCGTGTATCCAGGCACAGCTAAATAAACTCGAGTATCCAGGCACAGCTAAATAAGCTCGTGTATCCAGGCACAGCTAAATAAGCTCGTGTATCCAGGCACAGCTAAATAAACTCGAGTATCCAGGCACAGCTAAATAAGCTCGTGTATCCAGGCACAGCTAAATAAACTCGAGTATCCAGGCACAGCTAAATAAGCTCGTGTATCCAGGCACAGCTAAATAAGCTCGAGTATCCAGGCACAGCTAAATAAACTCGAGTATCCAGGCACAGCTAAATAAGCTCGTGTATCCAGGCACAGCTAAATAAGCTCGTGTATCCAGGCACAGCTAAATAAACTCGAGTATCCAGGCACAGCTAAATAAACTCGAGTATCCAGGCACAGCTAAATAAACTCGAGTATCCAGGCACAGCTAAATAAGCTCGAGTATCCAGGCACAGCTAAATAAGCTCGAGTATCCAGGCACAGCTAAATAAGCTCGTGTATCCAGGCACAGCTAAATAAGCTCGAGTATCCAGGCACAGCTAAATAAACTCGAGTATCCGGGCACAGCTAGCTGACATAGCTTACTGTAGAGCCGAGGTGGGCGACCTTGTTGCCAATCGCCACAAGTGGCTAACTAGGCATAAGGGTCTACCAAATTTGAGTTTGCCAGATTTTATGGCAACATAAAAAAATTATAGCGTGTTCTGGTTGAAGATTGTAACAAAAGGATTATAAAATTTTACATTAAAATATCTTACATTTTTAATCTGAGCAATTTTCATCATTTGCGTCTGGGACAGTTGTAACTGAGTAGTCAAAGTGTACATGTTTTGAATAAACCTGTTAAAACGATGTGTGTTGTTTAAATGTTCTAGTGAGAAACAATTTACCTTCTCATTCACCGCACATGTGGATACATTGAAAAATATGTAGCCAATATCCGCTGTAGTGTCACCTGGCAGGTACAGCTGGGTACAATATCTCAATACCAAGGCCTGTCAGGTACAATATCTCAATACCAAGGCCTGTCAGGTACAATATCTCAATACCAAGGCCTGTCAGGTACAATATCTCAATACCAAGGCCTGTCAGGTACAATATCTCAATACCAAGGCCTGTCAGGTACAATATCTCAATACCAAGGCCTGTCAGGTACAATATCTCAATACCAAGGCCTGTCAGGTACAATATCTCAATACCAAGGCCTGTCGGGTACAATATCTCGATACCAAGGCCTGTCAAGTAGTCATGTCGATATGAAGGTGGGTGGGTGAGATGACAAGTTCAGAGATCTGCTCGTAATCGATCGTCTGACAAACAGAAGAATCCGTCATTGTGCGGGCTGTACCCCAGTTAGGAACACGTAGCGCGACACACGACTTAGCTCGCCTTGTCTTGCCCGGAATTGACAATTTTCCGCGCGGTTTAGTCCTGAAAACTTGCCGGGAAATCTCTGGTCGGAAAATACGAGCGGGCGCTCCGGTGTATCGGGGAACAAATAGTCCGGGGTTGAGTAAAGGGGGTGGGGGGGGGGGGGGGGGTAAGTTCCGAGGTATTGTTTCTTCTTGGAGGGTCCGACTCGGCCCTGCGCGCCGGAACCAACCAACTGAAAACTTGATTGAAACCAAATGGAATTTCTACAAATTGCAAAAGGAAACCATTGAAAATTTTAAAAAGAGAAAGAAGGAAATGATTGCATCGCCTGGATATTCAATGACTGACAAAATAGAGGACGTTTTAAGGATACATATGGATAAGGATAGTAGAACCACACTTACGTAAAATCACCACCCAGGCGCGTATATTAAATTTAGTTTAACTTAATATTATTTTACACCAGCGTCCCTATGGATCGTGTGTGCACCCCTTAGAGTAGGGGTGCGAACCTTTGGCACGCGAGCCTAAGCTGACTTGCACAAGATTTTCTTCCTGCACCATTCACAGTTTTTATACCCAATCAAGTAAAATAAACAATTAAAGTTTAAAAATATGTCACAAGCTAATAATTGGTAACTGACCCACCTAGGTGGCGTAGTTAGCTAACGCGCTAGTTTCGTGTTGAGCTAGATTGCCAAGGACGTGGAGATCGAGGTTCGACTTGCTCGGGTGAACTTGGGTGTTTTTTCCTACATGGTTTTCCACTCTACCTCCACGCAAATGCGGGTTAACTTCTTCTACATTCAACCTTCACAATCCCTAACCCATTAGTGGAATTAGTACTTAAGCGTATAACCCGAACGGTTAGTAAGACGGTGCTGAATAAAATAATAAATAAAATAAATAATTTGTAATTTATTATCATCACAAGTCAATAGTTTTGTAAATTACGTATAATTTATAGAACTTTCTTATTTTTAACAATTCAGAATCATCGCTAAAATTAGTTTTCTTAAAACGCTTTGAATAAACTGTTGTGTTCTTATCTGTAATTTTTTTCAATGACAATATATTACTACAAAATATAATATATTATAGATTATATTACATACAAATAATTAGAAATAAGGCAAACTACTCCTAACGTACACTTTAGTACTCAAAAATCAAAATTCCTACGGACACACAAAAGTATTACTCCAAAAATTATTTGGCACGGTTTATTTAGCACCGCCTCTTAGTACCAATTTGGGTTATACGCTTATGTACTAATTAAGCTAATAGATTGGGGTGAGGAAGGTTAAATTCAAATTAAGTGCACCCGCATTTTCATGGCGAGAGTGGAGAACTGTTTAAGAAAACCACCACAGTACACTCGACGAGAATCGAACCACGATCTCCTCGTCATCGGCAGTCTAGTCTACTGCGAGAGTAGCGCCTTGGGCTATGCGGCCATCGAGGCGGGTAGCAACAAATACAAATAAATTCGATAACCTAACTCAATAAAGTGTTCCTGAAAGTGATCTAGTAATGAATGCTCCTCCGAGGCGGTTCAAAGACGGGGCGCGGCGGATGTGCACAAACTCTCCTTAACAAGACAGGATCCCTCTTCATCGCCACACTTCACGGAAACACCGCTAAAAGTCACGCACTGCTATCATTACAAAACTTCAACATCACATTTCCCTTCTGAACACGAGGGGGGGAACAAAACTTTTTTTTTACACAACCCAAAAAGTATTAAAAAGTGTTTTAATTTGGTTGGCTGAAGCCTCACAGATACCCAGAGAGACACAATAACGAATATAATTACTAGGGCGCCTGCCTGTATTCTTATATTAAAAACAGTGAGGAGCCATGCATAGAAAACTAATTCCAAGTTGTAATGGAAACTGTTAAAGAGTGCGGGGGGAGGGGGGGGGGCTGGTAATTGTTAGAATCCACGTTCTGTGCCACGGAACAGGGATTGCCACAAGTACTCTCTTCCTTCCTTTACCTGGAACAGTCTACAGGATGCTACACACTTATAGAAAGGAGAAATAATCACAGAGATTATTATATTTCATTCACCCTTCTAGATTAATCGAGTTTCATAACTATCCGAATCGGAGGACACGCGGACTAAACATCACTTTCGTCTGGTCTGATTTGTCGGTGATGGGTGAGTTCAGGCTTTGAGTCCCGACCAGGTGAGTTTTTTAAAATAGTTTCTCACTCTACCTCCTCGCAAATGTCGGCACTTTCCTTCTATATTCAACCTTACTAATCCCTACAACATTTGCGATTATGTTTTCATGTCGACTTCGGTGGTCTTGAACTAAAGTGCTCACTTCAGGAGCCGATGTTAGTGGGTTCAAACCCAGCCGGGGTCAACGGACTTTTCTTGAGTGATAAACATCCGTAGCACAACTTCCTTCGGAGAAGAAGTAAAGCTGTAGGTCCCATGTCTATTGTGGCTTGTAAAAGAACCCTGGAAGGTTCCCGGCAAAATTGGTAGGTACTTTTGCCTTCACTCATAGAAATTCTCGTGTCCTGATGTAATCAGCCGGTTCAGAAAGTACCAATTAAATACCTCAAATAAATAATTAAAAATAAAATAAATGTTATGTTTTATACATATCCCCTCAAATGGACAGCAGTCGTTGGAAGACTACTTACCAGCTCGTTTCATATTCGTTTGAACGATTGGTGATCTTAATTTTAACCTTCTAATTGAAATGTAGTCATACATTACTGGCAATAGTTACTGTTTGTTTCGTAGCGTACTAAGCGTAAAGTGGTGTTTTTTTCCGACGTCTCTATTACTACCCGCTTGGTCTATCAATATATTTACACATATTATGGGGTATGTATGGGAAAATATACCTTAATTACAGTCATCCTGGATTTGAACCCCTATCTCCACGTCACCGGCCATCCAGTGAGTGAGCATGTGACTACCGACTCGGATAGTTGTAAAGTGAACAGTTTCGCGACTAACCATCATAGTAGCAAATGTTAATCCAGTAAAGTGGCGTGTCAAGAAGCATAATGACATCACGTGGGTAGCGGAGAAATATTCCAAGTCTCGTGTGTTTGCCTCTCTGTACCTGCTACCATTGCCCGTACTCACTTTCCGGGTGTTATTTAGAAGACAAGTTTGGTGTATTGTAATGCAAGTAGGAAGATAACTTTTTGATATCTAAAACAGTTATCAAAGCTATTTTAAAATTTTCATACGTAAAATAATACTTTATGCCACTATCAGTTTTGATCAAACGTATCAACCCCGTTAGTATAATTGATCTAGATCAAGTTAACTTTGAAAGTAAATGTTTGTATATAATGTAACTCATAACCTGTTTTCCTACCACATCTACACTTTGTGATAGAACGTTCTATAAACACGTCATGTTTGCCTGTCGTGTCTTTCGTGGCCATGGTTGAGTAAGGGGTGGATAACATTTTGAATAGAGAGTAGGATAAGAGTAGGGAGAAAGCATACAATAATCACAAAGTAAAAAAATAAATATATTATAGGGGGTATAAATAGAGGAAATAGAGAAAAGAGGTAATATGAGCGAATAGAGGGTGTTAAAAGATAGAAACTGAGATAAAGAGAAAGGTGTGAAGTAGAGAAAGTAGGGAAAAGAAAAGTCAAACGGATGATGGTGTGGGAAGAGAAAAAGTTGCGGTGGGGCAAAATAGAATGATACAATGAGAAAAACGATAAGCGGAGTAGAGAGTTGGGTAAAGACTGGAAAAAGATAAAGAAAGAAATCACACGGAACAAAAGGTGACTAAATAGAATGTAGATTATATAGCCTAAAGTAGAGATAGAGAGTGAAGAATGAGAAAAGAAAAACTGGACGGTTTTAAGAAAGTAAGATAGAGAAAGGGGCTAAAGAGATATAAATAAGCGAGAAGGAATATAAGGACGGAGAAATGAGAATATAAAAAATCGAAGAATGAATACAAAAATTAGAGAAAGCATGATAAAAAGGACAAATACTAAGGAAAAAGAGGTAAGGATGTAGAAAGGCGGTTTTAAAATAGGTTCTAATAGAGGGAATAGAAAAAGTTGGGTAAAGAGAGAATAATAAATTAGTGTAGAAAGAAATAGTTGAAAAGAGGGGTGATCGAAGAGAAGGTTACATAAATAAGGGTGGAGTGGTTTGCAAAATGTGAGGAGAAAAGAATGTGACATTGTGAGAGGTGGTCTCAACAAAAAACTAAAAAGTGGGATGAAGATAAAGTAATAAGGAGGTAAAGAGAGGTCATGTAGAAAAGAGGTTAGAAAGTAGGTATTGAAATAAGAATAGTTAAATGGCCAGAGATATGAACAAAGAGAGGGGATATGGAAAGGAAGATCGAAAGAGAGGCAGGACAGAGGGTCGAAATAAAAGCAGAAATATGGGGCAATAGCCGACAGCAGATAGAAGCAAGGTGAAGGAGATTAAAAAACAAGATAGTTAAAGAGCAAAGAGGCAATGTGAGTAAGTAAAGAGGCAATGAGCGCAATTAAATAGGCAATGAGAATAATTTAAAATGCAATGTGATTAAGTAAAGAGGTAATGAGAAGGAGTTCATAAATAACGAGGAAATGATACAAGGAGGAGTATGAAGAAGACGGTAAGTAATTAGAAATAGAGAAGGATAAAGAGAAGAAGTGGATACAATAACATAGATGATAGCACAAATATGAATGCTATATAGAGGATAAATAGAAGGTGTTTAACGGAAGGGAGAGGAAGAAGACAAGAGGGGTGAAAATAAAAGAAGGTATATCTTGATTTTCTTACGAATGAATGTTTTGAAGACCATTTATAAAATACAAACACCTTTTTGCGGTCAACAGTGCTAACATTTTACTATATTAATGTCTATTGGTAAGATGACTGCGCGACGTCTCCTACAGTGAGACTCGCCTCCCGTCCACGTTAATCCACGTGTGTATTTCCTCTAACTCGGGCCGGCTCGAGGATTACAGAGATACACTCACCCTCTCTCTCTCTCTGTCTATACACTGTCCGGCCGTTTCTCTCTCTCTCGGACCTCCATCGAACTTACACACCGATTTTAATTTAGAAAATTTAATTGACTTTTATTGTAACAAAACTATGCATTAGCTTAAAAAGAGACGGAATGCTGGAGAGAGCTGCGGGCTAACAAGGGCCTATGTGACAGACTGGTTAATTACCACGAGGACAGGTTAGGGGGAAAGGGGGGTGAAATTACGTTTAGGATGGGATGAATGGGAAAGTGAGCTAAGACCTGTTTGTTTGCAGTTTTTGTATTGAAACTTATTTTTCGCCCAAAATAAATAAAATATTGATCAGTAGTTAACTTTATATATATATTATATATATATATATATATATATATATATATATATATATATATATATATATATATAAAAGTTAAACTAAAAAGTTACCAAAAGCTTCCAATAATACTTCTACGTTGATTACTGTATAATTTCGCTTTATATTGTTAATTAAACGGACAAATAATTTTAATGCGAGAAATTTGTAATATCCCCCACCATTGTGACAACAAATTGTGCTTACAGTTTTCGAATAGAGGTATTTCTATGAAAATCAGACTGTTCAACTTTCTACGCATCCACTCCGGTGGCCGCATGGTCTAATGCGTTACTCTTGCAGTAAACTAGACTGCCGATGACAAGTGAGATAAAGGTTCGAACCTCGGCCGGATTTACTGAGGGTGGTTTTACCGAAATACTCTCCAAGTAAAAGCGGGTACACTTCCTATCAATATAACCTTCATAATCCCTATTTCCATTAGAGTGATTAGTGCATGCACGTATAGCACGAACGGGTAGTAGGACAAGGTACCAAATAAAAAAATGTTACTCAGAGCGATATGAAAAGTTCTAAAATATTTGTCATGGGCTGGACTGAAGAACTGTTGGGGTTACTCCATGGCAATCGAGCCATACCGACCTATTGGCCGCTGTCTGTCTTGTGCCAACATTTGTGGACAGAGGGTGTCATGTGGTCAGCACAATCGGCTGTTAGTTTCAGTTTGCTAGACCATCACTGCTACTTTTTTATTCGAGTATATCCTCACTTGTCCTCAAAAGGTTGAGTGAGTTAGTTCCAGACTTACTGCTCCACAGATAAATGTGGAAGCGCCGAGGATAGAACCTGGAACTTCAGGATCTGAAGCCAGGAGCTGTGATCCCTAGACTAAAGAGAATATTAAACTAAAGTTATCTGCTCAAGCAATATTTTATGTTTTTGTCCAAAAATATATATTGTTGTAAAAACTGCAAAAATACCGGTAGTTCTATAGTTCTTCCTTTTCACCTTGAAGGTGCCGCCCACCCGGTGGGCTTAGGTGGGCTGTATCTCGGCTGTTCCGGTAGTTCTAGAGTTCCCGGGTTCGATCCCAGATTATATCCGTGAAGCAGTGGGTCTGTAATAGGCTTAAACTCAGCCTCGTTAGGACAAATGAGAATCGACTTGAATAATAAAAGTAGTGGCCGTTCGTGACAACAAATTACCCCCGTATGAGCGTGCGCAAGTGCTCATTCGACTCTTGCGGGTAAAAAGCTCAAGAGGGGACGCTCCTCAACACTCCTCCCCCGTTCCTCTCCTTGTGAGCAATCATAATGCGGGTAAAAAGCTCAAGAGGAAACGCTCCTCCCCCGTTCCTTTCCTTGTGATCAATCATAATGCGGGTAAAAAGCTCAAGAGGAGACGCTCCTCAACGCTCCTCCCCCGTTCCTCTCCTTGTGATCAATCATAATGCGGGTAAAAAGCTCAAGAGGAGACGGTTCTCAACGCTCCTCCCCCGTTCCTCTCCTTGTGAGCAATCATAATGCGGGTAAAAAGCTCAAGAGGAGACGCTCCTCAACGCTCCTCCCCCGTTACTCTCCTTGTGAGCAATCATAATGCGGGTAAAAATCTCAAGAGGGGACGCTCCTCAACACTCCTCCCCCGTTCCTCTCCTTGTGTGCAATCATAATGCGGGTAAAAAACTCAAGAGGGGACGCTCCTCAACACTCCTCCCCCGTTCCCCTCCTTGTGTGCAATCATAATGCGGGTAAAAAGCTCAAGAGGGGACGCTCCTCAACACTCCTCCCCCGTTACTCTCCTTGTGAGCAATCATAATGCGGGTAAAAATCTCAAGAGGGGACGCTCCTCAACACTCCTCCCCCGTTCCCCTCCTTGTGTGCAATCATAATGCGGGTGAAAAGCTCAAGAGGGGACGCTTCTCAACACTCCTCCCCCGTTCCCCTCCTTGTGTGCAATCATAATGCGGGTAAAAAGCTCAAGAGGAGACGCTCCTCAACACTCCTCCCCCGTTACTCTCCTTGTGAGCAATCATAATGCGGGTAAAAAGCTCAAGAGGGACGCTCCTCAACACTCCTCCCCGTTCCTCCTGTGTGCAATCATAATGCGGTGAAAAGCTCAAGAGGGACGCCCTCAACACTCCTCCCCCGTTCCCCTCCTTGTGTGCAATCATAATGCGGGTAAAAAGCTCAAAGGGGACGCTCCTCAACACTCCTCCCCCGTTACTCTCCTTGTGAGCAATCATAATGCGGGTAAAAAGCTCAAGAGGAGACGCTCCTCAACGCTCCTCCCCCGTTCCTCTCCTTGTGTGCAATCATAATGCGGGTGAAAAGCTCAAGAGGAGACGCTCCTCAAATCCTCCCCGTCCCTCCTGTGTGCATCATAATGCGGTAAAAAGCCAAGGATTCCATCTCCCGTTACCCCTGTGGCAATCATAATGCGGGTAAAACTCAAGAGGGACGCTCCTCAACACTCCTCCCCGTTCCTCTCCTTGTGTGCAATCATAATGCGGATAGTTCAATGACAAGAGCACTGGCCTCAACACTGAGACATCCGCTATTTATATCGATGTGGATGAGAGTACACACCGTGCGTATCGCGTGAACTGCGTACTTTGTAACGCAATTGTCCTACAGGAGGTATTCAACCTGGGTAGGCTACGCAAAGACTTCTTGAGGGGTACGTAAATATTAAAACACATTATCAATTATAGCTTATTATTTAATACATTACTCTAATTTATTTAAGATGCAGATAATAGAACACTCCAACAGCTTTGATGGCACAAAGTTGAGGAGAAATAATATCTTGGGGTGGCGATCAAAAATGGTTGAATGCCACTGGTCTTGGAGGCTAGATGAACGCTGGTGGAATTGTAAATTTTGTGACTTTGTCAAATAAAGGATGAACAAACCTTAACCCATGCTGAATGCTTCTTACGTTTGTCCTTATGATCCTCATATGAAGTATCTGTCCTTATGACCCTCACATGAAGTATCTGTCCTTATGATCCTCATATGAAGTATCTGTCCTTATGACCCTCACATGATGTATCTGTCCTTATGATCCTCACATGAAGTATCTGTCCTTATGACCTTCACATGAAGTATCTGTCCTTATGATCCTCACATGAAGTATCTGTCCTTATGATCCTCACATGAAGTATCTGTCCTTATGACCCTCACATGAAGTATCTGTCCTTATGACCCTCACATGATGTATCTGTCCTTATGATCCTCACATGAAGTGTCTGTCCTTATGACCCTCACATGAAGTATCTGTCCTTATGATCCTCACATGAAGTGTCTGTCCTTATGACCCTCACATGAAGTATCTGTCCTTATGATCCTCATATGAAGTATCTGTCCTTATGACCCTCACATGATGTATCTGTCCTTATGATCCTCACATGAAGTATCTGTCCTTATGACCTTCACATGAAGTATCTGTCCTTATGATCCTCACATGAAGTATCTGTCCTTATGATCCTCACATGAAGTATCTGTCCTTATGACCCTCACATGAAGTATCTGTCCTTATGACCCTCACATGATGTATCTGTCCTTATGACCCTCACATGAAGTATCTGTCCTTATGACCCTCACATGAAGTATCTGTCCTTATGATCCTCACATGAAGTATCTGTCCTTATGACCCTCACATGATGTATCTGTCCTTATGATCCTCACATGAAGTATCTGTCCTTATGACCCTCACATGAAGTATCTGTCCTTATGATCCTCATATGAAGTATCTGTCCTTATGATCCTCACATGAAGTATCTGTCCTTATGACCCTCACATGAAGTATCTGTCCTTATGACCCTCACATGAAGTATCTGTCCTTATGACCCTCACATGAAGTATCTGTCCTTATGATCCTCACATGAAGTATCTGTCCTTATGATCCTCGTATGAAGTATCTCATTACAACCCCTACCCCACCTCTCCACTTCACTTAATATTTCAGTGTCACAATTGGCAGCTTTTAAACATAGCTTAAGGCTGAGTCTGTGATGGACGTGTGGGATTGTCAGCACACACAGTGAACACAGCTACTGACGAGTCAGTGTCTGCTTTATGTTGCTGTTAGTACTAGATTTGCCCTGAAAACGGTGCCTGTGTGGTACAGTGGTAGTACATTGGAGCGATAAATCCAAGGTCAAGGGTTCAATTCAAGCGCGTAGGTGTCATTTTCCAACTATATTTAATTTAATTGAAGTATGTACGCTAGGACACAGCTATATCTGTACCGAAGTTAATTTCTATCTGTTGAGTATCAGTTTATTTCTACCCCTTATTATTATTATTCAGGTTTAATATATTACCGTTGTATTTCTGATTAAAGTGAAACCAATGCCATTCGAATGATGACAGATTAGTTGCCAATCGAAGCATATGACTGGGTTTCCAACGGTGTTTTTTTTTTAACATTAAGATGAACCTCTTAAGAAGGTCACGAATAAAAACCAGAGTTTAAGTGTGTCACTTGTGTTTGGTATAAATTCTTTTTCTTAAAACCCGCCTCGGTGGCGTAGTTGGCTAACGCACTTGTCGTGTTGGGCTCGACTGCTGAGGACGAGGAGATCGAGGTTCGAATCTCGGTCGGGTGAACTGGGGGAGGTTTTTCCTAAATGGTTTTCCACTCTCCCTCCACGCAAATGCGGGTTCACTTCCTCTAATTCAACCTTCCCAAATCCTAATCCATTAGCGTAATTAGTACTTAAAGCGTATAACCCGAACGGGTAGTAAGACGCGGTGCTAATTATTATTATTGTTCTTAAAGAGTGTATGTATAGTTTAATTTTCTTCACATGGTGAACGGTGACCTCATCAGTTGTTGAATATCTGTCAAGGATGTCCTGGAATTTAATTACAACTTTTTATCTTCATTTAGAAAGTTTCTCATCTAATGCCGCTATTTTCATGGCAGATATCCAAAAACTGTTTATATAATTATGTTAAGAAAATTAAACTCTATGTTTGTTCTGGAGAAATATTTATTTATTTTGAACAAAAATGTTGAGCTATAAAAACTGCCAAAACACTGTCCATTTCTCAGGTTATTTACATCCCCACCTTAAGAAACAATTCCAAGTTTGGATTGATCTGATGTATATCCATCCTGAGCTGGGTATGCACCCAGCCCTTTATTGTTTAGTGCTGTCCGCACCATCTGGTAGAAATCTGAACTTGAACGTTCCAACCAATTTTTACCAGAAAGATATTTTCACCTTCCTGCTACCCGCCCTTTTCTCCATTACACATAAATAATAGGCAGAGGTAGTAACAAGAGAGTTATATTTTATTTAACAATAAAATAACAAAGTACAACTCAATGAGTGAGTGGGACATTTACGCGTTAAGCGCTGAACAAGAAAGTAACCCAAAACCCAAGCAAGGGGTACAGTACAGCCCAAAGGCCGAACGAAGCGTAGGGAACCACCAACGCCAGAGAGGGATGTAAACAACATTTGCAATAAGTGTCACGCTTCTCCAAACGCTCAAAATGGCGTCTCATAATATGTAATAATTTTACAACAACAATTGACCTTCATGATAATATTAACTTGACCTATCGTAACTAGAAATCGATAACCTCAAAACAAACCCTAGCGCGAATGGCAAATTGGAAAAGAGTAATGGATCCAAAGTTGCCGATACTGACAACCCTAATTTACCCAACAATTTGATAGGAGGATCTCTAAACATGCATATATTAATATTAAGACCCGAACATTTATGCCTACCTAAGAATGGCGCTTGCCGACTCGCGGCCCCAACTTTTAGTTACATTTAATACTAGGCCTCCAACAATAACAAACTATCTCAACTTTAAATAATAAATGATATGCCCATATTAGAATATCAACTTGCCGACTCGCGGGCCCACTTTTTGGTAACATTTAATACAAGGTACCCAACAATAATAAACTATCTCACATAAGAATAACAACTTATCGGCTCACGGCCTCACCTTTAAATAACATTTAATACAAGGCATCTAACGATAATAAACTATCGTAATTTTAAATAGCAAATCTCAAAAGAAGGGTAAAAAAGATCATATGAATTTAATAGCTGCCCCAAGATGGCGGTGATCAGATCTCGAAACATATCAGTGAGTTGGATTTAGTAAATTTAAAGTTTATGACCACAATCCCACAATGTCTTCCACTAAATACCATGTGACAAGCAAAGTTTTTTGAGCTGGTCGCCCATAATGTCTCATTTTAAGGGCAAAGAATAACATTTGGCCGTCATGAAGTGACAATAAAAAATGTACATATAAAAATATTTAAGTCCAAAACGATAATTTTGAAAGATAAAGATTTAGTTCCAAAAGGAATTTAGAATAATTTAGCAAGCCTATTCAATAATCAGGCTTCTCACCTTGAAGTCTGAGCGTAATGTGTGTCCATACCAGGCACTCCAACCATTATATATCCTATAGAAGTGCCGTGGGCTCTCGAGCCGTGGGAACAAAGGGAGAGGGAAAGGGTTAAGGCATAGAAAGGTTCTAGAACATGCTCAACTGATCCACACACCTTCAAACTTGCGCTCAACCATAGTTCACAGCATTTCCTAATGCGATCGGGCGACACGCTTCAAGTTCGCGCACACTGCAGTTTTTTTGTCTTGGGCGTGGAACAACTGACAGGGTTGGAAGCGAACCACTGTCCTCGAGTCAGTTTAATGTTGATAGTGCTGCGGTGTGTATGACGAGTCGTGATCGTGCCGAGACAGGTCAACAGGTGAGTTAAACAACCTCTTCGTATTCATGTTGTAACAAGGTTACATTCCTTACATGGTTCTTTGACTTGCCACAACCGACATGGGACCAACGGCTTTACTTCCTCTCCAGAGGAAGTTGTGCTACGGATTTTTATCGTTCAAGAAAAAAACGTCGACCTCGATTGGGCCTGAACCCACGAACATCGGGTCCTGACGCGATTACTTTAACCCAAGACCGTCAAGTTCGACTGAATATAATGGTAACTAGAATAATATTGTTTTGTAAAGCGAAAAAGTACTTCATTTTAACATGGGAATCCAACGTGCACTTTCTAAACACACAATATTGAACCTATAAGTATAACCTACGCATTTTTATAGCAGGATGCAACCTTCATCTATCCTTTAAGGTAGCTGGCTTACCTTGCAATATGCTATCATGGTATAGCTTTTTTTTTACTTAGCACCTTGTCTTACTACCCATCCGGGCTATACGCTTAAGTACTAATCAATTTAATAGGTTGAATTTAGAGGAAGTGAACCCGCATTTACGTGAAGGGAGAGTGGAACACTATTTAGGAACTCCCCACCCCCCAGTTCACGCAACCGAAATTCGAGTCTCGATCTCCCCTTCCTCGGCAGTCTAGCTCAACACGAAACTAGCGCATTTGATAACTACGCCACCTAGGCGGGTATAGCTTATAACATAGGATCATAGTACAATCCGCCAGGTAAGATACTAATATATTTCAGGGTAAACGTAGTGTTGGTCCCATCATATACGCTGCTCCATAGTGTAAACAAGCAAGGTAAGACTGCCACCTTTCTGGGTTAATCAAATGTACATGTTTATAAGATTGTAAGTATCTCAGCACAGTCTGGAATCTTTTGGAACAATAGAAAACCTACACTTGCCAAAAAAAAAAAGGTCAACCCTCGCATCACGGGCCCAGCTGACAAGCAAGGTGCCTCTATTTGACCATCCCTGCGTTGGCCAAATTAGGGCAGACATGTGTGGTTTTTGCTCCACGGCTGCATTGTTGTTTAATTATTCATTCGTAAAATTAACTCATGCTGCAATGCATTTGAAAGTTTTCTGCTCGCGATAACCTGATATGCTGTACTAATTTGATTTTAGTTCTAAATCACTCCCGGTGAATTAGTTGTTTTCAATATTATTCATTAAAACCCCGGAATGAGCCAGATGCCGCACTAATTATACGGGATGAATGCTGTGATTTCGTTCAAACAACTCCTGTTTGCTAATTAATTAAAATGATTAATTCAGTGACGCGAGCGAGCGCTGATCTGGCACTGAGCCGACAGTGGAATATTTCGCCACTGGAATGAACGCTGTGGACAGTGGCTCACTGATCTGGCACTGAGCCGACAGTGGAATATTTCGCCACGGGAATGAACGATGTGGACAGTGGCTCACTGATCTGGCACTGAGCCGACAGTGGAATATTTCGCCACGGGAATGAACGATGTGGACAGTGGCTCACTGATCTGGCACTGAGCCGACAGTGGAATATTTCGCCACTGGAATGAACGATGTGGACAGTGGCTCACTGATCTGGCACTGAGCCGACAGTGGAATATTTCGCCACTGGAATGAACGATGTGGACAGTGGCTCACTGATCTGGCACTGAGCCGACAGTGGAATATTTCGCCACGAGGATGAACGCTGTGGACAGTGGCTCACTGATCTGGCACTGAGCCGACAGTGGAATATTTCGCCACGGGAATGAACGATGTGGACAGTGGCTCACTGATCTGGCACTGAGCCGACAGTGGAATATTTCGCCACGAGGATGAACGATGTGGACAGTGGCTCACTGATCTGGCACTGAGCCGACAGTGGAATATTTCGCCACGGAATGAACGATGTGGACAGTGGCTCACTGATCTGGCACTGAGCCGACAGTGGAATATTTCGCCACGAGGATGAACGATGTGGACAGTGGCTCACTGATCTGGCACTGAGCCGACAGTGGAATATTTCGCCACGGGAATGAACGATGTGGACAGTGGCTCACTGATCTGGCACTGAGCCGACAGTGGAATATTTCGCCACGAGGATGAACGATGTGGACAGTGGCTCACTGATCTGGCACTGAGCCGACAGTGGAATATTTCGCCACGGGAATGAACGATGTGGACAGTGGCTCACTGATCTGGCACTGAGCCGACAGTGGAATATTTCGCCACGAGGATGAACGTGTGGACAGTGGCTCACTGATCTGGCACTGAGCCGACAGTGGAATATTTCGCCACGGGAATGAACGATGTGGACAGTGGCTCACTGATCTACAAAGAAATAATAAATAGACAAATAAATGACCCGATGTTAGCACTAACTAGTTTTATGTTTAGGTCACTTTTATTATTATTACCACTGCATCTTACTATCCATTCAGGTTATAAGCTTATGTACTAATTACTTTGATGATTTTAGGGATAAGGAGGGCTATTTTTTATAGAAAGTTTACCCTCATTTGCGTGGAGGGGGAGTGTAAAAACTTACCTCAGTAAACTCGACCGAGATTCGAGCCTCGATCTCCCCATCATCTGTAGTCTAGTCTACTATGAGAGTAGCACTTTAGACCACGTGGACACCGAAGAAGGTATTTAGGCCACTTAAAAAGGCCTTTATTTCGAGGAGTAATTTGTTTTAAACGTATTTAAATAAACTGATAATCCAACTCATCTAGGTACGCACGCTAACTTTAATATGTCACGCTCATTTTTATTTCGGGATTGTTTATTCCTATATGTATTCCAGCTCCTCCTCGCAAATGAAGATACTTTTTCTCCGAATGTTACTGTACTTATCCTGACCCCATTTGCGTTTAAGAACTGCGTTTATACCGGACGAGTATTAAGACGCAGTGTAAAAATCATTGCCAGTCGAATGAAATAAAATAAAATAAATTAGGATAATGTTTTATAAAAGTGATACACAAAGCAATCAAAAGAGTTAGAGAATAAAAGGGTGTTGCTTAGAAGTGGCCAAGTGGTTAGAATGATTGAACACAGTCTAGGGAGCCAAGGTTCGATTCCTAGCGATAATTACGAAATAGCGTGAATATATCAGGGCTCATCCTGATTTTACTTACACTAGATGATAAGGCTGGGTGTTTGGTTTTAGGTTAAGTTATCCTCTAGGTCTAATGCACGTTAGGTATAAAGTTCTTTTTTTAAAAAAGTAACAAATAATCGTGTAGCTTAGCGAAACATTAAATCTACGTTTTAAATTTTAATTCTCTAAATTTGTTAGATAATATTTCTCAACAATATTTTACTGGAGTCCGATTTTAGTAGGGCGGGCCTTTTAGACATTTTTCAAGCCAAAATTGGTAACAATTTTACTATATTATTATTGGTTTTTTTATATAATTATACTGTATTGATAATATCTATCAAATGTGACAGCTTCAGATCTCACGACTTGACGCATGAATATGTGACACTAAACTAACTGTCAGATGAGGACCTTCCTGTATAAATTTGTCTGTATAAAAGGGTGTTATGGTTTTACTGTACAATTTAGTATTTTCAAATACTGTTTGAACCAAAGAAAATTTGAAAATAAAGATTGTCCGTAATAGCACGTTACGGGCTGATGGGGTATAGGGCACCCTAAGTAGCACCCCTAGTTAAAGCGAGTTCAAATCACCCAGCTATTTCCACTTTGAATAACCAACCGAGGTTCAAACACGAAAACTACAGTACTTGAAACTTTGCTCAATGGCCAGTGGCCATGTCATTACAGCCACATCAATATAACATTTTGCTTTTAAAATTTAATCTTTGGAGTGAGGCAAGTTAAAATGGTGTTTACTCTTTGAATGGATGGTTAGGTCACAAGTCGTGGATTCCCTGGGTCGACGCTTGGTTGGGCCAACAACAGTGGAATATTGGTTTATGGTTCGTTCAATCAACTATAGTATAGCTATAGATCAATTTTCTTAAGAATAGATAAAGTTGACCGCTAGAAAATATTACTAGACACACTTTTACGTATTCATATGTCAGATCATGTGATTTGAACTTCTTAAACTGTCACTTTTGAAAGATATTATCAATACATATAGAATAATATAGTAAAATATTAATATATTGACTGAATTTTTTTTTAAATTTTATAATCCTGTACATTTTTAATTTACCTCGGTGGTCTTGGGGTAAAGTTCTCGCCTCAGGAGCAGATGTTTATGGGTTCAAACCCAACCGGGGTCGACGGATTCTTCTTGAGGGATAAAAAATCCGTAGCACAACTTCCTTCGGAGGGGAAGTAAAGCCGTCGGTTCCATGTCAAGTGTGACAAGTAAAAGAACCCTGGAAGTTATTTGGAATTAACTTTCTCGGAGAAATTGGTAAGCCCTTTCGTTCTCACTCATAGAAATTCTCGTGTGCTGATATAATCAGTCGATTCAGAAAGTGCGCGTTTAATACCTCTAATAAAAAAAAAGATCCATTCTTAAAAACATCTAAGTATTGATATCTCTGCATAGTTGTAGCTTATTTTAAAGTTTAGAGTACGTCCTTCATTGTAAAACACAACATTGTCATATGTACCACTGTTGCACAAAGGCTGTGCCGATTTAATTAATAATTACATTTCATGATGGAGCAGCTGTAATTGATCTGTGTGCCCGCTATTGTGAAGTTGAGCAAACTGCGCCACGGTCGCTCGATGTAATTAACTTTGACTACGATGGTCCCGCCCGCCTGTTCGCCCCCCCTGCGAATTAAATTGAAATTGTTATTAATAGTTGTAGTTGGCCGGTGGCCGCGCGGCTGTTCGATTGATTGGGCTTGATTCCGAACAACACCATTATGACGGCTTCATCAGTAAGTTGCCCCCATTGTTGGCGTCCAAACAGGAAAACCATTTCCACGGTCGCGTGGATTCAAGAGCGAGCAGTAAGCTCAAACACCAGATATCATTACTATATTGAAGCGCATTCCTTGAGCGGTGAGCTGCTCAGGGGCGGATTTACAGGAGGGATGAAGGGGCTATAGCCCAGGGCGGCAAACTCAGGCAAATTCAGAAGGGCGGAAAGTTGAATTAAAAAAATATAGAAATAAAAGCCAGCAGCTGAAGAGTAGCTGAACAACGCAAAATGAGGTTTGAGTGTTTTAGTGATCATTAGCATCAAAGCAAAGTTAGGCTACATGCAAGGTTATATTATGCAGTAAGTCCCTTATCAGTTGTCACTATCATTCATATACAACTTTTTTATATGGTGTTTAATCTATCTATACTTATAAAATAACATGTCCTGACTGACTGATTCATTATCGCCGAGCGCAAACTATCAAGGCTACAAGCATGAAATTCGGACTGTATATTCATTTTTTTTTGTAGGCACCCACTAAGAAAGGATTTTAGAAAATTCCACCCCAAAGGGATCAAAATAGGGGATGATAATATGTATGACTAGATAGTTGTTGCCCGCGGCTTTGCTCGCGTGGAAGTTGATTATAGGCCTATACAAATACGAAAATATACATAAGTATTTACAGATTAATTTAAAATATTACGCTACGTTGATGACCATAACTTGACCTCAGATCAAAAATAATGCAAGTCCGAGACCAACTTTCACCTCATCCCTTATTAAATAAAATTTCCAAAATTCCTGAAACACGTATTTATTTGTTTTACGTCAATAATCGAAATACAAAATTTTGTTTATGTAACTTTCAAAATGACGGACTTTCATACATATTATCATACATATTATCATCCCCTATTTTGACCCCTTTGGGGTGGAATTTTCTAAAATCCTTTCTTAGTGGGTGCCTACATAACAAATTGAATATACAGTCCGAATTTCATGCTTGTAGCCTCGATAGTTTGCGCTCGGCGATGATGAATCAGTCAGTCAGGACGTGTTATTTTATAAGTATAGATAATATGTATGAAAGTCCGTCATTTTGAAAGTTATATAAACAAAATTTTGTATTTCGGTTATTGACGTAAAACAAATAAATACGTGTTTCAGGAATTTTGGAAATTTTATTTAATAAGGGATGAAAAAGGGGGTGAAAGTTTGTATCGGACTTGCATTATTTTTGATGAGGTCAAGTTATGGTCATCAACATAACGTAATATTATAAATTAATCTGTAAATACATATGTATATTTTCGTATTTGTATATAATCAACTTCCACGCGAGCAAAGCCGCGGGCAACAGCTATATAGTAGTTTATACAGGATGAGGGTGTATGAAGGGGTTTCCTTATTGGGTTTGGGATTGGGGTTAGGGGTAAACCTTCCTCGAGGTCCAGAAACGAGTCAACGTTTCTTTTGTTTTCACTGTGATATTATTTTGGATGTCTCCTGATATTTTAAATGAAATATCAAACAAACTTATAACTAACAGAATTGCCCAACAGAATTACCTCTTTGTCCTTCTTATCCTTGTAATACTCTCACAATAAACTTGTACGCAAGCTATAGAGGCTGGGTAATGCTTGCCATTCCTGGTAAACAATCTATAGAATCCGGGTAATACTTACCATTCCTGGTAAACAATCTATAGAATCCGGGTAATGCTTGCCATTCCTGGTAAACAATCTATAGAGGCCGGATAATGCTTGTCATTCCTGGTAAACAATCTACAGAGGCCGGGTAATGCTTGCCATTCCTGGTAAACATTCTATAGAGGCCGGGTAATGCTTGCCATTCCTTGTAAACAAGATATAGAGGCCAGGTAATGCTTGCCATTCCTTGTAAACAAGATATAGAGGCCAGGTAATGCTTGACATTCCTGGTAAACAAGCTATAGAGGCTGGGTAATGCTTGCCATTCCTAGTAAACAATCTATAGAGGCCGGGTAATGCTTGCCATTCCTTGTAAACAAGATATAGAGGCCAGGTAATGCTTGCCATTCCTGGTAAACAAGATATAGAGGACGGGTAATGCTTGCCATTCCTGGTAAACAATCTATAGAGGCCGGGTAATGCTTGCCATTCCTGGTAAACAATCTATAGAATCCGGGTAATACTTACCATTCCTGGTAAACAATCTATAGAATCCGGGTAATGCTTGCCATTCCTGGTAAACAATCTATAGAGGCCGGATAATGCTTGTCATTCCTGGTAAACAATCTATAGAGGCCGGGTAATGCTTGCCATACCTGGTAAACAATCTATAGAAGCCGGGTAATGCTTGCCATTCCTTGTAACCAATCTATAGAGGCCGGGTAATGCTTGCCATACCTGGTAAACCATCTATAGAGGCCGGGTAATGCTTGCCATACCTGGTAAACAATCTATAGAGGCCGGGTAATGCTTGCCATACCTGGTAAACAATCTATAGAGGCCGGGTAGTGCTTGCCATTCCTGGTAAACAATCTATAGAGGACGGGTAATGCTTGCCATTCCTGGTAAACAATCTATAGAGGCCGGGTAAAACTTGCCATTCCTGTTAAACAATCTATAGAATCCGGGTAATACTTGCCATTCCTGGTAAACAATCTATAGAGGCCGGGTAATGCTTGCCATTCCTGGTAAATAATCGAAAGAGGCCGGGTAATGCTTGCAATTCCTGGTAAACAAGTTATAGAAGCCTGGTAATGCTTACCATTCCTGGTAAACAAGATATAGAGGCTGGATAATGCTTGCTATACCTGGTAAACAAGCTATAGAAGCCGATAATGCTTGCCATTCCTTGTAAACAATCTACAGAGGCCGGTAATGCTTGCCATTCCTGGTAAACAATCTATAGAGCCGGGTAATGCTTGCCATTCCTGGTAAACAAGTTATAGAAGCCGGGTAATGCTTGCCATTCCTGGTAAACAAGATATATAGGCTGGATAATGCTTGCTATACCTGGTAAACAAGCTATAGAAGCCGGATAATGCTTGCCATTCCTTGTAAACAATCTACAGAGGCCGGGTAATGCTTGCCATTCCTGGTAAACAATCTATAGAGACCGGGTAATGCTTGCCATTCCTGGTAAACAAGTTATAGAAGCCGGGTAATGCTTGCCATTCCTGGTAAACAAGCTATAGAGGCTGGATAATGCTTGCTATACCTGGTAAACAAGCTGTAGAAGCCGGATAATGCTTGACATTCCTTGTAAATAATCTACATAGGCCGGGTAATGCTTGCCATTCCTGGTAAACAAGTTATAGAAGCCGGGTAATGCTTGCCATTCCTGGTAAACAAGCTATAGAGGCTGGATAATGCTTGCTATACCTGGTAAACAAGCTGTAGAAGCCGGATAATGCTTGACATTCCTTGTAAATAATCTACAGAGGCCGGGTAATGCTTGCCATTCCTGGTAAACAATCTATAGAATCCGGGTAATACTTACCATTCCTGGTAAACAATCTATAGAATCCGGGTAATGCTTGCCATTCCTGGTAAACAATCTATAGAGGCCGGATAATGCTTGTCATTCCTGGTAAACAATCTACAGAGGCCGGGTAATGCTTGCCATTCCTGGTAAAATTCTATAGAGGCCGGGTAATGCTTGCCATTCCTTGTAAACAAGATATAGAGGCCAGGTAATGCTTGCCATTCCTGGTAAACAAGCTATAGAGGCTGGGTAATGCTTGCCATTCCTAGTAAACAATCTATAGAGGCCGGGTAATGCTTGCCATTCCTTGTAAACAAGATATAGAGGCCAGGTAATGCTTGCCATTCCTGGTAAACAAGATATAGAGGACGGGTAATGCTTGCCATTCCTGGTAAACAATCTATAGAGGCCGGGTAATGCTTGCCATTCCTGGTAAACAATCTATAGAATCCGGGTAATACTTACCATTCCTGGTAAACAATCTATAGAATCCGGGTAATGCTTGCCATTCCTGGTAAACAATCAATAGAGGCCGGATAATGCTTGTCATTCCTGGTAAACAATCTATAGAGGCCGGGTAATGCTTGTCATACCTGGTAAACAATCTATAGAAGCCGGGTAATGCTTGCCATTCCTTGTAACCAATCTATAGAGGCCGGGTAATGCTTGCCATACCTGGTAAACCATCTATAGAGGCCGGGTAATGCTTGCCATACCTGGTAAACAATCTATAGAGGCCGGGTAATGCTTGCCATACCTGGTAAACAATCTATAGAGGCCGGGTAGTGCTTGCCATTCCTGGTAAACAATCTATAGAGGACGGGTAATGCTTGCCATTCCTGGTAAACAATCTATAGAGGCCGGGTAAAACTTGCCATTCCTGTTAAACAATCTATAGAATCCGGGTAATACTTGCCATTCCTGGTAAACAATCTATAGAGGCCGGTAATGCTTGCCATTCCTGGTAAATAATCTAAAGAGGCCGGGTAATGCTTGCAATTCCTGGTAAACAAGTTATAGAAGCCTGGTAATGCTTACCATTCCTGGTAAACAAGATATAGAGGCTGGATAATGCTTGCTATACCTGGTAAACAACTATAGAAGCCGGATAATGCTTGCCATTCCTTGTAAAACAATCTACAGAGGCCGGGTAATGCTTGCCATTCCTGGTAAACAATCTATAGAGGCCGGTAATGCTTGCCATTCCTGGTAAACAAGTTATAGAAGCCGGGTAATGCTTGCCATTCCTGGTAAACAAGATATATAGGCTGGATAATGCTTGCTATACCTGGTAAACAATGCTATAGAAGCCGGATAATGCTTGCCATTCCTTGTAAACAATCTACAGAGGCCGGGTAATGCTTGACATTCCTGGTAAACAATCTATAGAGGCCGGGTAATGCTTGCCATTCCTGGTAAACAAGTTATAGAAAGCGGGTAATGCTTGCCATTCCTGGTAAACAAGCTATAGAGGCGGATAATGCTTGCCTATACCTGGTAAACAAGCTTAGAAGCCGGATAATGCTTGACATTCCTGTAAATAATCTACAGAGGCCGGGTAATGCTTGCCATTCCTGGTAAACAATCCATAGAGGCCGGGTAATGCTTGCCATTCTCTGGTAAACAAGCTATAGAGGCGGATAATGCTTGCCATACCTGGTAAACAAGCTATAGAAGCACGGATAATGCTTGCCATTCCTGGTAAACAAGTTATAGAAGCCGGATAATGCTTGCCATTCCTGGTAAACAATCTATAGAATCCGGGTAATTCTTACCATTCTGGTAAAAAATCTATAGAATCCGGGTAATGCTTGCCATTCCTGGTAAACAATCTATAGAGGCCGGATAATGCTTGTCATTCCTGGTAAACAATCTATAGAGGCCGGGTAATGCTTGCCATTACCTGGTAAACAATCTATAGAAGCCGGTAATGCTTGCCATTCCTTGTAAACCAATCTATAGAGGCTGGTAATGCTTGCCATTCCTGGTTAAACCATCTATAGAGGCCGGGTAATGCTTGCCATTACCTGGTAAACAATCTATAGAGGCCAGGTAATGCTTGCCATACCTGGTAAACAATCTATAGAGGCCGGGTAGTGCTTGCCATTCCTGGTAAACAATCTATAGAGAGACGGGTAATGCTTGCCATTCCTGGTAAACAATCTATAGAGGCCGGATAAAACTTGCCATTCCTGTTAAACAATCTATAGAATCCGGGTAATATTGCCATTCCTGGTAAACAATCTATAGAGGCCGGGTAATGCTTGCCATTCCTGGTAAATAATCTAAAGAGGCCGGGTAATGCTTGCAATTCCTGGTAAACAAGTTATAGAAGCCTGGTAATGCTTGCCATTCCTGGTAAACAAGAAATAGAGGCTGGATAATGCTTGCTATACCTGGTAAAAAGCTATAGAAGCCGGATAATGCTTGCCATTCCTTGTAAACAATCTACAGAGGCCGGGTAATGCTTGCCATTCCTGGTAAACAATCTATAGAGGCGGGTAATGCTTGCCATTTCTGGTAAACAAGTTATAGAAGCCGGGTAATGCTTGCCATTCCTGGTAAACAAGATATATAGGCTGGATAATGCTTGCTATACCTGGTAAACAAGCTATAGAAGCCGGATAATGCTTGCCATTCCTTGTAAACAATCTACAGAGGCCGGGTAATGCTTGCCATTCCTGGTAAACAATCTATAGAGGCCGGGTAATGCTTGCCATTCCTGGTAAACAAGTTATAGAAGCCGGGTAATGCTTGCCATTCCTGGTAAACAAGCTATAGAGGCTGGATAATGCTTGCTATACCTGGTAAACAAGCTGTAGAAGCCGGATAATGCTTGACATTCCTTGTAAATAATCTACAGAGGCCGGGTAATGCTTGCCATTCCTGGTAAACAATCCATAGAGGCCGGGTAATGCTTGCCATTCCTGGTAAACAAGCTATAGAGGCTGGATAATACTTGCCATACCTGGTAAACAAGCTATAGAAGCAGGATAATGCTTGCCATTCCTGGTAAACAAGTTATAGAAGCCGGATAATGCTTGCCATACCTGGTAAACAAGCTATAGAAGCTGGGTAATGCACACGCAATATCCGTTCTATATAGCGCTCTTGAAATAATGCACAAGCAGTATGCGGCCTCTATAGCTAGTTTTAAAGGGAGTTAAAGCGTTGAATAGGTGTTAATTCACCAATTGTAAGATAGATTTTATCATCAGTAAAACTTAATAATTATGTTTGACTGATGATAAAAACTAATTAATATCTTTCCTTTGTATCATCAGCAACTTTGTGGTTCTTTGTCTCTACCCAACCAATATTATTTATCATGTAAAATATTGGTCCAAATAGTCTTGAACTTTATGAAGATAAGATAAACAATACATCTAATTAATCATAATGCTTTGAGGAAGAAAATACTTTTTCAGGTTTAAAATAAAATGGGAAAAATATTGCCAGAAACGAAAAGTTTTTTTTTTTTTTCAATTAGTAAAATTATGTATACCGTCGTAACATGACATCCCCACAGTAATATACTAAACAAATAAAACAAATTACTTTCTCCCGAATTAGATTTCAACAAGCCACCCATTCCCTCCCTATATCCATCCTTTTCCACTCCGCTCTGTTTAATTATATTTTAACGTACATTTAATTACGTTCTTGTTATCTTGTCCCGTGGTATCAATTGGTAAAAACAGCAGCAAGCAAGCAGGCAGGCAGGGGCCGGAATATCTGAGAGAAGTACTGTACTGCGCAGTCCAGTAATTAATTTGTTTGATGCCCATGTGTGTTATGTCAACACTGGTCGCAATACGCTTAATTGAATGTGTAATTAATGGAGGAATGACTTGGTGAGCCCACGCCGCCCGCTCACTCGCGTGTTAGCCACTGAGCTCAAATAATATTACGACAAATATTAGTTTTAAAAAACGGAGAAGGAAAAAATGTATAGACTAAATGAGTTTGTGTCGGAGATAAATAAAGAGTATGTGCGTGTGGGGAATTATATCGAAAGAGAGAGAAGTAAGTAGGAGAGGAAAATAGAGGGGATGAAAATAAAGAAGAAAACAGAAACACCGAGTGCAATAACGTGATTAAATTGATGAAAACAGTGCGTTATACCAATCTTTAACTAAGTGTTGACGAACTAATACGGGCTAAGACCAATCTTTAACTAAGACCAATCTTTAACTAAGTGTGACTTAAACGGGCTAGTAACGATATTTAACTGAATGTTGACAAACTTAACCGGGCTAGTAACTATATTTAACTGAATGTTGACAAACTTAAACGGGCTAGTAATTATATTTAACTGAATGTTGACAAACTTAAACGGGCTAGTAACTATATTTAACTGAATGTTGACAAACTTAACCGGGCTAGTAACTATATTTAACTGAATGTTGACAAACTTAACCGGGCTAGTAACTATATTTAACTGAATGTTGACAAACTTAACCGGGATAGTAACTATATTTAACTGAATGTTGACAAACTTAACCGGGTTAGTAATTATATTTAACTGAATGTTGACAAACTTAACCGGGCTAGTAACTATATTTAACTGAATGTTGACAAACTTAAACGGGCTAGTAACTATATTTAACTGAATGTTGACAAACTTAACCGAGCTAGTAACTATATTTAACTGAATGTTGACAAACTTAACCGGGCTAGTAAATATATTTAACTGAATGTTGACAAACGTAAACGGGCTAGTAACTATATTTAACTAGTAACTATATTTAACTGAATGTGGACAAACTTAACCGGGTTAGTAACTATATTTAAATGAATGTTGACAAACTTAACCGGGCTAGTAACTATATTTAACTGAATGTTGACAACTTAACCGGGCTAGTAACTATATTTAACTGAATGTTGACAAACTTAAACGGGCTAGTAACTATATTTAAACTGAATGTTGACAAACTTAACGAGCTAGTAACTATATTTAACTGAGTGTTGACAAACTTAACCGGGCTAGTAAATATATTTAACTGAATGTTGACAAACGTAAACGGGCTAGTAACTATATTTAACTAGTAACTATATTTAACTGAATGTTGACAAACTTAACCGGGTTAGTAACTATATTTAAATGAATGTTGACAAACTTAACCGGGCTAGTAACTATATTTAACTGAATGTTGACTTATTAATATAAAATGAAGGGGACTGGTAGAGTTGGCCGCACGGCGAGTGTGCCTGACACACTACCCAGAAGGTCGGAGTTCAAAACAGGACTAGGACTTACCTTTAAATATTATATTCCCTCATAAATTAAATCAAATTTTATTATTATTATTATTATTATTATTACTGTTAGCTGTCATGGAATAGTATATTTAACACCAACGTTATTAAAGAATTGGTCAAAAGGGTCAGAATGGAGAGAAAATGCACCTGCACTCACTTAGAGGGGGTATGTAATGATCAAAGTTATAAGTGTTATTTGGAAAACCACAACTTATTCAGCTCAGCCGAGATTCGAACAATGACATGTCCATCACAAGAAATTCAGTTTATTGTGAGCCTGATGCCTTGTACCGTGTGACCAATATTACTCGTAGGTTTTGTTAGAGCATTTTTTTTTCTCTGTAAAAAGTGATTGAAGCAAAAACAAAATTTGATGCAGTCTCTTATACTACTAGCCGATAATTGGGTAGTAATTAATTATATGTATTCCCAAGTAGAAGTAGCAGTATTAGTTATAGCAGTAATAGCAGTAGTATTGGTAGCAGCAGTAGTAATAGCAGTAGTATTAGAGGTAGTAATAGCATTAGTTTTGTTATAGTATCATATTTATTCACTAAACATGGTATAGCTAAGCACAATGTGCTTGTCAGCTGGCGCCTCACTATAAGTGGCATACATACATGTAAGAGTATAAAGATATAATAAATACATTTAATTACTTTAAGTCTATTACTTAAATAAAGTCTCTCATATATATATATCTTTATATATATATATATATCAAGAGATATATGTATATAAAGATATATATATATATAAAGAGATATATGTATATAAAGATATATATATATATAAAGAGATATATGTATATAAAGATATATATAAAGATATAAAGATGTATATGTATTACATTACGTTTTATTTAATATTCAAAACTTAGTCTTTGAACATGTATTTATTTTAGTTTTAAAAAACTCCAAATAGCCCCTACTGGTCCTGAGCCCCTGCCCTAGTCGAGAGTTGGGACACTTGAATAGGGAGTCGAGACTATCTACATCTCGTTTGGCCCGTCTGAGAGGTAACTCGGACCACTAGGCCACTATTGCCAGGAGAGTGTATCATGCACAGCCCTAACGACTGCACATTGTCTCCTCTTAGCTTACATAACACTGCACAGCTGCTACTCTAGACTAATACCCTAGCCATGCGCCACTCTCACAAACTCAACAGTAATTTAATTAGATAATTACAGTAATTAGCTAACATAAGTTGAACACCACCTTGTTGGCACAGCATCACAGGGCTAGGTGGGTGTATATATCATTCTACACAACAATCAGGTCAGGGGTGTACACTACATGGAGGATAGGGGTGTACTCTACTTGGAGGATAGGGGTGTACTCTACTTGGAGGATAAGGGTGTACACTACTTGGAGGATAGGGGTGTACTCTACTTGGAGGATAGGGGTGTACTCTACTTGGAGGATAGGGGTGTACACTACTTAGAGGATAGGGGTGTACTCTACTTGGAGGATAGGGGTGTAATCTACTTGGAGGATAGAGGTGTACTCTACATGGAGGATAGGGGTGTACTCTACGTGGAGGATAGGGTGTACTCTACGAGGAGGACAGGGGTGTACTCTACGTGGAGGACAGGGTGTACTCCACTTGGAGGATAGGGGTGTACTCTACATGGAGGATAGGGGTGTACTCTACTTGGAGGATAGGGGTGTACTCTACATGGAGGATAGGGGTGTACCCTACGTGGAGGATAGGGGTGTACTCTACGTGGAGGACAGGGGTGTACTCTACGTGGAGGACAGGGTGTACTCTACGTGGAGGACAGGGGTGTACTCTACGTGGAGGACAGGGTGTACTCTACGTGGAGGACAGGGGTGTACTCTACGTGGAGGACAGGGTGTACTCTACGTGGAGGACAGGGGTGTACTCCACTTGGAGGATAGGGGTGTACTCTACATGGAGGACAGGGGTTACACTATAATGTTACTAGAATGTCATAATGCATGCTGTATTGTACCCTTAACTATGTGAGACATGTTTAGTCACACTATCTAGTAGCTTGTCAATATCTGGATTTAAATAACTGAAACAATATCAAACATTAATTTTCAAATAAAGTAATTAAATCCAACCGGGATGATAACAGATTTTTTTTTAAAATATTCTAATTTTTTCGTGGTCAGACATGTTAGGTCTACTTTGAAAATCCAGACCTCCAGGATAGACACTGTGCCTAGTCGGAACTAGCTGAGCAGGAAATACAAACATGTTTGAATTCGGCCGATGTCTGGATGACTTGCAGTCAGGTAGCTTAGGTCGGGCAGTCAGCGTCAGTGAGGTGGTGTAACTGATTTTATCATATTCAAGAAGTTCGATTGGTCGATCGTATGAGGTCGGGTCTGCCGAAAGTCTAGTCCAGTGCAAGTGTATCCTTTAAGGCAAAACTTGCGTTCTGTTGTTTTAAATGTACCTGCGTCTGATTTGACTCTCATTAGCATGCTCTAATGCTCATAGAGTGGAAGCATGATATCATAGTATACAATGTACTGGCATTAAAGGTCACACCATGATTTTAACATAAGCTACATTAAAGTGACGGGTTGTCGCACTACGAAAAAGGCTAGGGTGGATGATAAGACGGGAAATGGGAATGAATAAAGAAAACCTACTATATATATAGGTGATTCAGTCACACTACTCTACAGGGGACTGGGGGCCTCCCTATTACAGCTTAGGTTCACATATCGCTTTTGACGTCTGTGGGGACATCCTGGGTCCATTACATAGTTTCCGAACTCCTGGATAAGAGTATTGGATTATCTGGGCATCTTGTCTTAGAAGGACTGTGCAAGCATCCGGGAAAGTCCTAAATGCTCGACATGTTCAAGTCCCGATGCCAAGTCCAATGGTAAACTACCAGGTTGCGTTAACAATTTATTCTCAAACAGGTTGTTATATACCAGTATCCTGCCCATATGGTATTTCACCAGGAATCCCCTAACGGGACACGCATAATCTAGTAGCGGTCTTAGCAACTGCTTGTGCATCGTCATTTATTGCTTGTGGACAATACACTATGTTTGTTCATTAGTGGACCTCTGCTTCGCCTGGGTCAGTCTGTTTGTCAGGTGTGGTCCCCATGTCAGTTTAGTGTACGGTGTTAGACCAAGGTCTGTCCACCCACCTCTCCCAGGGGACATTGTTGACGTATGTGTGGCAATTGCCTGGGCTTTTGACTGTTTTATAAACGGACAAAGTGACTTTTGATCCGAGGTGAATAAACTGTTTTAGGGCCAGTTTCATAGTCAAATTTAGTACGCCTCAAGTGCGGCGCTACACTAAGTACATGACGACACCTACCTAAACTCGAATGGAATGGGCCGTTCTCGCATAGGAAACTGGCCCATTCCGTTCTGGTTTAGGTAGGTGTCGTCATGTACTTAGTGTAGCACCGCACTTGAGGCGTACTAAATTTGACAATGAAACTGACCCTTAGTCCTGGTTTTGTATTGTTGAAGCACTAACCTCCATCTCCACTAGCTCAGGGCGGGAGAACGAGAAGACCCTATACGACTAAAGGAGGAGTTCTTGTTATTATTGTGATGTAGTGATCAATTTGATCAGACATTGTTCTTTTGATCTTGGACTCGGCGAGTGTAGACATGGACATTAGCAATAGTGTAGGAAGGACTAAGGAAAGTGTAACTCAAAGTGAAGAGAGGAAAGTGGTGCAAAATATGAAGCGAATGAGTAAGCTTGAGAAGTACGTGGTGAAATCGATTGGATTTCCATTTATGTTAGGTATCCGCCGAGACTTATAACGGGAGCTTCTTCCTCGGCTAGGGCTTTTTTGTCAGTGGTGAAAACTTCCGACAGCGAGTATGAGTAAGCTCAGGTGAAGAAATGTGTTAGGACATCTTCGACTGAAACAGAAATGGAATACGCTGACGACGGGTGCGTGAAGACGAGGCTATCGCACTATAAGTCGATGATAGACTGGGTTATGGACGGACAAATTAAGAGCAAGAAGTTCATTCGGAATACAGAAGACCGAATTCTTGGAATGTTGGCAAAAATGCAGGAGATGTTTTTCTCCGTCTCGGACAGATCCCTGGAGATGTAAGGCAGAATGGCCTAACGAAGTGAGGTTGAGACGCTTATCACGGTGAGGACAGTGCAGATAGCTGCGGAGGAATCTGTACCTGGATATGTGGTAGATACCTAATCGGGAAGGAGCACGTAAGCTCGGAAGTTCAGCACTCTCTTGTCGAGTGTTGGCAAGACAGCTTGGGGTGCTAACTTGGTTGTGGTACGAGCAAATGGTGAAGGAAAGACAGGAAAATCTGTACGTAAAGATCGGAAAGGAGCTGTAGTATCCAGGTTAACTGGGTATCAAAGTCAGGAAGCTAAAGACTGTTAAAAATGACTATATATTTCAAATGGAAAACGCAATCCATTAGTGCAAACTAATGGAGAGCGGGACCTCTTATGCAAGGGCGTGGATGTAGAAGAAATGAAAAGAAAGCGGCCTAATGTCATGATATATGACGTCTTAAAGGAGTTTAATGACCAGGAAACCGTTGGCACAGACTTAAAGCAGAATGTTCTAAGCAAGGAAATCAGCTTTTGCATGCATAGATATAAGCACGCAACGCAAAGGAAAGCAACCACTGAGGGGTTGAGTGCTCCCAGAGATTGCGGGTGAGTCTGATGACCACAAGGAAGGTGTGTGTTGGGTGGTTCTGTCATAGAATATAGGATTTCCAGCAGGTGGAAAGGTGATACAGATGCCAGGGGTTTAGACATGAAGATTGCACCTTAAAACTATCAGTATCAGTTTTATTTGATATTCTATATCCTTTACAAAAAATTAATTTTCTATATATCCACATACATCCGTTGTTCATTGTCGAGTGTTAAATCTTAAGCTTAGTGTTTTTACCTAATTAACTATAATATTATTTAAATCTAGCATTTGACCTAATTTCTTACGTCTAGAGATGAACAATAAAGAATATAATACTAATGTATCGCTTACATAATTTTTACTTTAATTATTTACAAAAATGTATTTGCCTGATAGTCTTTTTGCCGTTTCTGGGGTTGGCGCTATCTATGTGCTACTTCCCCAACTATTATCCAAAAAGGGTGAGTTCCGGTGGCTCAGTGGGTATTTCAAGTAGAGACGGTCACCTCCTTGGTTTGAGTGAGTTTCCCGTAACAAGCAGCTGTGTATAGCCTGCCAAGGTTTAAGAAGGGGTACACACATGATGTTGTAGACAGTTTTAAGTGTCCGATTTTAGAGAAGCTTCGGAAGTAGCCGAAGATAAAACTTATTACGGCGTCCAGGCGACGAAATCTGGAGTTGATGAAACCGAGAAAAGGTGGTGTGTATAGTAAGGAGATGTAGACACTTATGCTCCCGGTAGGGGTAGACTTGGGTACGGATATGTCCTTGGTATGTTGTGTATCAATATCAATTGGAAAATACATACATACCTGATAGATAGGCGGCCTAGTTGTCATAAACTTTAAGCTTAATATACTAGACGTGAAGCTGTGGAGGAGTGGACCGCACGCCTTAAGCAAATGTCCACTCACTTGATTTAGTCTCAGCCGGAGTGAGACTGGCCTGCTATACTGTCTCTTCCACGTTCATACTCATACGCTAGATGGACAGCCACGTCTCCAATAGTCTCAGGTGCATTTCGAGGTAAATCGCTATCTACGGCCTTCTCCACAGTTCTGCTATAATAGCCGTGTCATGCGCCTTCAAAGCCAGATTGGTGTTTGGGGACTCCGGAATGTCATTTACATACATAAGGTAAAGCAGTGGTCCCACTAAGGATTCTTATAGCACTCCATTTCAGATACGTTTGACCTGGGATATGATGTCTCCATAGGTTGTGGAGAAGGTTCGGTTGTAAATAGAGGATTGGAAGATTCTAACTAGGTAGAAGGGAAAGTCCTATGTTAAGAGTTTGTAAAGAGACCTTAGAGCAAAACACGGTCAGAGGCCTTTGTCACATCGAGGAATAAAGACCCAGTCAGTCTGATTATGTTGAGATTTCCCGGGACTACTCGTCCATCAGAGTGCCCTCATCCATAACTTGTCAGTGTAGTCTCGTCATAAGTAGTCGTTCGAAAATCTTGTTCAACGAGCTTATCAAACTAATCGGTCGGTAGGATGAAGGCAGTGCTGGGTCCTTGCCCGGTTTGTGGAAGCAGAGGACGTTAGCGTGCTTGGAGAGCCCAGGGAAGTGACTCAGGAGCAGTATGGCACTAAACAGCTCCACGAGGAAGTATATCTCCTCCAAGGGCATGTTTCGAAGGACGTTTTTTCTAGTTTCATTAGGTCAGGGTGCCTTGCCCACGACATTTCTGCCACATTCATTAGTTCGAGTTTATCCAAGGATCTGTAGAACACCACACCAATGACCTCCTCCACGGATGTGATGTGCACTTCACACCTCACTCCATATCGTCAGTGGACGCTGGGATTAAGAGCATTATGGTCGTTATTGTCACAATCGTTGACGGCTGACTTCAGCTTCCGTCACCTACTTGAAGGGACATACCTTCGGAATGCGGTGTTTATAGTGTGATGACAGTTCTTAAGTGTCAAAACCACTAAAACAATCACTTCATTTGTTTGGGTAGGCGAGATACGATGAAATATTTCATCCGAGACATCGTTGAAAACAAGTGAATTATATCTTTTTATGATGTATTGAAAAGTTAGAATACTTAAAATGTAAGTAGGCGTCTCTGTACTCCAGTAAGCAGCACCTTAACACAATACAGGTAGCAGTCATTTGCGGCGGCCACCTCTAAAAAAATGATCTTTGAGGCTCTTTTCCATCGACGTTACGTTTAGTAATAACCGTTGTGATGAATAATGCGCGTAGTTGATTGATTGTTTATGTCGAGAAACGAAGTCTGCAGTGGCGTGCTGAGACGTTCTTAGCCCTCCTAAGGGTTCACACATGGGTCCGCTCCAATGTGAGGCTATTGTGCCGCGCCAAATTGAGCTTGGGCTACGTCCGACAGGGCCAAACAACAGACGAGCAGCGGCTTCAATAAAACCGACTTGCTCCTTACAACTTCCACATCCGGTGCTCGGCGCACAGCACTGTCTTCGGGCCAGAGATTTGTTGTTGTACTTATCGGGATGTTCAAAATATCTCTTCAGGCTGTTTGTGTTCGAGATTGGGTTCTGGTGTAATAGTTAGCCACTTGGGTCATGTGGTTAGAGAGTCTGACCACACATATCCAAGTGACCTCAAGGAGAGTAACCATACCCAATACATCAATCTCATCTAATTTGGTCGGGGTTCGTTCCTGACTGGATATATGTAAGTGTTTTTTATTTTAGCTTTATCACTCTACCCACAAGCAAATGTAGATTTTTTTTAAAGTCCTACCTTTTCTTATCGCCGTTCGGATTATACCCAAATGTACTAATTAAGCTAATGTTTTAGGAATGAGGAAGGTTGAGTTTAGAGAAAGTTTATCCACATTTATATGGAGGGAAAATGGAAAACCGTTAAGGAAAAATCACCCTCAATACACCCAACCGGGATTCAAATCCCTTTCTTCATATCACCGACAGTCCAGTTTATATTAGTGTGGATATTATTTTATTATATCGTGACGTGAACCAGAAGTTAGAAATTAAAAAAAAAAAATGTATGGTTTTAATAAAGATATATATTTACTAAATATCTGCAAGATCATCCAGCTATCCAGCCAGTTGAAAACACCTGACACTATGGCTGGTACGTAGTAATATCGCAGACTAAGTCAGTTTGTAAGTCATACGTTAATACAAACCACTTGTTTAAGAGGTGCACTTCAACCTTTTGGCTCCTGATATACCTGATAAAAATAATCCTCCTAAAAATAAAAAATAAATGTAATAGGGTTTAAAAAGAACACTCATTATATGCCGCCCCAAATAGCCTTAACTAAGAATGTGTATGTCTGAGGGATCCATGCGAAAAAACAACAAAAAACTTACCTGTACTACCTAATATTGTTTATTTACAACAAATATGTTGCTGATATTAAATTTATGCGAAACACTTTACAAATATAAACGAGGCGATATCAAAAAGTATTGATATGTACAAAGTTATATTATATAGCAAGAAGTCACGACAACTATAGTATCTTGAGAGATACTTTTACAATTTCAGAAATAAAAAATATAACGTCATTGTTGGTAATTCAAACCCGAACCCTTAGATTTGTAGCCAGACACGCTTACAATTGAAACAAATTGTCTGGCATTCAAATGATAATGCAGAACTTGTTGTAAACACGGCTATAAGTCTGGCCTTACTTACACTTTTATGGTTTGACACTCCTGTGAAAATGAAATTAAACTAATAAAAATAGACATTAACAAGATTTTATATTAAGATACACTTGGTTCTTATAGGTATTTTATGATAGCTCTGATATTAAGTGACTATTACATATGCTTTAAACTAGTGCTCTGCGAGTACTCGGATTCCGAGCTTCGAGCTGAGCTCGTCATTTAAGATCGAGATCAAGAGTTTTGAATACTCGTCATTTTCGAGATTCCACTTGATGTATTTAATAATCACTTTTTAAACGCAATAGTAG
The DNA here is from genome assembly GCA_039000515.1 of Timema cristinae. Classification (NCBI taxonomy): domain Eukaryota; kingdom Metazoa; phylum Arthropoda; class Insecta; order Phasmatodea; family Timematidae; genus Timema; species Timema cristinae. Next base: position 12,861,363 of record JBCFYV010000003.1, read on the forward strand.
CATAGGCTATTAAATTTAGATAATATTGGTTTCTCCACTTATAAATAATTCGGTTGCATTGTTAAAATTTATATCAATTTTCATATTAATAACGTTATAGAGCTTTAAAACTATTTCTGGCCGGTAAATTTATTCAGTATTATCGTCCATTTTGAATTATCCTTGACTGAAGTGGTTTACTTGTACTACCATGACAAAGAAATAAAAATAAAAATAGCTAAAGTGATTATTAAATAATTTAATGATTAGTTTTACCTGGTCCCTTTCTAAAATAATAATTTCCGTTAGTTGAAAAACTAATACCAAGAATATATTATTATATTGAATGTTTTTGAACCTATTGAAATTTAAAACTCGCATTAGTTAATACTTTTAGCTACAAAGCTAGCACTAGTTTAGTTACTATTTAGTTATAGAATTACGTTGGTTAACCTGTCTAAAATCAATGTTGATCTTACGTCTTGCAATAAACACTCGTATTTTACCAATCTTACCACATGTATATAAAAAAGCATATATTATCTCCTATTATTTGCTATAAATATAATTTTAACCATATTATTTTTAACTTTAAAGTACGAACATCAACTTTTATAAGCATTAAAAATTGAATTGAAATACATTTCTCAATAATATGTCTAGCTAAAGCCAGTACAACGTGCATGTGCAACTGCGCATAGAGAAATAAAATTGGAACCGAAGACGTGATCATGCACGATTACACTAAGGAATAATAAACGAAATATGAAACACTTAAAATTTTTAACTGTTTATGATTCTTACGTTTTCTTATAGGGTAAATTAAGTTACTAAATTATATTGTGAGGAAATATTAGCTTATTAAATCTTCAATTTTACTAACTTTTTTTTTAACAAGACAGTGTAAAAACAAACACATTTCTTTATTTCTTCATACACTTTTACACTTCCCACTTCTTCAAATTTCCACATTTGCACATTGTTTTGAATGTTCAAAAATATTTATTTTTCATATGAAGAGACATTAAAGAAAAGGTAATATTTCCAAAAATTCAAACTAATGTGCAACTGGAGGTTTTAAAGAAGTGAAAAGTGTAAAAGTTTAAGAAGACATGAAGATAGAAGTTTGTTTGTTCCTATCTAGGCCTAACATAACTATCCTTTCAGGTTAGCTTCCTTCACTATCACTTACTTTACATCACTGTACAGTGTTTCTACACTGTCTTGTTATACATTTCCAAGCCATCATGCAATTATTAATTTTACTAACTTTTTTCATATAATTGTTAGTGTAATTTTAATGTCCTTAAAGACATAAGTGTTGAAACCATTTTAATTATTTTTCAATTATATTTTTGAGTGTTATTCCTATTTTTAAATCATGTTTTTTTTTAGTGTTATTTCTCATTTAAAACAAATATTTCCATTTCTTAACTTTATATTTCAAAAGTATTTACTATTTATAAAAACGAGTGTCATTAATATTTTAAGAACATGTGTTTTTTTTAATCTTAAATTTTAAAGATGTGATATTTACATTTAAAATAAACAAATCAATACTATTAAAATTTTAATATACTCGAACTCGGAAGCTTTTAGAAATACGCGATTTTTTCATTCGAGTCGAACATGAGGTTCGACTCGAATGAAAAAATTCAACCTCGCAGACCCCTAATTTAAATTAATGATTAAAGTGGAAAAGACATAGATTATAAGATATTTTTTTTTTTACGTTTGGAGGTTACGACTAGTTGGCTTACGAGCCTAGCGCCTTGGACAAGATAAGATCTATACAAGTCAAGTAAAGAAAATATGACAAATCATGATATTTTAATTTTGTACTTTAAAATCTCTATAGAAGTCAGCTTATCCTATTTGGTAAATTGTCTGTCTAGTGACCTAAAGCTTCTAAACTCAATTGTGTTTGGTTATTGGTACTTACTCTATGGTATTAGGAACTGGATAGTTTATTGCCGCACTTATAAAAGTAAACCACCTATCCATATCATGAGCTATTTCTATCCAGTCCATCTCATCACACCCTATCTCTATCTTGAGCTAGTTCTATCCAGTCTACCTCATTACACCCTATCTCTATCATGAGCTAGTTCTATCCAGTCTACCTCATTACACCCTATCTCTATCTTGAGCTAGTTCTATCCAGTCTACCTCATTACACCCTATCTCTATCTTGAGCTAGTTCTATCTAGTCTACCTCATTACACCCTATCTCTATCTTGAGCTATTTCTATCCAGTCCATCTCATCACACCCTATCTCTATCTTGAGCTAGTTCTATCCAGTCCATCTCATCACACCCTATCTCTATCTTGAGCTAGTTCTATCCAGTCTACCTCATTACACCCTATCTCTATCTTGAGCTAGTTCTATCCAGTCCATCTCATCACACCCTATCTATGTCTTGAGCTAGTTCTATCCAGTCCTACTCATTAAATCCTATCCCTATCCTGAGCTAGTTCTAACCAGTCCACCTCATTACACCCTATCTCTTTCAGGTCCATTCTAATGTTATCCTCCCATCTGCTTCTCGGTCTTCCCACTGGTCTCATCCAATTGGGTTTGTCAGTAAATACTCTGAGCAAGGTTCTTACATTCTTGCTTCATGTCCTGTCCACTGTAATTTATAAGACTTGATTATCCTAACAATGTCTTGTTATGAGTACAGGGTATGTAACCTATCATTATTTTACCTCCTCTAATCATCAGTATCTTAATCCATTTTTTGACCAAATATCCTCTTTAGCACCTTGTTTTCGAACATCCTACATCTGTTTTCGTCGTGTAAGGTAAGCGACCACGTTTCACACCCATCGAGAACAACCAGTAAAATGATGGTCTTGTATATTCTTAGTATTACATTCCTTGATAGCAGGCGAGATGTTGTGTTATTACTAGTCTACTAGTATTTTTAATAGCAACATTCAAGCTTTTGTTAGTTATTGATAGAGAGGTAGATTATTCTTAGAATATACTAGACTGCCAGTAAAGAAAGATTTGAGTTCGAGTCCCAGTTGGGTGTACCAACGGTGTTTTTTACTAAATAGATTTCCATTCGCCATTTACGCGAATATGGGTATATTTACTATAAACCTTAACTTCCTAATCCCAACCTCATTAGTATAACATGCTGATAGCTCGAGCGGTTAGTTAAACGCAGCTTGTAAGTAGATCACTACGTTAAGACAGTCGACTATCACGAGTGTAACTGTTACCTCCTAGAGCCACACTTTCAGGGGTGGACACACGGGCGATTTCCAGGGAAACCAACCTCGTTGTTTAAAGTGGCCCGCTCGTCTACATATTAGAAACATTAAAAATATGTCAACAAAACTAATCTTTAAATAATCAACACCTGTCGACTCTGCTTCCACTAGTTTAGCTCTGTGTGTGTGTGTGTGTGCGCGCGCTACCGTGAAAGCTGGAAACGTGGCGATTGCTGGTAATCGACCGCGATTTACGTGATTCACCGATTCACACTGGTGGATGTTGGAAAATGAGGGTTAGTTTCTCACAACTACCTGTGATTTCTGAAGACGTTAGGTGCATCCTGTGTATTTTGGAAAAAATGTAACAACAGTTTTACTTCCTTGCAGTTACCTGGAACTTGTTAATTGAACCTTCGAACCAAATGACCCATTATATAGAAGTTGCAAATAATTACAAATAGTAACACCACAAATGTTGTTACACCCTTAACAAAAAGACAAAAATGCTAGGCCACCATAGTTTAAAATTATTTAGGTTAGGAAAGGTTAGGTCAGGGTAGGTTATATAAAAATCGGTTGGGATGGATTAAGTTACCACACAATTAATTCTGAATAGAAAAAAACACACACGGCACAATACACAGCAGGTCGTCCCTGAAACATGTGGTTTCTATTGCGCAGATAGATGCGCAGTGCACTCTTCCTTTATTTACAACATACACAGGCGTACCCTCAAGATTACTGGTCTTCGCCATTTTGGATCTTTCGATTACGGATACACACCAGTGAAATACTCTTAGAGAAATTGAATTTCCGACATCCACCAGTGTGAAACAGTGAGTCCCAGAAATAGTGGCCGATTACCGGCAATCGTCACGTTTCCAGCTTTCACGGTAACATAAATGAATATATAGTTATATCTATTATGTATGTATAAGCTATATATATATAGCTATGATGATAGTCATAATTTCACTTTCCTTTATTATACCTAGTTTTGACCAAGAGTCTCAAGATGCAAAGTGAAAAAATAATAATAATAAGACAACATGTAGAATAATTACACAAGAAAGTAATAAATTATAGCTAACATACATTTTAATTAGTTAATGGAGGCACTAAAGGCGGGTTCCCATGGGGTCATGTGTGCAATGTTCAGAGTCGTGGGCTGGTCCATCCACTACTATGACTGGTTAACAAAAAACACAGCCGTGGGAACCCGCCTTAAGTTGATACAGTGACCCATATAATGATTAAAATAGAAAAAAACTATGGAAGCTATCTATAAAAGACCAATAAAAAATTGTTTAAAAATCTTTAGTTAACAACATATAGTTAAATTATATTAGTGTATACATAATAATGATAATTTGATATAATATGATGTTCTGTTGACGCTGCAATCAAACAGTTATGTTGACGAGCCAATTGTGTGTGTATGTGTATTTATTTCCTTATATTTCATTTTTAAACTTTTCAAAATTTATGAAAACTTAATATGGGAATTGTGTTTGTAAAATCTATAAACTTGTCGACTTTCTTATTGCGTTTGACTTTTAAAATAGTGTGGTATAATAGTGCATGTGTTTCTATGTAGAGCGAGGGGGAGAACTACAGTTACCTGCGCTGACAATTGCTCCCTGCCTGTAGATATGGACATAATAAATGTTCACCCAAACAGAATTCGAACCGAAACCTCTCATAGGTGGGTTTGTCATGTTTAAAACCACAACTCTGCGTTCTCGACCGTGGATAATAATGTGTTTTCTTGCAAAAATATGTCTACAGTTTTCCACGTCTTACTACCCGTCCCTGCTATCCATATAGTTACTATACAATAATAGAGTAAGGAGAAGGTAGCATTCAGTGGAAATGTACAAGAAATTGCATGCTGATCAAATAGTAACTCTTCTGTAAAAACTGTCTGGGTACGCCTACAAGGGATTCAAACCCAAACTCCCCTACCGTCAGAAAAACAAACAAGACGAGACTAATAATACCTCTGTCTACGTGTCCACCTGTGCAGGTATCTGCCAGTAAAAATAACGTAACAAAGTAGTTATCATACTATTCCGGCTGTGAGGTGATGTAAGAGTGCCGGGCCCGAAGAGAGATCATTCATGTAGCATTGCACGGATTGTACCCCAAGAGGACTGTTAGCTATATTGACTACAGGATAAAACTCCGGCTCGCTCTAAAAGCATTTGAGTGCCTTTCTATCCGCTCCGCTCCCAAGATTCAACATGAATGCGACGTTCAAGCCATCTCACTTGGACTAAAAGCACTCCCCCCTCCCTTTGCACCACCTACCAGCCCCCTTACCACCCCAACTTGCCTTTTTATTCCAGACCCATTTCTATTAACAAGTAAGTCGCTGCGAACATCCGTCAGTGGCTGCGACCGGGCCGGGCCGGTATGCCTGCATGAAATATGCTTCGTTTCTTCCAGCTTAATTAAGGTAAGTGGCTGCCACGCCCCCTCCCGGCTGGACGGAGGGAGCTCATTAGCCAGGGAGGAACCACCGCCAAGTGCTGTTCTTTCTGGAGGGTGACATCACTTGGTCTGGCCTCTGTATCACTGTGAGAGTTCTATCAACCTCTTACCGTGACATCACTTTGTCTGGCCTCTGTATCACTGTGAGAGTTCTATCAACCTCTTACCGTGACATCACTTTGTCTGGCCTCTGTATCACTGTGAGAGTTCTATCAACCTCTTATAGACCGTGACATCACTTGGTCTGGCCTCTGTATCACTGTGAGAGTTCTATCAACCTCTTATAGACCGTGACATCACTTGGTCTGGCCTCTGTATCACTGTGAGAGTTCTATCAACCTCTTATAGACCGTGACATCACTTGGTCTGGCCTCTGTATCACTGTGAGAGTTCTATCAACCTCTTATAGACCGTGACATCACTTGGTCTGGCCTCTGTATCACTGAGAGTTCTATCAACCTCTTATAGACCGTGACATCACTTGGTCTAACCTCTGTATCACTGAGAGTTCTATCAACCTCTTATAGACCGTGACATCACTTGGTCTGGCCTCTGTATCACTGAGAGTTCTATCAACCTCTTATAGACCGTGACATCACTTTGTCTGGCCTCTGAATCACTGTGAGAGTTCTATCAACCTCTTATAGACCGTGACATCACTTGGTCTAGCCTCTGTATCACTGTGAGAGTTCTATCAACCTCTTATAGACCGTGACATCACTTGGTCTGGCCTCTGAATCACTGTGAGAGTTCTATCAACCTCTTATAGACCGTGACATCACTTGGTCTGGCCTCTGTATCACTGTGAGAGTTCTATCAACCTCTTATAGACCGTGACATCACTTGGTCTGGCCTCTGAATCACTGTGAGAGTTCTATCAACCTCTTATAGACCGTGACATCACTTGGTCTAACCTCTGTATCACTGTGAGAGTTCTATCAACCTCTTATAGACCGTGACATCACTTGGTCTAACCTCTGTATCACTGTGAGAGTTCTATCAACCTCTTATAGACCGTGACATCACTTGGTCTAACCTCTGTATCACTGTGAGAGTTCTATCAACCTCTTATAGACCGTGACATCACTTGGTCTAACCTCTGTATCACTGAGAGTTCTATCAACATCTTATAGACCGTGACATCATTTGGTCTAGCCTCTGAATCACTGTGAGAGTTCTATCAACCTCTTATAGACCGTGACATCACTTGGTCTAACCTCTGTATCACTGTGAGAGTTCTATCAACCTCTTATAGACCGTGACATCACTTGGTCTAACCTCTGTATCACTGTGAGAGTTCTATCAACCTCTTATAGACCGTGACATCACTTGGTCTGGCCTCTGTATCACTGTGAGAGTTCTATCAACCTCTTATAGACCGTGACATTACTTGGTCTGGCCTCTGTATCACTGAGAGTTCTATCAACCTCTTATAGACCGTGACATCACTTGGTCTAACCTCTGTATCACTGTGAGAGTTCTATCAACCTCTTATAGACCGTGACATCACTTGTTCTAGCCTCTGTATCACTGTGAGAGTTCTATCAACCTCTTATAGACCGTGACATCACTTGGTCTAGCCTCTGTATCACTGTGAGAGTTCTATCAACCTCTTATAGACCGTGACATCACTTGGTCTAGCCTCTGATATCACTGTGAGAGTTCTATCAACCTTTTATAGACCGTGACATCACTTGGTCTAACCTCTGTATCACTGAGAGTTCTATCAACCTCTTATAGACCGTGACATCACTTGGTCTGGCCTCTGTATCACTGTGAGAGTTCTATCAACCTCTTATAGACCGTGACATCACTTGGTCTGGCCTCTGTATCACTGTGAGAGTTCTATCAACCTCTTATAGACCGTGACATCACTTGGTCTGGCCTCTGTATCACTGTGAGAGTTCTATCAACCTCTTATAGACCGTGACATCACTTGGTCTGGCCTTTTGTATCACTGTGGAGAGTTCTATCAACCTCTTATAGACCGTGACATCACTTGGTCTGGCCTCTGAATCACTGTGAGAGTTCTATCAACCTCTTATAGACCGTGACATCACTTGGTCTAGCCTCTGTATCACTGTGAGAGTTCTATCAACCTCTTATAGACCGTGACATCACTTGGTCTAACCTCTGTATCACTGAGAGTTTATAAACCCATCTTATAGACCGTGACATCACTTGGTCTAGCCTCTGAAATCACTGTGAGAGTTCTATCAACCTCTTATAGACCGTGACATCACTTGGTCTAACCTCTGTATCACTGTGAGAGTTCTATCAACCTCTTATAGACCGTGACATCACTTGGTCTAACCTATGTATCACTGTGAGAGTTCTATCAACCTCTTATAGACCGTGACATCACTTGGTCTGCCTCTGTATCACTGTGAGAGTTCTATCAACCTCTTATAGACCGTGACATACTTGGTCTGGCCTCTGTATCACTGGAGAGTTCTATCAACCTCTTATAGACCGTGACATCACTTGGTCTGGCCTCTGTATCACTGTGAGAGTTCTATCAACCTCTTATAGACCGTGACATCACTTGGTCTGGCCTCGTATCACTGTGAGAGTTCTATCAACCTCTTATAGACCGTGACATCACTTGGTCTAGCCTCTGTAATCACTGTGAGAGTTCTATCAACCTCTTATAGACCGTGACATCACTTGGTCTAACCTCTGTATCACTTGAGAGTTCTATCAACCTCTTATAGACCGTGACATCACTTGGTCTGCCTCTGTATCAGTGTGAGAGTTCTATCAACCTCTTATAGACCGTGACATCACTTGGTCTAGCCTCTGTATCACTGTGAGAGTTCTATCAACCTCTTATAGACCGTGACATCACTTGGTCTAACCTCTGTATCACTGTGAGAGTTCTATCAACCTCTTATAGACCGTGACATCACTTGGTCTAACCTCTGTATCACTGGAGAGTTCTATCAACCTCTTATAGACCGTGACATCACTTGGTCTAGCCTCTGTATCACTGTAGAGATTCTATCACTCTTTTATGACCGTGACTATCACTTAGGTCATACCACCTCTGTATCACTGTGAGAGTTCTATCAACCTCTTATAGACCGTGACATCACTTGGTCTAACCTCTGTATCACTGTGAGAGTTCTATCAACCTCTTATAGACCGTAACATCAATTGGTATAACATCAGTATCACTGTGAGAGTTCTATCAACCTCTTATAGACCGTGACATCACTTGTTCTAGCCTCTGTATCACTGTGAGAGTTCTATCAACCTCTTATAGACCGTGACATCAATTGGTCTGGCCTCCGTATCACTGTGAGAGTTCTATCAACCTCTTATAGACCGTGACATCACTTGGTCTGGCCTCTGTATCACTGTGAGAGTTCTATCAACCTCTTATAGACCGTGACATCACTTGGTCTAGCCTCTGTATCACTGTGAGAGTTCTATCAACCTCTTATAGACCGTGACATCACTTGGTCTAACCTCTGTATCACTGTGAGAGTTCTATCAACCTCTTATAGACCGTGATATCACTTGTTCTAGCCTCTGTATCACTGTGAGAGTTCTATCAACCTCTTATAGACCGTGACATCACTTGGTCTAGCCTCTGTATCACTGTGAGAGTTCTATCAACCTCTTATTGACCGTGACATCACTTTGTCTGGCCTCTGTATCACTGTGAGAGTTCTATCAACCTCTTATAGACCGTGACATCACTTGGTCTAACCTCTGTATCACTGTGAGAGTTCTATCAACCTCTTATAGACCGTGACATCACTTGGTCTAGGCTCTGTATCACTGTGAGTTTTTTCTAGCAACTTTCAGTGATTCAATGTATTCAAATCACTCCAGTTCACGAGTTATGGGGTCAAACTTGATAACAATGGTACGAGAAAAACATAAACTATCAAGTTTGACCCCATAACTCGCGAACTGGAGTGATTTGAAAACATTGAATCGGTATTTATAGCTTATACACTTGTTAAAATTTTGGGTTAATGGGTTAGAAATTAGAAGGTAAAATTGAGAGAAAATATATCAACATGTTCGTAAAGGTGATAATGGGAAACAATTTAGGAAAAACCACCCTTAGTACACCCCAGCGAGATTCGAACCCCTACCTTCCGGTCACCAACAGTGAAGTCAATTGCAAGAGTAACGCCTTCACTTGGATTACTCGAACACTGTGGGTATAAACTGTAAAAAAAAAGTTTTTATTAGATAATCTCTAAAATAATACAATGCTAAATTTTATTTTATTAAAAAAACACGAAAATATCTCTTGACCTTGTAATTAAAAAGAAATCCCGTAAATTTTTAATACACCCTGCATTGCATGTTTTCAGACTACTTTTCCATTAGTAAATAATTCATAAAGTGGTTTTCTGGCTTGCGTTAAATGATTGTCATCAACAGTGAATTTATGACAAAATTACCAACTTCCCTTTAATACCATTATTCATGCGTTGCTCATTAATAATATTTACTGTTCGTATTTTAAAAATAAAGTTAGGTCTACGTGACAAGGAACATTAATAGAAAAGCTTATATTTTGGGGAACTTTATGTTTAGTCTCATTTTGTTGTTTGTTCTTCATTGCGTCTTAGTACTCATTCGTATAAGCATACAAGGATTATGCTAATTAAGGAGGAAGCAACAGTTTTAGAGGATATGTATCCGCATGCGTAGAAGAAGAGTGAGAAGCCATTTAGGAAAAAAATATCCTCAGTAGATCCAACTGGGATTCAAGTCCCAATCTCCCCGTCACCAGATATCAAGTAGCCTATAAATTAGGATGACGCATTAGACCACGCGACCATCGATGCGGGTCTGATTTTGCATTCAATTCTCAACTAAGCCAATTTCTCCATAAGGGACATGCAAATAAAGGCATCAGTCTCGTCTGATGTTTCTCTATAAGGGACATGCAAATAAAGGCATCAGTCTCGTCTGATGTTTCTCTATAAGGGGCATGCAAATTAAGGCATCAGTCTCGTCTGATGTTTCTCTATAAGGGGCATGCAAATAAAGGCATCAGTCTCGTCTGATGTTTCTCCATAAGGGGCATGCAAATAAAGGCATCAGTCTCGTCTGATGTTTCTCCATAAGGGGCATGCAAATAAAGGCATCAGTCTCGTCTGATGTTTCTCTATAAGGGACATGCAAATAAAGGCATCAGTCTCGTCTGATGTTTCTCTATAAGGGGCATGCAAATAAAGGCATCAGTCTCGTCTGATGTTTCTCCATAAGGGGCATGCAAATAAAGGCATCAGTCTCGTCTGATGTTTTTTTCGATGACAGAAAGTTCAGTGCTCGAATTTCAACCGGATGGTTTTTTCTCTAAACGATTTCCCCACTCTTCTTTTAAGGAAATGTGGGTACATTTCTTCTAATATTAGTCTATACTTTTCTCATCTCTTCTCCATTAGTGTAAATATGCGGACAGACCGGATGGGTTGTAGCTAATGGGGCGAGTGGCCCATTAATCTAATGAAACTAGCAAGGCTTGATTAAATTAAATGGTACTGTAAGTATTGTATTTATAGCCTTTGAACACATGATCGCAAGCCCCTTCGTCTATTGATGGCCTATTGATCAATCAAATGTATATAAGTGTGTCATGGAAATGAGCCTTAATTTCAGGGCTATTTACATATTATCAGGGTGTATTGTCATACTATAAGGCCTTTAGAAAATAATTTAGTGGTTTTCAGGAAAAGGCTGTATTTGAAATATTGGTCAAATTAGATGTATATAATTAATACGTGCACAAATTATATATACAAATTTTGTTAATACATAAAGCTTAAAGTTAGTTTGATTTGAGTGACACAACCTAAAAAATGTATTTTATTCGAACTATAAATAGTACCGGTATGCGTTTGGATTAGAACTTGACTCCAAAGTTTAAATGAATGCTCCTGAAAGGGATAAATCTGCGTCGATTTAAACTTTGGGGTGGATTCATTCTTATAGTGCTAAGAGTGAAGTAACCATTTATAGAAAAATATTGTTGCGACTAAGTTGTCATCTACAGCTTTATGATGCTGAGAGTGAATTGGCATCTACAGCTTATTAGTTCTGTGACTAAAGTACCATCTAAAGATTAATAGTGCCGCGACTGAAAACCATCTAAAGCTTAATAGTGCCGCGACTGAAAACCATCCAAAGCTTAATAGTGCCGCGACTGAAAACCATCCAAAGCTTAATAGTGCCGCGACTGAAAACTATTTAAAGCTTAATAGTGCCACGACTGAAAACTATCCAAAGCTTAATAGTGCCACGACTGAAAACTATTTAAAGATTAATAGTGCCGTGACTGAAAACCATCCAAAGCTTAATAGTGCCGCGACTGAAAACCATCCAAAGCTTAATAGTGCCGCGACTGAAAACCATCCAAAGCTTAATAGTGCCGCGACTGAAAACTATTTAAAGCTTAATAGTGCCGCGACTGAAAACTATTTAAAGCTTAATAGTGCCACGACTGAAAACTATCCAAAGCTTAATAGTGCCACGACTGAAAACCATCCAAAGCTTAATAGTGCCGCGACTGAAAACTATTTAAAGCTTAATAGTGCCGTGACTGAAAACCATCTAAAGATTAATAGTGCCGCGACTGAAAACCATCCAAAGCTTGATAGTGCCGAGACTGAAAACCATCCAAAGCTTAATAGTGCCGCGACTGAAAACTATTTAAAGCTTAATAGTGCCGTGACTGAAAACCATCTAAAGATTAATAGTGCCGCGACTGAAAACCATCCAAAGCTTAATAGTGCCGCGACTGAAAACCATCCAAAGCTTAATAGTGCCGCGACTGAAAACCATCCAAAGCTTAATAGTGCCGTGACTGAAAACCATCTAAAGCTTAATAGTGCCGCGACTGAAAACTATCTAAAGCTTAATAGTGCCACGACTGAAAACCATCCAAAGCTTAATAGTGCCGCGACTGAAAACCATCCAAAGCTTAATAATGCCGCGACTGAAAACTATCTAAAGCTTAGTAGTTCCGCGACTGAAAACCATCCAAAGCTTAATAGTGCCGCGACTGAAAACCATCCAAAGCTTAATAGTGCCGCGACTGAAAACTATCTAAAGCTTAGTAGTTCCGCGACTGAAAACCATCCAAAGCTTAATAGTGCCGTGACTGAAAACCATCTAAAGCTTAATTTTAGTTTTACGACTGAAATAGTAAAATGTATCTAAAATATATTATTGTACAACCCTAACACCACGCTTCAGCGTAGTCCTCGATGTGTGCTATATTCACAATTAGTACATTCTTGTCGATATGCGTGGAGAAGCTCAACTGCTCAAATTTATATTGCAGCCTACATAGAAAATTATATTTTCTGAAAGACCAGAGTCTAATTTTTATAGAATATTGATTCAATGTGAACTTTTTTTTGCGGTTTTTGACATCAAGATAAAGTTTTCTTTGTGTAGGGATTCGTTGATATGAGGTCACAAATTGCAATAAATTAAACCCACTTTTTTTTAAATTTTCTATTCGCTTCGTCTATTAATTAGCCTAGTATAGCCATGTTGAAATTCGTTATTGACATCCCGGTCGTTTAATCACTATATAATACTATATACTATCACTATATAATCACTAATTGTCGTACCCAGCCGAAAGTAAAATTTATTGGTTGTTTCAAATCACACGGGTTGTAAATCTTAGTGACATTTTAAACATTTTGTGATTTTGGTGAAAATGTTTAGCTCAATATATTTTTATTGTGGGCGTAGCGAGGGGGATTTACGGGGTTCCCCCTTAAATCTTCCAAAGTTTTTAATATAAAGTTTAAATATGGCCTTGTATCAAACTTATAATAAATTACAGAGGCCTTCACTTTTCAAAAAATTTCCAGGGAAGGATCACTTTAAAACAGTTTATCGAGGCATTTAATTTAAAAAATTTGCTGGTGGAAGACTACTTAAAACAGCTTTCAAGGGCATCTAATTTTAGAGAAAAAAACCAAAGAACATTCTAAATATCCTTTAGTACATTCCAAATTTTAAAAAAACATTCTGCGTGAGAACTATTTCAAATATATTCTAGGGAATATAAGTTATACAAACAATTCTGGTGAGCACATCTTCTTACAAATACCTTTAAAAAACATCAACATTTTCATCAATTTGAAGGAAGATTACTCAGAATAAGCTCTAGAAGTATCCAAATTTAAAAAAAAAAATCTATCATTAATTTAGGGAGATGAGGGTATAAAGTCCCCAAAAACCTTTTTTGTTACTTGCCCCCTCCCCCTCTCACACAAATAAAACTCCAATTCTTCAGCATCATAAAACAAAAATGTTCTTATTTCTTAGAGTTTAATAATAAGTTTTAACATCGTATCAAAGACAGACTTACGATTTTGAACACCTACCCCCCCCCCTCCCAATTAAATTTTCCCTAAGACCATGATTTTTATGGAGATCAACAATTTTTTCTAATGATATTATTATATTATTATTATTATTATTATTATTATTATTATTATTATTAGCACCGCGTCTTACTACCCGTTCGGGTTATACGCACTTACACTAATGTGTAATGGTAGGGTGATTGTGAGATGAAATGGAGGACCTACAGTTTAACATGGAATCCGAACCACGGTAGAGGCCTGGCATTTCCCACATTTAAAAGATATCTTGTCAGAGGTGAAGGAAGGGTTTGGAAATCAGATAAATCTGTGCCGGGACCGAGGATTGAACCCCGGACCCCAGTACAGAAGTCCGACACCTTACCCTAGACCGACAGGTCACCGTGATAATATAATAGCTTATCTATATTCGCCTACTAGTGTTAATTGTATGTATGTATATATGCCTAAATGCCATTTACACTACGATATATATAATATACTCGCATAATACGAGTTTAAATTTAACGGCTTCATTTCTGGTCGTGTAATGTGTCACATTAACATTTACCGCAAAACGATTGTAAATAGGAATAATATTTAGTGACCCACAAAATCTGGGAGACGCATTTAAATTAAATACTCTATGGTGGATGAAAGTGTGAAACTGTTCCTTTGAAGATTTCATCATAACAAATATTTTGTGAATTTTTTTTCTTTTGTGGGGGGGGGGGGGGGGGGGCGTGGCTTATAGAAATTTTCTATCTCCAAGTATCCCTGCACCCTTTATGGCTTAGGACCTACCTGCCTGAAAAATTTCATCTTACTAGGTATACTGGGCTTCGAGAGTATATCAACTTTGTTTTATGAACCCCACCCCATTTTTTTGTGTGTGTGTGGGGGGGGGGGCACTTTGGTAATTATTTGTCATCAAATATATCTGCAACCTTTTGGGTTATAGGTTACTTGTCGGCAAAATTTATAATTCTTAGGTCTTCTGAGCTTTGAGATATTTGACTTTGGTTTTTTGGATATCACCCTCATTTTGGGAGCCACCATTGGAATTCTCTGTCACCAAGTAGTCCTGTCTGCAAAATTCTAGCTTAGTAGCTCTTCTGGGCTTCGATAACTTTTCGATTATGTTTTTTTTAACCCCCTTCCCCTTATTTTGGGGGCCCCATGCAATTTTTTCTTTTGTCACCAAGCATTTCTATACCTTTTTGAGCTTGCATCTACTTGCCTGCAATATTTCAGCTTCCTGGTTTTTTTGGGTTTCAAGGGTATTTCAACTGGACAGAGGAACTGGTAATTATAAAATGGATATTTTATAAACATTCCATCCAATTTTAATATCTCAACATGTTAACAAATTGAGGCATAGATCACGGTCCGAATGAAATGTCGGTGTGGGCCATAGTTTGGAGACCTCTGTCTAAGAACACAAGCAGTGTATACTATAATGTTGTATGCGATGAAGAAGCTGCATTCTTATGTACAAGCATATAATGTAATGTTGAACACTATGCATACAAATATAGAACCTTGAGTATTTCATTTTAGACAAAGTTGGAGCTGTAGCTCTGTCCACAGTGTAGACACTGATCAGTCCAAGCAGTTGCTGTAGCTCTGTCCACAGTGTAGACACTGATCAGTCCAAGCAGTTGATGTAGCTCTGTCCACAGTGTAACACTGATCAGTCCAAGCAGTTGATGTAGCTCTGTCCACAGTGTAGACACTGATCAGTCCAAGCAGTTGATGTAGCCTGTCCACAGTGTAACACTGATCAGTCCAAGCAGTTGATGTAGCTCTGTCCACAGTGTAGACACTGATCAGTCCAAGCAGTTGATGTAGCTCTGTCCACAGTGTAGACACTGATCAGTCCAAGCAGTTGATGTATGCTCTGTTCCACAGTGTTAGACACTGATCAGTCCAAGCAGTTGTGTAGCATCTGTCCACAGTTAGACACTGATCAGTCCAAGCAGTTGATGTTAGCTCTTCCAAGTGTAGACACTGATCATCCAGCAGTTGATGTAGCTCTGTCCACAGTGTAGACATGTTAGTCAAGCAGTTGCTGTAGCTCTGTCCACAGTGTAGACACTGATCAGTCAAGCAGTTGATGTAGCTCTGTCCACAGTGTAGACAATGGTAGTTCAAGCAGTTGATGTAGCTCTGTCCACAGTGTAACATGATCAGTCCAAGCAGTTGCTGTAGCTCTGTCACAGTGTAGACAATTGTAGTCAAGCAGTTGATGTAGCTCTGTCCACAGTGTAGACAATGTGTAGTCCAAGCAGTTGACTGTAGCTCTGTCACATGTTAGACACTGATCAGTCCAAGCATTGAATGTAGCTCTGTCCACAGTGTAGACACTGATCAGTTCTAGCAGTTGATGTAGTCTGTCCAGTGTAGACACTGATCAGTCCAAGCAGTTTGATGTAGCTTGTCCACAGTGTAGACACTGATCAGTCAAGCAGTTGCTGTAGCTCTGTCCACAGTTGTAGACACTGATCAGTCAAGCATTTGCATGTAGCTCTGCCCACAGTGTAGACACTGATCAGTCCAAGCAGTTTGATGTAGTTCTGTCCACAGTGTAGACATGTAGTCCAAGCAGTTGTGTATGCTCTGTCCACAGTGTAGACACTGATCAGTCCAAGCATTGATGTAGCTCTGTCCACAGTTAGACACTGATCATCAAGCAGTTGCTGTAGCTTGTTCACAGTGTAGACAATGATAGTTCAAGCAGTTGATGTAGACTCTGTCCACAGTGTAGACAATGATAGTTCCAAACAGTTGCATGTAGCTCTGTCCACAGTGTAGACACTGATCAGTCAAGCAGTTTGATGTAGCTCTGTCCACAGTGTAGACACTGATCAGTCCAAGCAGTTGATGTAGCTCTGTCCACAGTTGTTGCACAGTAGACATGTCAGTCCAAGCAGTTGTTAGCTTGTCCACATGTGTAACGATGAGTCCAGCAGTTGATTATGTACATGTCCATGTAGTACACTGATCAGTCAAGCTGATGCTATCTGTACAACATGATAGACACTGATCATTCCAACAGTTAGACTGATAGTTGCACAGTGTAGCCGTCCACAGTGTACGACGATGATGTGCTCGTCCACAGCATGTTAGCTGTAGCTCGTCCACAGATGTGACACTGATCAGTCCAAGTTGATGTACCTGTCCAAGTAGCAATGTGTAGTCTGTCAACAGTTGATGTAGCTCTGTCCACAGTGTAGACTGATCAGTCCAAGCAGTATGTAGTTGTCACATGTAGACATGATTCCAAGCAGTTGATGTAGCTCTGTCCCAAGTGTAGACATGATCAGTCCAAGCGTTGCATAGTCTGTCCACAGTGTAGACACTGATCAGTCCAAGCAGTTGATGTAGCTCTGCCACAGTGTAGACACTGATCAGTCCAAGCAGTTGATGTAGCTCTGTCCACAGTGTAGACACTGATCAGTCCAAGCAGTTGATGTAGCTCTGTCACAGTGTAGACACTGATCAGTCCAAGCAGTTGATGTAGCTCTGTCCACAGTGTAGACACTGATCAGTCCAAGCAGTTGATGTAGCTCTGTCCACAGTGTAGACACTGATCAGTCCAAGCAGTTGATGTAGTCTGTCCACAGTGATAGTCAGCATGATCTCCAAGCAGTTGATGTAGCTCTGTCCACAGTGTAGACACTGATCAGTCACAAGCAGTTGTGTAGCTCTGTCCACAGTTGTAGACTGATCAGTCCAACAGTTGTGTAGCTCTGTCCACAGTTGTGACACTGTCCAGTTCAACACGTGATGTGCTGTCAACAGTGTAGACAAGTGTAGTCAACAGTTGTGTAGCACTGTCCACAGTGTAGCAGTCAGTCCAAGCATGTGATGTAGCTCTGTCCACAGTGTAGACATGATCAGTTCAAGCAGTTGAGTAGCTCTGTCCACAGTGTAGACACTGATCAGTCCAAGCAGTTGCTGTAGCTCTGTCACGAGACATGTGTCAAGCATATGTAGTCTTCAAGCAGTGTAGATACTGTCCACAGTGTGACATGTTCTGTCCAAGTAGTTGATGTAGCTATGTCCAAGTGATGACTCTGACAGTCAAGCAGTTGATGTAGTCTGTCCACGAGTGTGACATGATCGTCCCAAGCAGTTGATGTAGTTGTCCACAGTGGTAGACATCTGATCATCAAGCAGTTGATGTAGCATTCACATGTAGAACATGATGTCTGTCCAAGCAGTTGCTGTAGCTCTGTCCACAGTGTAGCATGATCGTCAAGCAGTTGCTGTAGCTCTGTCCACAGTGTAGACACTGATCAGTCCAAGCAGTTGATGTAGTTCTGTCCACAGTGTAGACACTGATCAGTCCAAGCAGTTGCTGTAGCTCTGTCCACAGTGTAGACACTGATCAGTCCAAGCAGTTGCTGTAGCTCTTCACTGTAGCACTGATCAGTCCAGCAGTGCTGTAGCTTGTCCACAGTGTAGAAATGTGTAGTTCAAGCAGTTGAATGTAGCTCTGTCCACAGTGTAGACAATGTGTAGTCCAAGCAGTTGCTGTAGCTCTGTCCACAGTGTAGACACTGATCATCCAAGCAGTTGATGTAGATCTGTCCACAGTGTGACACTGATCAGTCCAAGCAGTTGATGTAGCTCTAGTCCACAGTGTAGACACTGATCAGTCCAAGCAGTTGCTGTAGCTCTGTCCACAGTGTAGACACTGATCAGTCCAAGCAGTTGATGTAGCTCTGTCCACAGTGTAGACACTGATCAGTCCAAGCAGTTGATGTAGCTCTGTCCACAGTGTAGACACTGATCAGTCCAAGCAGTTGCTGTAGCTCTGTCCACAGTGTAGACACTGATCAGTCCAAGCAGTTGATGTAGCTCTGTCCACAGTGTAGACACTGATCAGTCCAAGCAGTTGATGTAGCTCTGTTCACAGTGTAGACACTGATCAGTCCAAGCAGTTGCTGTAGCTCTGTCCACAGTGTAGACACTGATCAGTCCAAGCAGTTGATGTAGCTCTGTCCACAGTGTAGACACTGATCAGTCCAAGCAGTTGATGTAGCTCTGTCCACAGTGTAGACACTGATCAGTCCAAGCAGTTGATGTAGCTCTGTCCACAGTGTAGACACTGATCAGTCCAAGCAGTTGATGTAGCTCTGTTCACAGTGTAGACACTGATCAGTCCAAGCAGTTGCTGTAGCTCTGTCCACAGTGTAGACACTGATCAGTCCAAGCAGTTGTAGTTCTGTGCAGAGTATAGCCCGCCAATAGTAAGTAATGCAGGCAGGCGACTAAGTGAGGTGGGGTGGAGGGATGAAGGGCCCGCTCTTTCAAGAGATTGCCTTGGCGCGGTTAAATATTTCATGCTGCGGAGGTAGAGAGGGGTGGGATAGGAAGCAGTAGCCCGTAATAAACCAGGGTGACCGCACTTTGTGAACACACCCCGCCGCCTGGGATCTGCAATGGAGGGCACACGACCCTCAGGTGCTTTGCACTTTTTCAAGTTCATTTAAGTTTGTATCAGGATTTATTTTATTCGTACGCGCTAATTCAATACCTGCCTCTAGGGACTTATGTAAAGAAAGGAAATATGTCAATGAATGTATCAGAGTTCGCAGGTAGGAGGATGAAAAATCACGTGTTGAAACCATTTCCTGTAATCATACTCTTCGTATTACTATCCTCTGAAAGAGTTAGTTAGACACGCTCTATGTCAAGCTCTGAGCTGACAAGGTTAGTTAGACACGCTCAATGTCAAGCTCTGAGCTGACAAGGTTAGTTAGACACGCTCTATGTCAAGCTCTGAACTGACATGGTTAGTTAGACACGCTCTATGTCAAGCTCTGAGCTGACATGGTTAGTTAGACACGCTCTATGTCAAGCTCTGAGCTGACAAGGTTAGTTAGACACGCTCTATGTCAAGCTCTGAGCTGACAGGGTTAGTTAGACACGCTCTATGTCAAGCTCTGAACTGACAAGGTTAGTTAGTCACGCTCTATGCCAAGCTCTGAGCTGACAAGGTTAGTTAGACACGCTATATGTCAAGCTCTGAGCTGACAAGGTTAGTTAGACACGCTCTATGTCAAGCTCTGAGCTGACAAGGTTAGTTAGACACGCTCTATGTCAAGCTCTGAGCTGACAAGGTTAGTTAGACACGCTCTATGTCAAGCTCTGAGCTGACAAGGTTAGCTAGACACGCTCTATGTCAAGCTCTGAACTGACATGGTTAGTTAGACACGCTCTATGTCAAGCTCTGAGCTGACAAGGTTAGCTAGACACGCTCTATGTCAAGCTCTGAACTGACATGGTTAGTTAGACACGCTCTATGTCAAGCTCTGAGCTGACAAGGTTAGTTAGACACGCTCTATGCCAAGCTGTGAGCTGACAAGGTTAGTTAGACACGCTCTATGTCAAGCTCTGAGCTGACAAGGTTAGCTAGTCACGCTCTATGTCAAGCTGTGAGCTGACAAGGTTAGCTAGTCACACTCTATGCCAAGCTGTGAGCTGACAAGGTTAGTTAGTCACGCTCTATGCCAAGCTTTGAGCTGACAAGGTTAGCTAGTCACGCTCTATGTCAAGCTTTGAGCTGACAAGGTTAGCTAGTCACGCTCTATGCCAAGCTGTGAGCTGACAAGGTTAGCTAGTCACGCTTTATGCCAAGCTGTGAGCTGACAAGGTTAGTTAGACACGCTCTATGCCAAGCTCTGAGCTGACAAGGTTGGTTAGTCACGCTCTATGTCAAGCTCTGAGCTGACAAGGTTAGTTAGTCACGCTCTATGCCAAGCTCTGAGCTGACAAGGTTAGCTAGTCACGCTCTATGTCAAGCTCTGAGCTGACAAGGTTAGTTAGACACGCTCTATGCCAAGCTCTGAGCTGAAAAGGTTGGTTAGACACGCTCTATGTCATTTCTGAGCTGACAAGGTTGGTTAGTCACGCTCTATGCCAAGCTCTGAGCTGACAAGGTTGGTTCTATGTCAAGCTCTGAGCTGACAAGGTTAGCTAGTCACGCTCTATGTCAAGCTCTGAGCTGACAAGGTTGGTTAGTCACGCTCTATGTCAAGCTCTGAGCTGACAAGGTTGGTTCTATGTCAAGCTCTGAGCTGAAAAGGTTGGTTAGACACGCTCTATGTCAAGCTCTGAGCTGACAAGGTTGGTTAGTCACTCTCTAGCTCAGATTCCTAAGGGATGCCCAGTCAGTCTACCTTTTCTCATGTCCTGGAAGTGTGGTTTAATTTCAACTAGATGTTTGATTATAATACTATATTTATATGAAAGAAATTTTTTTTCTACCTTATTTAATTTATACAATTATTGATAAAATAGTAATTAATGTAAAACTTATTAAAATACTTATTAGAATTTCTCAAAAACTATCTCAAAGATCTTTCCATTACGTTATTTGTGATCCTGCCAGGGTTTCTAAAATATAAATTGATTGGTGGGCAAGTTTCATCAGAGCGCAACAGATTATTTATACTGATGCGTAAAAAATTGCGGTTTCGAAAAATATGGAACCAACTATTATCTAATTTTAACTGAGTTAAATCCTTTATCTGTATTTTTATTTTTCGTTCAGCTAGTTCTGTAAATAGTCTAACTATATTTACAAATTGTTTAAACTCGTTTATTAACTTACTATTATTTGAATCTCACGTGCAAAGTTGGGTCACCACCTTTAAGAAAAAATAAGGAAAGAACCAAACATCGATTACGCATTTTAGGAGATTGATTAAAAGGGTTTGACCTAGTTACTTAACCTTTTATAATTAATTTACCAACCCTTTTCACTCCACCCACATCGGTGGGCACGCAGACTAGATGTCAAGCTCATCTAGTTTGGTTTGCGAGCGACGGGGAGAATGGGGTTTGAATACCGGACGGGTGTAATAATGGTAATCGTTCTTAAACTGTTTCACAAAATCCCTCCACACATTTTTTTACTCTACTTTTATCATCCTCAATATGTTTAAAGTTTATCTATGTAAAGTTGTTCTTTAGTTTGTTATTAAGAGGAAAACATTGAGATACAGTAACGTAAGCACCAATTTTTGAGCTTGACTTACTATAATTAAAAAAAAAACAGTAGATTTTAAAGAAAACTTTTACTGATAAGGATATTTCCCATCTTATTATCTAGATTTTTCTTAAGAAACTATTCCTCTCTCGCTAATAGGCGAAACGTTATGACTGTATATAGTCTTTGAGAGCTGTATGGCATGTTGATTACGTCATAATCGTGCCTTCGCCACTTTTTATTTTCTCTAGACACCTCGGAGGGAAACAATTGTGATCGTCAAAAAAATAGAGTTCGATATTTTGATAAATGTCGACGTTTCATGAACCCTTGAAACTAAAAAAGTGTTTACGTGATGCAGTCTGTTTGTCTGTACCTCTGGCTAGAGCCTGAACTAGTTTACTGATTGGGCTAAAACTTGGTATCTAAGGTCCCCCCGAGCGGTTTTTGGAATTACAGGTCTAACCCTAATTTTAAGGGTAAAAATCGATTTTTCTCTGATTTCGCTTTAACGATTTTGATTAAATGTTATATCTAGATACTGTTTATTATTACAAATAAGGGTTGTAACTCTCATTTTCTCATAAAAATTACTTTGAGGGTACTTTATGAGGGAAATTTTCCAATTTTAATCAAATTTATGAGATAGAAAAATGTATATTTACTTATAGCTCAGACTCTATTGGATTTATAAAACTATATTTCAAATAAAAAAATGGTATATTTAATAGTACTACAACTTTACAATGATACGTTATTTTCTATCTCATATATTTGATGAAAATGGGAAAATTATGTATTATATATACACTTTTTAATTCAGGTCTTTGAAAATGAATTTGATTCTTATGCTCTTTAGAGGACAAAGATGTTTCTCTTTTCTCACTTTTTCTGTACCAGTGTTCCTAGCTCCTAACGCCATAGACTAAGTAACAGAGTATATTATTTCATTTATGATCTTTGGTTTAATGTTTCTACAACAATGTATAGTATAGACCTATTATTTCACAAATATTACGAATTTTTATTAAATGTCTATTTAAGATAAAAGCGAGAGAACGTCTGTCCAGTGCGCCGTACCTTTAGAGAATGCTATATATTTATAACTTATATGATGGTGAATCAAAAGCCCTTTGTCGCACTTTCGTCGTTTCTAGGGTATATAAAAGTGGTCTAGCTCTCACACCCTATGAGTGTAGTTACATTCTGAGAGCTCGTATGGATACTAAGACTCGGGGACGAAACAAAACGTGTTGCCAGAAGTTTATATTTTTCTTTTTGTAACGAAAGTAATTTCTATAGTTTGAAACTGTTGACTCCTCAAATGGCAACTGTCCCACTTATGCACCTATTATTAAAATAGTTTTAATTGTATTTTCAAAAAGTCTTAAGTGTCACTGTGAGAAAATTACTCGAGGGTCAACACGTAGTGTAAGCCAGCAGGTCGGCAACACGTAGTGTAGGCCAGCAGGTCGGCAACACGTAGTGTAGGCCAGCAGGACGGCAACACGTAGTGTAGGCCAGCAGGTCGGCAACAAGTAGTGTAGGCCAGCAGGTCGACAACAAGTAGTGTAGGCCAGCGGGTCGGCAACAAGTAGTGTAGGCCAGCGGGTCGGCAACACGTAATGTAGGCCAGCGGGTCGGCAACACGTAGTGTAGGCCAGCAGGTCGGCAACACGTAATGTAGGCCAGCGGGTCGGCAACACGTAGTGTAGGCCAGCGGGTCGGCAACACGTAGTGTAGGCCAGCAGGTCGGCAACACGTAGTGTAGGCCAGCAGGTCGGCAACAAGTAGTGTAGGCCAGCAGGTCGGCAACACGTAGTGTAGGCCAGCAGGTCGGCAACACGTAGTGTAGGCCAGCAGGTCGGCAACACGTAGTGTAGGCCAGCAGGTCGGCAACACGTAGTGTAGGCCAGCGGGTCGGCAACACGTAGTGTAGGCCAGCAGGTCGGCAACACGTAGTGTAGGCCAGCAGGTCGGCAACACGTAGTGTAAGCCAGCAGGTCGGCAACACGTAGTGTAGGCCAGCGGGTCGGCAACACGTAGTGTAAGCCAGCGGGTCGGCAACACGTAGTGTAAGCCAGCGGGTCGGCAACACGTCTATCGTGATCAACCGGTCAATCTCGCAGCCATTGTCAGTCGATCGCACAAGAAAACTGCATCGTCAAGAAAAGGCAAGGTTATCTTGCATTATTCCACTATGATACAGCTTATAAGATAGGGCCATAGTGTAACCCGTCAAGGTAAGATTTTCAGGGTAAACGGAGTGTACATTTTATGTATTTTCTATAAAGGTAGGGACATAAGTATTGGAGAGAATATTGAATTTAAGGAAAAAATACAAGTATAGAAAAAATAAGAACTAAAAGTAAATTGGAGAAACAAAGGGTGATCGCGGGACCTTTGATAAATGTGAAAGTAGATCGGTCTCTTAAAAGTTTGCCGCCCCCTGGTGTAGGCCTACTTTAATTAATGGTTTGCTAGTTATGGTATGAGAGAGGGACTTAACTTGAGACCTTTTGAAATAATTAGATCCCACAGTTTCGTAACAGTGTGATATTGCTCTAACTAGAGGCCTAAATTATTAAATGTCCCTCATTTATTAATTGCTTGTTTATATCTTATAGCGAGTCTTCCATAACCTCCCTATTTCAACCCTCCTACTACGCCCTTAACACTGCTCACCCGACTACTAGCGCTATCGACGTTAATATTGATGACTTATGTTATTCTACAGTGGACTTACCACTTCTATGGTTTTCGATGACAGCTAGCAGACGCTAGCAGATGATATCAGTAACGCCAACATTGTCTAAAATTAACTTTTGTCACCATATTTGGAAATAATAATTATTTACTAATTACTACTATTATTATTACTAAAAATACTATCAATCACTATTAACAATACTTCTCCAAAGATTACAGTATAATTTTACTTTCCATAAACAAAATTAAGAAAAAAAAGTCTAGTGATTTCATTTTAGTTTTTCTTTTAATTCTTGTGGTAATAACAGGTTAAATAGAGCCTGAAATTTTACATTTAATGGTATTATATTCAGTTATTAATATTTTTATAGGTGCCTTCGCATATCTTTAACATAAATAAATGGTTTGTGATAATAAATAGGAAAAAACATTCAAAATGTTTGTGAAATAATATAAATTTTGCTGTTTGTAAACATGTGAATTAACACTGCTGCCTCATAACACTCAACGGTTCTCTTTTTTCTACGTCATAAACCAGCATATTTTACTCAGTGGCCATATTTGTTTTCACCAATAAGGCCACTTTTAACGTTCTCTTGCTTTTAATAATTAATTTGAATTAAATAGCAAAAGAAAACTTCATTATTAATCAACTAACAAAACGGTTATTCTCATAACCAAAATCTAACAATTTTAAAATAGAGTATAACATTGAATTATCTTTTAAATTAAATTCAATAAAACCACGTGCTGAATCAACAAGTTTAAGAACAACATATTTTATATTTGAGTACTATTGATTTGTATTTAGGCGTGTCTATGCTACCCGTTAATAATTTTATTACAAATTTGAATAGTACAGTGTCTTTTTTGAATGTTAATACGGCTAGTTAGTAATCTGTGTCTTCTTTTGGAATATTATTTTGGTGTGTGAACGTGTTATCCTCGGAAAATAAACTGTTTTTTGATGATCTTTGAATAATATTTATCTAATATAACATTAAAGCGTGTGATAAAATAAAATAGCGAGTGTTTCTCACTAAATATTCGAAAATTTAAGTCTATCAACACTATAAAATAAATCTTTTAACCCCAAGATTGTGTTGTGTTGCCCTCTAGGCTAAAGATCGTGTTTTAAAATTTTTATGTTCCGAAAAAATATGTGAAGTGAAATAAAAATACTTGCGAGTCTTTCTCCAGTATTGATTAAATAAATACCAGGTAAGACTTCAAGTTATAAGTTATTGTATTTTATTAGAGACTTTGTTACAACTGTTTAAGAGGAGTGAATCTGAAATAGATTTTTGTCAATTAGGATAGCTTTTGATTTGTCATTGTCATTTATTTTATAGGCCTAAACATATTTTCTAGAATATTGATAGATATTTACTTTGTTAACACATTTTAAGAGGAGTGAATCTGAATTAGATGTTTGTTAATTAGAATAGCTTTTGATTTGTCATTGTCATTTATTTTATAGGCCTAAACATATTTTCTAGAATATTGATAGATATTTACTTTGTTAACACATTTTAAGAGGAGTGAATCTGAATTAGATGTTTGTTAATTAGGATAGCTTTTGATTTGTCATTGTCATTTATTTTATAGGCCTAAACATATTTTCTAGAATATTGATAGATATTTACTTTGTTAACACATTTTAAGAGGAGTGAATCTGAATTAGATGTTTGTTAATTAGAATAGCTTTTGATTTGTCATTGTCATTTATTTTATAGGCCTAAACATATTTTCTAGAACATTGATAAATATTGATATTGATTTTGTTACAACTGTTTAAGAGGAGTGAATCTGAATTAGATGTTTGTCAATTAGGATAGCTTTTGATTTGTCATTGTCATTTATTTTATAGGCCTAAACATATATTTTCTAGAACATTGATAGATATTGATATTGATTTTGTTACAACTGTTTAAGAGAAGTGAATCTGAATTAGATGTTTGTCAATTAGGATAGCTTTTGATTTGTCATTGTCATTTATTTTATAGGCCTAAACATATATTTTCTAGAACATTGATAGATATTGATATTGATTTTGTTACAACTTTTTTAAGAGGAGGGAATCTGAATTAGATGTTTGTTAATTAGGATAGCTTTTGATTTGTCATTGTCATTTATTTTATAGGCCTAAACATATTTTCTAGGATATTGATTTTTGTTTATTAAATTATTTAAAGTCATTATAAATAGGCCTACATATTAAAACAATATAATATAGCATATTGTAAAGGCGAGTACAAGCCTGAGGTTGTGTAAAACTTTGGTTAAGTTATTAATCTGCCTTTTTTCCCCCCAGCATGAGTCTGTCCAAACCCAGGGAAACACCTATGGAGGAGGAGGGGCCAAGCTGTTCCAGGAAGAAGAGAGAGACATGCACACATCAGAAACAAGAGGACATCATCAACGTTGCAGCTGTAATTAGACAAGATATGATGGACGACTTCGATTCATTCAACGTGGCAGAAAAAACAGCAAGATACTTGAAACTCAGTGTTGACACTGTGAGATGGTGAGGATAAAAAAAAGTTTTATTTACATAATTACAAGCTACATATCTATGGAGTCACTTGTTTTAAGGCTTGTAGTTCCTCTCATCCTTTGGTAGAAGTTCGTTCATGCTTTCTGTGTAGTGAAAATTATAAGGATATTGTACACAAACTATCACTTATAAATTTTTTTTTTTTCATAAACAGAATGTTCCTACTCTCTCAGATTTATCTAAATTATTAAAAAATGTAGGCACATCAATTATTAAAAAGAGGGGGGTTTTTTGCTCGTCTCGCTCTTTTTAAGGCATCTTGATTAGATAGAATGTCATAGTTATTTGCAATTTCCAAACCTGATAAATATCTATTTAATAGGCTGTTATTTGATTCGCCATCAACTTGGGTGAATAATTATAACTATAATATATTTTGAAATAGTGATGTTACAAAGATAAAAGTTTTAAATAAACAATACTTTGTGTCACCTTATCAATATAGGCCCACAAAATGATTTCTTGTTGTTTTTTTTTAGTGGAATTACAATGTTAAACTATTCATTGAGCAATGTTTTATCTAAAAAAAATCCCTTATTTGTACAATTTTTGGCACTCCCTCCCTTGTTGACAGGCTACTTTCTAATCCAATCCTTATTCAAGGGGTACGCTACAAAATTACTTAACCGTTAGAAAAATCTGGGAGGAACCCCTTGCTCAAGTTACCCCTGAGAGGTATAATTTTATAAAAGAATGCAATTTTTATTATTCTACCTAGCTCACTATAATTACATATATGATGCTTAAAATTATCTAGCCATTGGGCCACCTCATTTTTGAAACATATATGATGCTTAGTTACAGACTTATACATATCTAATGTTATCCATGCAATAAAAAAAGGTATGAGTGGGTTGTGTATAGAATCTTTACTATGGCTGTACATTCTAATGTTTCAGTTGGAGTAAGAATGTCGACCATTGCGAGAGACTTATCAAGGAAGATTGGGACAGGGAGATGAAAATGGATGCAAGAGAGACCCACCCACCTATCATCATTAACCTGGCTGAAGACAATGAAGAGGACGATGACGAATATGATGATGTAGACGAAGTTCTTGCGAACCCATTGGAAAACACTTGACTGAACCAAGATAAGGATTAGATTTTATAAATAACATAATAATTATTAAATTCTTTAAAAACGTTGTAACAAGAACATTTTCTTAACTTTATTAACCACTTCTTTGGCAGATGCTAACCCACAAATTCACTTTTATAGCATAATTACAACACTGTAGATCATTAAGCTTTGTTTTTTTTCACTAATTTGTGGTATCAAAGTTTTGTTACTAAATTTTAATATGTTTTATGTGAATTTTAGACTTGTCGTAAACCCATATTTTTATTCTATTGACGTTAATATAAATTTATTGAAAATTTTTATATATGACATTTTGTAGCTCATTAAAAGCAAAATAAAATCAATCTTTTGAATATTAAAAGTCAATCAATCCATATACCAAGTTTTAACTTTATTACCACTCCTTACTTTAAATTACTTTAGAATGTTTTCTGATATCTATCATCATCATCATTATCATTATTATTATTATTATTATTATTATTATTATTATTATTATTATTATTATTATTATTATTATTAGCACAGCGTCTTACTACCCTTTCGGGCTCTACGCACTTACGCTAATGTTTAAAGGAAGGGTGATTGTGAAATGAAATGGAGGACCTACAGTTTAACATGGGATCCGAACCACGGTGGAGGCCTGGCATTCCACCAATTCACAAGTTTTGATTAATACACATCTTGTCAGAGGTCAAGAAAGGGTTTGGCAATAATAAATTTGTGCTACGACCGAGGAATGAACCCCGGACTCCCAGTACAGAAGTCTGACACCTTAACCCTATAGCACCAGGTCACCAACATGTTGTAATACTCTTAAAAAATCTTGATTGTTTTTTTTCTATGTGTAGTAATAGATATTCAGATTTTTCACATTTATAGTGTTAATAATATTAATACTAACCAAAAAAATTGGATTTTATTTATCATTTTCTGGATAATTTTTTATAAGAAAATTGGATTTTTTTAAATAAAACTTATTTATTTATTACAATAAAAACTTATATGGGATTAAATTCTATTTAGAAAAAAATTATATTCTTGAAAAAATTAATAATTAATATTAGGCCATCTACATATATATATAATATATAGAAAATAAAAGTCATATAAGTTTCTTGTTGAGACCTAAAATTTGACTGTCAGAAGTGACAGCTGCTAAACACATGTTTTTGCAGATCATATGGTTCGGCGGAGGGATACATAATTTGGTCTAGTTACTTTTCAGAGCTGTCAGATATCAGCTGTGAGCTGTCAGTCAGCACCAAAGAAGTGCTGTGGGACCTATAGTTGGTCACACATTGTTACCGGGATTCATAGTCCATATTCTAACTAGGACGCCAGTAGATAACTCCCCCACGGTACAATTTCCCTCGCATGCTCTTCAGTTGGCAGCATCTTACTGTCGTCACTGGGGATCGAACCATGTGAGACTACAACACAAGACACTTAGGAACGTGTGGGATAGAATGAACGGGTTGTTCATCATTTGTCTGTGAATGTAATCAATACACTTTTGATAAAGAGTTGAACACCATTGCACCAGAGTTTAGTTCTTTTGACACCAGATATCATAACCTTGAGCCCTCAAGTGATGAGAACAGGATGCTGCCCTCTACTACTCTCTGACAACATGTTAATCATTAATTATTGATACTGACTTGATATTTACTCGATAGCGACTGAATAAAACCAACCATTTGTTGACTAAAATCTTACTTATTTACTCTGACATTGGTAACTAGAATATTCATTGCCGTACTTACATTAGTAGGCCACCTATTTTTATCTGGAGCTAGTTCTATCCAGTCCACCTCATTACACCCTATCCTTATCATGAGCTAGTTCTAACCAAGTACACCTCTTTACACCCTATTCCTATCTTGAGCTAGTTATATCCTACCTTAAGCTAGCTATATCCAGTACACCTCATTACAACCTATCCCTATCTTGATCTCGTTATATCTAGTCTACCCTATTACACCCTATCCCTATCCTGAGCTAGCTCTATCCAGTATAGCTCAGGTCTATTTTAATGTTATCCTCCCATCTGCCTCTAGGTCTTCCCGATGGCCTCTTCCCTAAACACTGTTCTAGATTCTCCCATTAACGCTGCATGTCCTGCCTATCATGATCCATGAGACTTGATTATCCTAACAATGTCTTTTGATGAGTACAGGGTATGTAAATCACCATTATGTAGCCTCTTCCACCCCCGGAGTAGCCTCATCCCTAAGGCCACAAAGTTAAATTATTGAAGGTAATTAAATAACTTCAAAGTTAAATGTGGAACAGACCCTTTAGCTACCAAGTTAAATATAGGTCAACCAAGCTAACCGCCAAGTTAATCACCAAGTTAAAAGGTGAATTAACCGCCAAGTTATAGTGCAAGAGGCCAAGTATGAGCGCTATTAACCTATATCGGTGGTCCACAGGCAAGTTGAGACAAGCAGGTATCATGACACCGATACCTCTATTAGTGAAGAAGACACAGTTTTCTGCTCGAATGGTTTAAGGCAGACCTCGCAAGCTCACTGTCCGCGAGACATATCTGACTTACCCACTTGTCTGCAATACAAAAATTACCATCCGACCTGCAGTCATATAAGCACACACAAAATAATCGTTTTTATTTATTTGTTATTAGCACCTCGTTTTACTACCTGTTTAGGATATACGTATCTGTACTTTTTTTTAAATTTAGCACCGCATCTTACTAGCCGTTCGGGCAATACGCTTAAGTACTAATTACGCTAATGGATGAAGAATTAGTAAGGTTGAATCTAGAGGAAGTGAAACCGCAATTGCGTGGAGGGAGAGTGTGTAGAATGTTAAACCTGCTGTTTAACACGTACAATAAAAATTTCATAAATATAATTAACACAATGAATACAAGAGTTAATATATTCTAATAATATGTGGCATATATTAACCCACGGTGGATTTATGCTGCCGGGAAACGCCCAAGCTCATGAAAACTACCCCAACTGACTATGCCGAGACCATCAGCTAAACGACATCTTACTCACAGGCCCCGCTTCGAAGAAATGGCAGAGATATTTTCTGAGCACCAAACCATAAACAAGCGATAGTGGTCATTCAATGCAGTTCCGCAACTTAACCCCCTTTCCCCCTTATATGTCCAGATGCAAACCTTCCCCAAGTTCGTCAGTTCTGTTACTATATAACAGTCATTCCTCTCTCCACATTTTACATTTTATCAATTTGACGGAGGAAGTACTAGTACGTAAATCTACATCGCCGAAGAAACTACTGGTGACTACGATGTATCAGGTGTCGGTCTCTCCATCTCGTCGCAGATGAAGCCTCATCTGGGATTTTAAGTATGAGTATTTGACAGTAGAATCTGGGATTGATTCGTAACACCTTTTTAACTATGTCCATCAGACATAGATTTTTGTGTCAGAATGTCTGACTTTATTTCTATGCCATAAGGCATAGTTTGGAATGTTAGTCTTAACGCTCTTCTTCTATGTCCGTAATACATAGAGTTGTTTGTCAAAATTATGACATATTATCCTATGCCCATTAGGCATAGTTTATAATGAAGGGCATAATGCTCTATTTATCTAGGTCCATACAACTTTATTTACTATGTCAGAGTGTATGACTACCTTTTCTAAGTCCTTAAGACATATTTTTATATATTAGGGAATAATAATATGACACTCTAAACGGTATGACCATGTTTAGGATCTATTTATCGCGGAAATCGGGTTATCTAACGTTTTCTTCAATGACATATATAGGTCAATGACAGATATACGTCACTATTATTTCTTGTTCGTGTATCTATTTACGGTGCGCAACCTATGGGAGCCCTACTAGTTCTTATTAGTGCCCAAGATAGGGTGGAAATATAAATATACTGTTGAATGTCCAGGCAATACTCAATAGGAATTGGCCGGCCATAGTAAGTTAACGGAATAGACCCCAGATAGCTCGCCATTTACTATTTGCAATATGCAAGTTCCTCTTCTAGGAGTTTATTCTTAGGTTTTCGTAACTCTCTATGGAAACTCAAGCTAGCTAGCTTATATAACTTTCTTCACAGGAACTCTTATAAAATTAGGACTTAATACCCCTTGTTTTCATTCCCTATAGTTTCACTATTATTCATGAATAGACCTTTCAGATCTTAGTCTGGTATTAGCTAGGCTGGATTGTCTTCATGTATTGTGACTCAAGCTTAAATTAATATTTGTTGCCTATCTTTGATTGCCGCTAGGTTGAGGCAGACGCTCCTTCGTAGGAGAATCAGCGTTGATCCATATTTCTAGAGTTACTAATCTAGAATATAAGTTTAATCTTTCTTCTGTTAGTTCCTAATCATCAAGGAGCTTTTTCTATTCCTGCCTATCGGGGAGTATACAACTATGATAACAGAATAAACTTGTCTTAAATAACAATGGACTGTTTGATCTAATATCTATTTAAAACATATTTAATTCTATTTTTATTGGTTTACATTTAAATCAACTGATTTGTTACATTTGTATATTTCTCTTATGTCTAATCCTTCCCAAACCTTCAAGTTATAATTTTGTAATTGTAATTGTTACTTCTTCTACCTGATAGGAGAAGCGAGGGCTCAAGTGAAAAACCACCTCCAAGTTCACCCGACCGAGATTCGAACCTAGATCTCCCAGTTCTTTGCAGTCTGGCTCGACACGAAACTAGCGTCTTAGCCGACTACCTCACCGAGGCGGGTATATACTAATTATTCTAATGATTCATGAATTAGGAATTGAATTTAGATGAAGTGTACCCACATGTGTGTGGAGGGAGAATGGAAAACCATTCAGGGAAAAAAAACCTCAGTAGTCTACACCCCACCACCATCATCAGCAGTCTAGTCTATTGCGAGAGTGACACTTGAGACCATGCGTCCACCGAAGCGGGTCACATAATTTTGAATAACAAAAAAACACTTAGAACTATAAAGTCTGCAAAAAAGATCCTTGTCAATTTAAATTCTTAGTTGTAGAAATTCCTATATACGTCATTTTATAAATACTTCTTTGGTTCTTTTCTTAACCCATAAAAACATCTGTGAGGATATTTAAAAAATACATTTGAATATTCTGGTAGCCAGACCAGCATTATCGAGAAGTAGTCTGTATAGATATTAGGACAACGAGAGACCCACCTGAAGAATGTTGCTTTATTAAATGAGAAGTTAGGTCCTTGTAAGCCAGCTTTCTTGAGGCTTTTCTTAGTGATCAATATCTACCACCTTACTCAACCTCCCACACTAATGAACCATTAAAATTAGGGCAAGGAATACACCAACACTACAACCAATCTCAACACCAAACTAAAATGAACACTTAATAAACAAACGAACAAACAAACACGTTGCTTCTTGGATAGTCATAGGCCAACTGCCAGTAATGACAATTGGCAAGTAAAAAAAGAGGGGAAAAAAACCACCTGTCTAATCAGAAGAAAGGAATCCCTCTCAATGGAAAGGCAGTAAAAAGAATGGCAATTCAAAATCAAAACATCAGTAAGCCTTTGGCTGTAATAAATCAAAAATAATAAAAACATTTACAACAAATACTGAACAATATCAATGATTTCTACGCGAGACGCGCTGCAAGAACAAAAGTAGGCCTATAGAAAATATTAACAAACATGTTTGTACAAACCGTGGCCCGCAACAAGCGTCGAGTTTGTGACTAGGTTGAGTTTCAGAACACTGCTCGGAGACGTCACTCTTGCGATATACTGGACTGCCGATGATGTGGAGGTCGGGGTTTGAACCCCAGTTGGATGTACTGAGGATGGTTTTCCCCAGTTTGTTTTATACTCGCTATACACACAAATGCGGGCACACTTCGTATAATGCAACCTTCCTTAACACAATAAATTAGCGTAATTATTATTATTATTATTATTATTATTAGCGCACGTCTTACTACCCGTTCGGGTTATACGCACTTACGCTAATGTGTATGGTAGGGTGATTGTGAGATGAAATGGAGGACTCAGTTTAACGTGGAATCCGAACCACGGTGGGGCCTGCATTCCCCACATTCACGTAATTAGTACATCATGCGTATAGCCCGAACGGGTAATGGGACGCGGTGCTAAAAATGTAATGGAGAAAAGAGATTTATTAAGAGTGAAAGATTTACATTCATCAATTCCAGCTAGACTGGCTTTTGTTTTCCCCTGATGCGGAAGTAGGTAAGTTACGAGTGAGTCTAAGAGTACTAAAAGTTCAGTCCTAGGCGCTAATAGTCCAATTTGTGTCCAAGCGCACGTAAAAATATAAAAGGTTAAGTTAAACAAAATTGATTGGTGTTATATTGAGCCATTAAACACTTGTAACTCGGCAAGTTACACAATCAAGATGTGTCGCATTATGCTCATTCCATTCGTTCCTTCATGAAATATTGAGACCGGCGCATATTCATACGGTATCTCGCTGTGTGAAGACACTCGACTACGCCCTCCTGTGTCTGCAGCCGAGACGTGAAGCTGGCAGCGGCCGGTGAATAATACATGGATGACACCGTGTGTGATGGCATACATGTTTGATAGCGGCAAGGAGGATCGTGCTGGGAGATGTAATTGTTCCTCTGGTCCAAGGAGGCTGGCTGGGATGAGCGACACGGGAGGGGAGTTCTCGACACAACTGTTGTCACACGAGTTGGACTAGTCACTAGAATATTTTCCTTTACCCCGGCAGATATGAGCGGCAATTACTGCGCATGTGCAACATACAACAAGAAATAAATACTTTAGCATTGAAACAAGGCTAAGTAAGTAAAGCTGGCTGGGTTTTGCTAATTTATATCATACAGATTCTGCCACATGCGAGGTTAGAGCATTCTATGTCATGAAAATCCTTCCACGTGTGAGGTTAGTGTATTCTATGTCATGAAAATCCTTCCACGTGCGAGGTTAGAGCATTCTATGTCATTAAAATCCTTCCACATGCGAGGTTAGAGCATTCTATGTCATTAAAATCCTTCCACATGCGAGGTTAGAGCATTCTATGTAATGAAAATCCTTCTACGTGTGAGGTTAGAGCATTCTGTCATGAAAATCCTTCCACGTGCGAGGTTAGAGCATTCTATGTCATGAAAATCCTTCCACGTGCGAGGTTAGAGCATTCTATGTTATGAAAATCCTTCCACATGCGAGGTTAGAGCATTCTATGTCATGAAAATCCTTCGACGTGTGAGGTTAGTGCATTCTATGTCATGAGAATCCTTCGACGTGTGAGGTTAGAGCATTCTATGTCACGAAAATCCTGCCACGTGTGAGTTTTAGAGCATTCTATGTCATGAAAATCCTTCCACGTGTGAGGTTAGAGCATTCTATGTCATGAAAATCCTTTCACATGCGAGGTTAAAGCATTCTATGTCACGAAAATCCTGCCACGTGTGAGTTTAGAGCATTCTATGTCATGAAAACCCTGCCACGTGTTAGGTTAAAACATACCATGTCATGAAAATCCTGCCACGTGTGAGGTCAGACAATGCTGCGTTAAGAAAATTCTGCTGAGTCCGAGGTTAGAGTGGACAACACGCGTCACACGAATCGGATGTATCGTATTTAGTGTAGCCTACTGCATTCGTAGCACTCGGATTTCTGAAGGAGGCGGTTCCCAGCATCAATCCTTCAGTTATATCGTGTCGCCTTTTGCGTGTGCTAATATTTATAATGACATCAATGGCACGGGTGGTCGTTACGATATAGACTACTAGAGACAAATACTCTGGCTGCACCCCACTAATCTAACAACTGGTAATGTTGTAATTAATCTAATTTAATGTTCAAGTATTATTATTCTCTGAAAATTGAAAAATGACACCTGGACACGGGAATCGAACCCGGGACCTTCGGCTTAGTACGCCACTGCTCTTACCACTGAGCTATCCAGGATTCGTCCCGTGCCCATGGTCATTCTTCACTCATAGTTTAAGGCAGAGTCTAAGATGGACGTGGTAAGAGCAGTGGCGTACTAAGCCGAAGGTCCCGGGTTCGATTCCCGTGTCCAGGTGTCATTTTTCAATTTTCAGAATATGATATCGGAGAGGTGTTATCCTCACTAAAATGCATTAACAATAGTTCCGGCTATTGTTTCACTATTATTATTCTGATAAAAAATGTTTTTTTATTTAAGTTTTATTGATTTGTTTTTAAGATTATAACAATTATTTTGACAAAAATAACAAGTTTTTGGTTCGTGGGCCCACTTAAATAAACTTTAAACACGTTCCACAGAGGGTAGAACTTTACTAAGTAACTAATAATAAGAGGGGAAAATAATAACACACTCACACGTGGTAGTTCGCGAACTATTGAACTAGATAAATGACCTGGTCATTTCAGCGAACTAAATCACTTTGAACTGTTCCCAACAATGAACTGTACTGCCCATCTCTAAACTAAATAGAAATAATAAAGCTAGGAATTCAGAATGCGACTGGTGGGGAGTGCGTGTACTACTCAGCATTTCTAATGACGTCATCCACATGCACCACACGGATCGGATTTTAATCTATCTCCCAGAATTATTATGAGCGTTGCCGATGTCCGAGGCGTACGCTGCGAATGCCGGCTTTACACGATGCGTTAATTGTCTTCCAATGCTGGACGCTTGATCGTTGGATGCATCGTGTGGAGGATGGGTGGTTGGCATGCGTGGAGGACCGTGCTTCCAGTGTTAGCATGAGCTGATATTTTTGACCTACGTCAAAGGGAAGGTACAACGTTGTAGCGTTACTCCCACCACATGCGTGACTCCTCGAAATGTGTCTCGCCAATATGCCGCAGTAAACCGCGCAAACTGTACGTATTTTGTGTGCCTGTGCAGTGTTTTTTGTGTTTGTGGTGTATTTAAAGGATAGAATGGGAAAATGTTGAGATTATTGAATTAATTAATTTATATGAAAAATACTCCATATTGTGGGATCCTAAACACGTAGACCATTATAATCGTAGCTTGTGGAAGGATGTGTGGTTAGCCTTGCAGCGTGATTTTAACTCCAATAGCTTTAGTCGACTTATCAGAGCTTGGTCAGCTGACCAACATGTGGTTGGACTGTATAGAAGGGACAGTTGGCCAAAGTCTGTAGTTATTGGAATACCGTGCCACCTAGAGAGATGAGCAGTACAAAGAGAGCTGGGGGCTGCACGTGTTTGTAGTTATTGGAATACGTGCCACCTAGAGAGATGAGCAGTACAAAGAGAGCGGGGCTGCACGTGTTTGTAGTTATTGGAATATCGTGCCACCTAGAGAGATGAGCAGTACAAAGAGAGCTGGGGGCTGCACGTGTTTGTAGTTATT
This sequence comes from Timema cristinae, assembly GCA_039000515.1. Taxonomy (NCBI): domain Eukaryota; kingdom Metazoa; phylum Arthropoda; class Insecta; order Phasmatodea; family Timematidae; genus Timema; species Timema cristinae. Next base: position 12,899,097 of record JBCFYV010000003.1, read on the forward strand.
GGAATACCTTTGCCACCTAGAGAGATGAGAGTTCAGAGAGAGCTGGGGGCTGCACGTGTTTGTAGTTATTGGAATATCGTGCCACCTAGAGAGATGAGAGTTCAGAGACAGCTGGGGGCTGCACGTGTTTGTAGTTATTGGAATATCGTGCCACCTAGAGAGATGAGAGTCTCAGAGACAGCGGGGGCTGCACGTGTTTGTAGTTATTGGAATATCGTGCCACCTTAGAGAGTGAGGGTCAGAGAGAAGCTGGGGGCTGCACGTGTTTGTAGTTATTGGAATATCGTGCCACCTAGAGAATGAGGAGTAGAGAGAGGTGGGCTGCACGTTGTAGTTATTGAATACCGTGCCCTAGAGAGATGAGATCTAGAGACAGCTGGGGGCTGCACGTGTTTGTAGTTATTGGAATACCGTTCCACCTAGAGAGATGAGAGTTCAGAGACAGCTGGGGGCTGCACGTGTTTGTAGTTATTGGAATACGTGCCACCTAGAGAGATGAGGAGTTCAGAGACAGCTGGGGGCTGCACGTGTTTGTAGTTATTGGAATATCGTGCCACCTAGAGAGATGAGGAGTTCAGAGACAGCTGGGGGCTGCACGTGTTTGTAGTTATTGGAATACCGTTCCACCTAGAGAGATGAGGAGTTCAGAGACAGCTGGGGGCTGCACGTGTTTGTAGTTATTGGAATATCGTGCCACCTAGAGAGATGAGGAGTTCAGAGACAGCTGGGGGCTGCACGTGTTTGTAGTTATTGGAATACTGTGCCACCTAGAGAGATGAGATTTCAGAGACAGCTGGGGGCTGCACGTGTTTGTAGTTATTGGAATACTGTGCCACCTAGAGAGATGAGGAGTTCGGAGACAGCTGGGGTTCACGACTTCATTATTCTCGCATTGATTGATTGGTCTGTATTGACTCTACGCAAGAAGAGCTTCATTTCAAGTTCATTATAAGTGCGGGCGAGATAAAAGTGTGAGGGAGAAGGGAGTACTTAATAATCCTTGCCTCCCTCCCCTGCCCCTCTACCCACCGACTCTACCACACGAGACAGTCAGAGGTGACATTACTACAGTCTGATTTCCATAGGAAGAATAGTAGAAGATATCTGGGAAAGTGATAGATTACTATAATGTGTCCCTATGCCAAAACACAATGTTTTGAAAGACTATGTTAAGCAGCTGGTACTTTTGACAAGCACAGGTTTGAAAACAATAAATCAATAAAAATGATAGCATTAAAAATATTAGATAGTTTTCAATAAAAAAAGATAAAATAGTAATAATGCTAAAACACAATGATCCTACATTTTTTCTTGTTTTTATCCTTATATTTATGTGTATAGTATTGTTTAGTGACTATACTATAGATGTTAGATGTAGCCCCGATGGCGTTTTCCCGAGAATCAAAACAGGCAAATAATTAATTGGGTATTTAAAAAATTAAAGCTAGTGTAATCATGTTCGATAATTTGTGTTACACAATATATTCATTGCTGTTGAGGGTAAAACATTATATTTAAAACATTGGCTTGTATTTGTAATAAAGGCTAAAGGGAGAGATGTCAAGATCCAAGTAAGAGGTTTGTAACTAATCACTGGAGTCAACCCTAATGATACATTCTATAGATAACTTGAAGTACAGAATTCCTTGTAAACAGCTCAGCTGAAACTCCAGGGATTGGTTTTCTGATTCTCTTCTTTTCATGAGTCTCAACCTCATCAATTTACAGTACCTTTCACAATAACTGAAATCAATATTGTATGTTCATAGATAAAATTATTACTAAAATTATAATTAGAGGCCTATTTAAAAACTTTTAACTTTTCTTATTTTTTCAACATCTTAACAACTGGCTAAATAATTTTAATAGCAAAAAATGTGTTTTTACTAGTGATACTTTAAAATTTTAATATAAATGATTTATCTTTTTCCTACCACCATTATATGTTTATTTGATTATATTAACCTACTACCCACTTTCGTGGCTGCATGGTCTACGGCGCTACTCTTGACATAGACAGGCTGCCGATGACGCGGAGGGGGTTCGATTCCGATCGGGTACACTGAGTGTGTTTATTCCTAAATGAGTTTAACTTTAACTCCACGCAAATGCAGGTGCACTACCTCTAAATTCAACCTTACTCATCCCTAGCAGAGTATAGTAGTGAGTGAATAGGTATATAACCCAAACGGGTAGTAAGACACGAAGCTAAAAACAAAATACTAACCTACTGTTTGAAATTTTAATTTATTTATGCATTAAAGGTTAATTTAACCTATTGGTAAGTACTGTGATATTAAAGTACGTAAATATTATTATATGCAAAAGTTATCGTTTTTATTATTTTAAACTTTCTCAAACTAACGGAACTTAACCTTTCAAGCATCAACAATACGAGACTTGGTTAGTTTTGATACAATAATTGTTAATTATAAATGATTTTTATCATTTTAAATTTACTAGAAATTGGTTCTCGTATACTCGTGACTGATGAAAGTGTTAAATAATTTACTATGACCTATTTTATGTAAATAGTAACTTATATATAGAGGTTCTTGCGCGCCATCCTAATGCTAACATATAATTCGAAGGATCAAGCTCAGTATGTTGGAAAATAGTATCATTAAAACAAACACACCATCCAACAGTATTGTGTGAAATATAGTGCTGTTTGAGTTGTAATCACGGTTTTTACACCATTGTGTGTTTACGTACTAAGCCCTTGGCCTTTTTATTGCCGTATCGATTTGAGTTAAACTGTGTAGATAGAAAGAAAACCTGCTTATTTTGATACACTTTCCACCACGTTTTGAACTATAAATGGTGGGAGCTACTAACCTACAGACATAACACTCCTTGAAAACGTAGAATTACGTAAACAACTTTTGTTTTAAAATAAACACAAAATAATCGTCTCACACTACTCTCGCTGATTTGTAGCAATTAAGTTGCTAATTTAGGAATATCGCACTTGAGTGGTAGGAATCAGCTGATAGTTTAGGAGTATCACACTTGAGTGGTAGGAATCCAGTTGATAGTTTAGGAGCATCACACTTGAGTGGTAGGAATCCAGCTGATAGTTTAGGAACATCACATTGTGTAGGAATCATGATAGTTTAGGAGCATCACACTTGAGTGGTAGGAATCCAGCTGATAGTTTAGGAGCAGCTCACTTGAGTGGTAGGAATCCAGCTGATAGTTTAGGAGCAGCTCACTTGAGTGGTAGGAATCCAGCTGATAGTTTAGGAGCATCACATTTGAGTGGTAGGAATCCAGTTGATAGTTTAGGAGCATCACATTTGAGTGGTAGGAATCTAGCTGATAGTTTAGGAGTATCACACTTGAGTGGTAGGAATCCAGTTGATAGTTTAGGAGCATCACATTTGAGTGGTAGGAATCCAGCTGATAGTTTAGGAGCATCACATTTGAGTGGTAGGAATCCAGTTGATAGTTTAGGAGCATCACATTTGAGTGGTAGGAATCCAGTTGATAGTTTAGGAGCATCACATTTGAGTGGTAGGAATCCAGCTGATAGTTTAGGAGTATCACACTTGAGTGGTAGGAATCCAGTTGATAGTTTAGGAGCATCACATTTGAGTGGTAGGAATCCAGCTGATAGTTTAGGAGTATCACACTTGAGTGGTAGGAATCCAGTTGATAGTTTAGGAGCATCACATTTGAGTGGTAGGAATCCAGCTGATAGTTTAGGAGCATCACACTTGAGTGGTAGGAATCCAGTTGATAGTTTAGGAGCATCACATTTGAGTGGTAGGAATCCAGTTGATAGTTTAGGAGCATCACACTTGAGTGGTAGGAATCCAGCTGATAGTTTAGGAGCAGCTCACTTGAGTGGTAGGAATCCAGCTGATAGTTTAGGAGCATCACATTTGAGTGGTAGGAATCCAGCTGATAGTTTAGGAGCATCACACTTGAGTGGTAGGAATCCAGTTGATAGTTTAGGAGCATCACATTTGAGTGGTAGGAATCCAGTTGATAGTTTAGGAGCATCACACTTGAGTGGTAGGAATCCAGTTGATAGTTTAGGAGCAGCTCACTTGAGTGGTAAGAATCCAGCTGATAGTTTAGGAGCATCACATTTGAGTGGTAGGAATCCAGCTGATAGTTTAGGAGTATCACACTTGAGTGGTAGGAATCCAGTTGATAGTTTGGGAGCATCACATTTGAGTGGTAGGAATCCAGCTGATAGTTTAGGAGCATCACACTTGAGTGGTAGGAATCCGGCTGATAGTTTAGGAGCAACTCACTTGAGTGGTAGGAATCCAGCTGATAGTTTAGGAGCATCACATTTGAGTGATAGGAATCCAGCTGATAGTTTAGGAGCATCACATTTGAGTGGTAGGAATCCGGCTGATAGTTTAGGAGCAACTCACTTGAGTGGTAGGAATCCAGCTGATAGTTTAGGAGCATCACATTTGAGTGATAGGAATCCAGCTGATAGTTTAGGAGCATCACATTGAGTGGTAGGAATCCAGCTGATAGTTTAGGAGCATCACATTTGAGTGGTAGGAATCCAGCTGATAGTTTAGGAGCATCACATTTGAGTGGTAGGAATCCAGTTGATAGTTTAGAGCAGCTCACTTGAGTGGTAGGAATCCAGCTGATAGTTTAGGAGCAGCTCACTTGAGTGGTAGGAATCCAGCTGATAGTTTAGGAGCATCACACTTGAGTGGTAGGAATCCAGTTGATAGTTTAGGAGCATCACACTTGAGTGGTAGGAATCCAGCTGATAGTTTAGAAGCATCACACTTGAGTGGTAGGAATCCAGTTGATAGTTTAGGAGCATCACATTTGAGTGGTAGGAATCCAGCTGATAGTTTAGGAGCATCACACTTGAGTGGTAGGAATCCAGCTGATAGTTTAGGAGCATCACACTTGAGTGGTAGGAATCCAGTTGATAGTTTAGGAGCATCACACTTGAGTGGTAGGAATCCAGTTGATAGTTTAGGAGCATCACACTTGAGTGGTAGGAATCGAGCTGATAGTTTAGGAGCATCACACTTGAGTGGTAGGAATCCAGTTGATAGTTTAGGAGCATCACACTTGAGTGGTAGGAATCCAGCTGATAGTTTAGGAGCATCACACTTGAGTGGTAGGAATCCAGTTGATAGTTTAGGAGCATCACATTTGAGTGGTAGGAATCCAGCTGATAGTTTAGGAGCATCACACTTGAGTGGTAGGAATCCAGCTGATAGTTTAGGAGCATCACACTTGAGTGGTAGGAATCCAGTTGATAGTTTAGGAGCATCACATTTGAGTGGTAGGAATCCAGCTGATAGTTTAGGAGCATCACACTTGAGTGGTAGGAATCCAGCTGATAGTTTAGGAGCATCACATTTGAGTGGTAGGAATCCAGCTGATAGTTTAGGAGCATCACACTTGAGTGGTAGGAATCCAGCTGATAGTTTAGGAGCATCACACTTGAGTGGTAGGAATCGAGCTGATAGTTTAGGAGCATCACACTTGAGTTGGTAGGAATCCAGTTGATAGTTTAGGAGCAGCTCACTGTCTATTAACGAGTTCAACCTTACTCATCCCTAGCAGAGTATAGTAGTGAGTGAATAGGTATATAACCCAAACGGGTAGTAAGACACGAAGCTAAAAACAAAATACTAACCTACTGTTTGAAATTTTAATTTATTTATGCATTAAAGGTTAATTTAACCTATTGGTAAGTACTGTGAAATTAAAGTACGTAAATATTATTATATGCAAAAGTTATCGATTTTATTATTTTAAACTTTCTCAAACTAACGGAACTTAGCCTTTCAAGCATCAACAATACGAGACTTGGTTAGTTTTGATACAATAATTGTTAATTATAAATGATTTTTATCATTTTAAATTTACTAGAAATTGGTTCTCGGTATACTCGTGACTGATGAAAGTGTTAAATAATTTACTATGACCTATTTTATGTAAATAGTAACTTATATATAGAGGTTCTTGCGCGCCATCCTAATGCTAACATATAATTCGAAGGATCAAGCTCAGTATAGAAACAGATACTGTTGGAAAATAGTATCATTAAAACAAACACACCATCCAACAGTATTGTGAGAAATATAGTGCTGTTTGAGTTGTAATCACGGTTTTTACACCTTGTGTGTTTACGTACTAAGCCCTTGGCCTTTTTATTGCCGTATCGATTTGAGTTAAACTGTGTAGATAGAAAGAAAACCTGCTTATTTTGATACACTTTCCACCACGTTCTGAACTATAAATGGTGGGAGCTACTAACCTACAGACATAACACTCCTTGAAAACGTAGAATTACGTAAACAACTTTTGTTTTAAAATAAACACAAAATAATCGCCTCACACTACTCTCGCTGATTTGTAGCAATTAAGTTGCTAATTTAGGAATATCGCACTTGAGTGGTAGGAATCTAACTGATAGTTTAGGAGCGTCACACTTGAGTGGTAGGAATCCAGCTGATAGTTTAGGAGCATCACACTTGAGTGGTAGGAATCCAGCTGATAGTTTAGGAGCAACTCACTGCCTATTAACGAGTTTCTTCTTCTTCTTCTTCTTGTAGAGTCGTCCTACCAGGTTGATTTGGTCTTTTCTATTCTGGTGTGTGCGGACATTTCCTCTTGATTTGGAACCACTAGGCTCTTCTTGTCTTCCATGTCTTCCATCTTGGTGGCTGGGTTTGGAGAGACTCATTTTCAGGGAAACAAAATTGAGATTAATTAAACTTAGCCCAGACAAAACCTTCAACACAAGCACCTCTGTAACTAAGATTATTTTAAAACAATGCGACCTAATTTTTTAACTAAAGATTTCCTCTTTAAAGTGTTTTACTCACACAAAAGTTAAACAGTTAAAAATAAGTTATGTTAGTTTCAAAATATCTAGAGTAATAAACCTATCTTACTAAAACACATTTATCTTTATAACATAAATGTTCAAGACTTAGGCTTATCCAATTGGTTAACACAACATATTAGGGTTCAAATAAATTGGGTTTCTTTATTTATTAATACATACGCAATAGGAAAATTAGAAAATATATTTACTTAAAATAGAAATTCAAATATATTACAATATAACAAAATGTTTATAATTAATCGTGCCTACACACAAATCCAGACGTTCAAGAATGAAATAAACAAAGTGCCACATATATTTTTTATTTATTTCACAGCTCACACGTTTCAAAGTATTCACTAAATTACCAGTACTAAAAAAACTTTACTATATTATGTATTTAATTTTGGTATGACCTTTATAATAATAAAAATAGCACAAATTAAAAAAATCATGAAAACAAGCACGCTTCACTTTTCGTTAGCTAAAACACGTAGGCGATATATTTGATTAGTTCGTATTCTTTTATATAAAATGAATCTATATTTTAAAATATATTAAAATAATTTATTTAAATTGTTTGAACGAAAAATGAAAGTGAAGCCGTTTCAAAGGTGGCCTTTATTAATAATTTAAAATGGCGACCCGGCAGAGTGTCGGTATTCAGCTCATCCGGCCAATACCCAACGTCAATAGTGTTCATTCGACGGAGTATGAAAACAAAACTTTTTACTTGACACTAATATTTGGTGGCCCTTTTAATAAGGTTTTCAAAATACTAATTTGTTTCATCATTAATAGTGATTGATTCTAATGAGATAAACGTGAACATATAATAAATTTAATTTATAAAAAAACACTCTTGTATCTCATTTTGTCACAATGGCGTAAATGTAAATATCACAATTGAATTGCATTGTGAGTCCGTATAGTTAATAATGGAAAGGAAAAATATTAAGTTATTCATAAGGAAGTATTATTATAAATTTTTCTAACGTTTAGATTAACTATATTATTATAATATAAAATCAAATAAAACATATTTATATACTGTCAAAATTTAGTAATTTACCAACAATCAATGTTGGTGGGTTTACCGCTATTCCTATAAAAATCAAATTTTAGCTTCCTTCCAACAAGGAGGTGTTCACACTGACACGCTGTTAGTCCACACTTTTTATGAACAAATATATAACATATAATGAACACGGATTAAATATCCAAGCTATTATATTTGGTAGTTGCTGTTATAGCCGCATCTAAATTCCATATCATTTTAAGATGAAACAATAGTTAATGTACTATTGGCAACATAAAGCTCTAAAGAGTCGATCGTGGCTGCGTTATCTGATAGCTCGTTATCTTAATAAAATCACACATTTGTAGCCGACAATTTCCACACGTCCATCATGGAATCTGTCTTAAAATACGAGTGAAGTATTACCCTGAGCACAAGACGGTCCCTGGATAGCCCAGTGGTTACAACATTGGTGTAATAAGCTAAAGATAACAGGTTCGATTCCGATGTCAAGGTGTTATTTATCAATTTAAAAGATCATAATCTACAGTCCACTGTGTCAATAGTATTGTTCCATTTTACGGGTATAAAAGAACCGTTTTCCCAAGACTCCCTTGTTTAGTGCGAGGTTTATGCACCCTGGTATTAGCCCTTGCTCCTACCGTGCAAGAAAGTATCGTGCTATGAATCACATTTACATATGAAGGCCCGGTATTAGCTCCGGTGTGTTGTGTCTGTTGTAGCTGAATGGTAATCCTGTCCAGGAGAGAGTACGTGCCAACTGAGATTGAGAGCGAACAATGGTCGCCAATTACTGCGGCCACTGCTCGGATCATTGGGTGTTGTTAGTAACCCTCGCTCTCCACAAGGTGATGGCAGTGACAGAAACAAAACTTTGTTGTTTGATGTGATCTAGTGGTAAAAGTTCTCGGCTACAAATACAGAGGTCTTGGGGTTCGATTCCCGACGCTTTCAGAGTGGGTTTAGAACTATGTCAACCCAGCCTCGTGAAGACAAAATATGAGGAGCTATTTGAATGAAATAGTAGCGGCTTTGCTCTAGAAAACTGAGATTAAAGGCCGAAGGGTTCGTTGTACTGACCACGTGACAGCTTCCATCCACCGTGGTGGAGTAAATTAAATAGTGCTAGAGTTGATACATTTAGTTTATTTTTTTGCGCATGGTGATGTCAACAGTCCTTGAATATTTGTCACTAACATTATGCAACTCGATGAGCAATATTTTTTAACTAAAAGAAAAGTTATAATATAAATTTATTATTATTATTATTATTATTATTATTACCACCGCGTCTTACTAACCATTTGAATTATATGCACTTACGCTAATGTGTAATGGTAGGGTGATTGTGAGATGAAATGGAGGACCTACAGTTTAACGTGGGATCTGAACCACGGTGGAGGCCTGACATTACTCACATTCACAAGTTGTGATTAATACACGTCTTGTCAGAGGTGAAGGAAGGGTTTGTTAATCAGATAAATCTGTGCCAGGACCGAGGATTGAAGCAGAGAAGTCCGACACCTTACCCCTAGACCACCAGGTCACCTTCTTACTAGATTATCAGTTCTCAAGCTTCGAAACACTAAAATATAAAATTGTTTTAAACATTTCATGTGTGAGCCAAATCTATATCTTTATTAATTTAAAGAAGGATACGAATAAATGTGATATTTGGCATGACATTTTATTTGATAATGAGCTAGTCTTTGTTAAGGATTTAATCCCATAATGGGTAAATTTTGAAACAAAAAAAAAATATTTGTATAATGCGGAGTTCCTAGACGTCAAAAACAGCGTTTAGTTCCCCGGTAGGTGGCCACCTTAGCTATATTAATAATTCGTCAAGTGAAATGTAATAATTCTATTTGATATTTCAAACTCCATTCTAAAGATCATATAAATGTGTTCCAACCTATTTTGATTACAAAAATAAATATATGAGGATTTTCAGAAGAACATATTTTTTAATTTCAGACATAATATAGATCTTAGTGCATATTTTAGATATTTTTTTTTAAATCTAGCAAAAAGTAATATTTCTTATTTTACAAAATAATAATGAGTAATGACTAATGCATAAATTTATTTTCAACGTGTAGATAAATACTGTTAATTAATTTTAACAATCATATGTTATTCAAACGTAAAAGTTTAGTAAATATAGTGTATTTGAAAAATAGCCATATTTTTAGACCAATTTTAACTCATAGCGACATTTCTTTACATTAAAAGGGAATATTTACATGCATATTTCATATTTTTTAGGGCATAAAAACCAGAGTTTTATAAATAATAAACCATATAAGATTCTATTTCATTGCTAAATGTTTATAAGCATAATTTACGGTGGGCAAGCACTGGTTTATTATTCCTTATGCTTTGGATGGAATGTTTATTGTTATGTTTCGGTGTAGATGCATTGTAATTGACAGACAAATGTAACTCTAGCGCAAACATCTCCAGATTTACTTCTTCGTGAGAGAAAACTAAAATAAAGGGTGATATTATTATACTAAGTCGTGAATTGAACCTGGGATCACAAGAATGATCCACACTGGTGGTAGCATGGCTAAAGGCGCTAGTCTCGTAAAGTCTAGTTAGATGGTGGCAGGGAGGTTGGAGTTCGAATCCTGGTGAGTGTAGTAAGGTGGTATCTATTCTCTACCTTCACAAACGTGCGAGTACATTTTTTCTAAGCATGGGAATAGCCCGGGCAGATATAAGAGGCTGTGTGCAAAAACAAAAACAAAATAAGGTGTGACTTTTAAAATAAATGTTTCAATAGAATTATAATTGTCTATTAAGAGACAAGCACTTGCCATTTATTTTTAAATGATTTTTCGTAAACCTCAGACACGTGTTTTACTTTCTGTAGAACATTTTAGCAATAGTGTGTTCTGATATTTTATGATAAATATCTACTTCAAGTATCTGATCAAGATTCGAACACGAACTTCAAGATGACGTCAAGTTCCAGAAACCGACTTGGATTTTTCGGCAATAGTAGAACTTTTGTCCGTTGAACATGGGTAATTTTTTTATCAAAAATTATGTACTTTAAAAAACGTGTTTTAACTACTTAATAAAATATCTCTCCAGTAGAACCATTGAGTTTAATTTTCTTCACATCGTGAAATCAACAGTTCTTGAATAGCTGTCAAAGGTGTCTTGGAATTTAATGAGAAATGTTTCTCTTCATTTAAAAAGTTTCTCACCTAATGCCGCTATGCTTGAGACAGATATCCAACAATTACTGTTGATAACACCATGGGACGAAAATTAAATTCTATAATTTGTAATGAAGAAATATTGTATTTATTTTGGTCAAACAAATGTTTTGCTATAAAAAGTGTAAACACACCGGCATTTTCTCGCGTCCATTACATCCCCACCTTCAGATTCCGGATTACATTCTAAGAACAGGCCAGTAATTATTTCTTACACCTAAGAGCATGGATTCCTTTCTTGTCCCTGAACAGGAGATTAATGGTCTGAGGTTTGATTGTTGTGTTTGCGCGTCTTACTACTCGTTCGGGTTATACGCTTATGTATAGTTTTAGGGATTAGGAAAGTTATATTTAGAGGAAGTGTACCCGCATTTGCCTGTAGGGATAGTGAAAAACTTTTTGGGGGGGGGGATCCATCCTCAGTACACCCGACCCAGATTCGAACCTCGATCACCCCGTCATCGCCAGTCTAGCCTACTGAAAGAGAAGCGTCTTAGCCCATGCAGCCACAGACACGGGTTGTTTTACTCTTATCCTCTACGCAAATGCAGGCATATTTCTTATAACATCCTACCATCCTCTTGCCTAATTCATGATAACTCGGACGGGTAGTAAGGCGAGGAGAAAATAAAACTAAAGTGTAGCGACCCTCTTGAGAGAGAGAAGGCCAGTGAAGACAAAAGTTTAATCTGTAAATGGTAGCAAACTAATGGGTTGTGTGTTGCGTGCAGGCGGCTAGACGCGCGTCTTGGCGTGAATCAGTAATGCCCGCTGTAATTACACCACCAGGCAGGGTGAATATTTCATGGGTAATTGGACGACACAAAGATCTCGCGGGACCACACTGCTTCAATATTTGATTGCTCTCTTATTGCAGTCCGGTTACTGCACGACGTGGAGCAATACAGACCCTGGATTGCAATTACACGAATAAACCAACAAGACGCTTCTTCCTCATTCTGTTACGTTCGTTCATAGAGGAGGGAGGGCAAACAAGGAGAAATAGCACCGGTTGCATTGGTCGGGAAATTGTTTTCATTCGTGGATTGGGAGGTTTATGGTTGACATCACAAGGGACAACTTACACATCGGGAATGTAGACAATGTTACTAGCTTACACATCGGGAATGTAGACAATGTTACTAGCTTACACATCGGGAATGTAGACAATGTTACTAGCTTACACATCGGGAATGTAGACAATGTTACTAGCTTACACATCGGGAATGTAGACATTGTTACTAGCTTACACATCGGGAATGTAGACAATGTTACTAGCTTACACGTCGGAAATGTAGACAATGTTACTAGCTTACACATCGGGAATGTAGACAATGTTACTAGCTTACACATCGGGAATGTAGACATTGTTACTAGCTTACACGTCGGAAATGTAGACAATGTTACTAGCTTACACATCGGGAATGTAGACAATGTTACTAGCTTACACATCGGGAATGTAGACAATGTTACTAGCTTACACATCGGGAATGTAGACAATGTTACTAGCTTACACGTCGGAAATGTAGACAATGTTACTAGCTTACACATCGGGAATGTAGACAATGTTACTAGCTTACACATCGGGAATGTAGACATTGTTACTAGCTTACACGTCGGAAATGTAGACAATGTTACTAGCTTACACATCGGAAATGTAGACATTGTTACTAGCTTACACGTCGGAAATGTAGACAATGTTACTAGCTTACACATCGGAAATGTAGACATTGTTACTAGCTTACACGTCGGGAATGTAGACATTGTTACTAGCTTACACGTCGGGAATGTAGACATTGTTACTAGCTTACACATCGGGAATGTAGACAATGTTACTAGCTTACACATCGGGAATGTAGACAATGTTACTAGCTTACACGTCGGAAATGTAGACAATGTTACTAGCTTACACATCGGGAATGTAGACAATGTTACTAGCTTACACATCGGGAATGTAGACAATGTTACTAGCTTACACATCGGGAATGTAGACAATGTTACTAGCTTACACATCGGGAATGTAGACAATGTTACTAGCTTACACATCGGGAATGTAGACAATGTTACTAGCTTACACGTCGGAAATGTAGACAATGTTACTAGCTTACACATCGGAAATGTAGACATTGTTACTAGCTTACACGTCGGAAATGTAGACAATGTTACTAGCTTACACATCGGAAATGTAGACATTGTTACTAGCTTACACGTCGGAAATGTAGACAATGTTACTAGCTTACACATCGGAAATGTAGACATTGTTACTAGCTTACACGTCGGAAATGTAGACAATGTTACTAGCTTACACATCGGGAATGTAGACATTGTTACTAGCTTACACGTCGGGAATGTAGACATTGTTACTATATCACACTCAGGAATGTAAGCAAAGCTACTGGTTCACAGTTCGGGAATGTAAACAATGCTATTAACTAATATATCATATCTCTATATTTACATAATATAACCTTATCGTGAATGACTGACTCAAACTATAAAATTACTATAGTATATTTGTAACGTCTCAACTAGATCATCCAATATTTGATGCACCCATTAAACGGGGACACATGAGTTGCACTAGCCAGATATATTACCAGGATAAGACAATCTTCTCAGAGATTCCTTGTTTATTGTTATCGACATGGATGACTTAGTGACATAATTACCATAACATGACATAACCCGCTTCGGTGGTCGAATGATCTAACCACTACACTCGCAATAAAACTGGACTGACGGAGAGATCGGAGTTCAAATACTGGTCGGGTTTACTAAAGATGGGTTTTCCTAAATCGCTTACTACTCTCCCTTTACGCAAACGTAGATACATTTCTTCTAAATTAAACCTTACTCATCCCTAAACACTATTGTAATTAGTAAATATGGATACAGCCCAATCGGATAATGTGACTTGTGACGCGATTACAAAAAATGAAAAGTTTTGTGAATACTTCCTGCACCGATGGGTATGCCGACACAGGGGCTAGTCTCATCTTGTATTGTTTGTTGGTGATGTGATGGCCACGATTCGTATCCCGGACGACAGTACAGAGTTGTTTTATTTCTAAATTGCTTCCCACTCTCTCTCCACGCAAATGCGGGGATACTTTATCTAAATAGTACTTTCATCTTATCTACTCTATTAGTTTAAATATGTGATTAGCCCGAAAGGATAGTGAATCGTGTAGATCGTGGGGGAAATTGTACTATTGGAAGAATTACTTGAATGTCGGTACTATTTGGTGACCTGGCGATCTAGTGGTCCGTGTCAGACTTCTGTGCTGGTGGTCCGGAGTTCAATCCTAGGTCCCGGCACAGATTTATCTTATTGACAAACCCTTCCTTCACCTCTGACAAGGCGTGTATTAATCACAACTTTTGAGTGTGTGGAATGCAAGGTCTCCACCATGGTTCGGATTCCACGTTAAACTGTAGGTCCTTCATTTCATCTCACAATCACCCTACCATTACACATTAGCGTAAGTGCGCATAACCCGAACGGGTAGTAAGATGCGGGGCTATTAATAATAATAGTACTATTTAAAGTTCACCAAACGGTCCAAGCAAAAATTTAACTAAACCCTGATCTCATTTGACACCTTCGGTCCTTCTTGCACCGAAAATGACGAAAAATAATATATTACGCATTGTTATTTTGTTTATAATCATAGATTCACGAAGCTATTATACTAACAGCCACCTTATCATCTCGTGGTTCCAGGAGTGTAAAACATTAGTGTCAGATAAGCCTGCTCTTAGGACAGCAGCTATTCCCCCAATCAACAAACACTTAGTTATTTTGTATAATGGGAGATTGGTTAAGGTGTGGATTCGTGGGATGCGATAAAATACCAGAGTTTTTGTAGTTTTATAAAACAACTTTTTTTGATCAAAATAAATCAAATATTGTTTCAGTTGAAACATAGAGTTTAATTTTCTTCACATGGTTATCTCAACAGTTGTTGAATATCTCAAAAGAGCATAGCGACATTAGATGACAAACTTTTTAAATGAAGAGAAAAAGTTGTCATTAAATTCCAGTACACCCTTGATAGATATTCAACAACTGTTGATATCACCATGTGAAGAAAATTAAACTCTCTGTTTGTATAGCAGTAATCAATATTTAATTTATTTTGACAACAACAAAAGTTTTGCTACAAAAACTTTAAAAAACCCGGTCTGTTGTCGCGTTTCCTACATCCCTACCTAACTCTTAGATTAGACTTAGAACGCGCCTGTGAATGTTAGTAAGGAAACTTGCAGTACAATTAATTATGTAGGGTTGCATACCCACATCCATTCAGGTGTTGTAAGTGGACGAGAGCTAACAACATTTTATCTGTGACCGCTCCTATAAAGAATATGTTGCTATCCATCACCACTTATATACCAAAAATGTTTTTTACAAGCGGGCATAAGCCTCTGCCTCTGAATATATAATTTATAATTTAACCTATTTGCTCCAATTTAAAACAAATCTATTTTCCGTTAATGATATAACTTAGTCGTTTACATTTTACACAACATTAGTTCTTATCTTCACTCAGTAAATAATCTATTAATTTGTTTACATTTTCCGTCGGGAGCGTTATAATTATTATACATGTGACAAGAAAACTTAGTTAATTAGAGACGTTGATAATACTATTTAGATAATTATGAAAGTGTTTGAATATTTATTAGAGATTTTATATGGTTAGGAAGTTAAAATGAAGTCATATGATTAATAATAGTATCTTTGATGCACCGACTGAGTAATGGAGATCCCTAAAGAACAATTGTTTCTTGTACTAACCAGCTAAGAGGCAAGTGGGAAAGGGGATCATATTCTCTGAGGCATCAATTGTGTCTTGTACTAACCAGCTAAGAGGCAAGTGGGAAAGGGGATCATATTCTCTGAGGCATCAATTGTTTCTTGTACTAACCAGCTAAGAGGCAAGTGGGAAAGGGAATCATATTCTCTGAGGCATCAATTGTTTCTTGTACTAACCAGCTAAGAGCCAAGTGGGAAAGGGAATCATATTCTCTGAGGCATCAATTGTTTCTTGTACTAACCAGCTAAGAGGCAAGTGGGAAAGGGAATCATATTCTCTGAGGCATCAATTGTTTCTTATACTAACCAGCTAAGAGGCAAGTGGGAAAGGGAATCATATTCTCTGAGGCATCAATTGTTTCTTGTACTAACCAGCTAAGAGGCAAGTGGGAAAGGGAATCATATTCTCTGAGGCATCAATTGTTTCTTATACTAACCAGCTAAGAGGCAAGTGGGAAAGGGAATCATATTCTCTGAGGCATCAATTGTTTCTTGTACTAACCAGCTAAGAGGCAAGTGGGAAAGGGAATCATATTCTCTGAGGCATCAATTGTTTCTTGTACTAACCAGCTAAGAGGCAAGTGGGAAAGGGAATCATATTCTCTGAGGCATCAATTGTTTCTTGTACTAACCAGCTAAGAGGCAAGTGGGAAAGGGAATCATATTCTCTGAGGCATCAATTGTTTCTTGTACTAACCAGCTAAGAGGCAAGTGGGAAAGGGAATCATATTCTCTGAGGCATCAATTGTTTCTTGTACTAACCAGCTAAGAGGCAAGTGGGAAAGGGAATCATATTCTCTGAGGCAACAATTGTTTCTTGTACTAACCAGCTAAGAGGCAAGTGGGAAAGGGAATCATATTCTCTGAGGCATCAATTGGTTCTTGTACTAACCAGCTAAGAGGCAAGTGGGAAAGGGAATCATATTCTCTGAGGCATCAATTGTTTCCAGTGGATTCACAATTCCTCCGAAAAACAAGATCAGAACATGAACGTAATCACGTGACTCACTATAAATCAACATAAATATTTTAGCACGATTCTCTGGGCACGAATTGTAAAATAGTTTTAACTTGTCCACGCTTCATCAAGCCTAGCTACATGTTAATATCAATTATTGCAAAGGTAATTCCCCTAGTTATATGCACCATTCCTGTTAAACACACGAATTAACATGAAGACAAGAATCTCGATTAATTGTTTGTCCTCTCAAAAACTAAATGTGTTGGCAATCATCTGTTTCATTCTAGTTTTCGTTGCAAAACCTCATGGATCAACAAACAGTTCTACTAGCGTGCAACTAAAGAATATTCTGGTTCTATTTTCGGGGAACGTGTGTGAATCAACTGTTAATTTGAAAATAAAATAAATATCCTATTAAAGAAAAGAGAAACATCCAAATACTTAGATATGCCAGAGTCGTCACACTTTAGATCTAAGTTAAAGACTCATGGTTCAAATCCCTGTACGGGGACATTATTTATCAAGTAACATGTGTTAATGAGGTTGGAGAACTATATTTAGGAGTGTGTTGATTATCAGCAAATATGGTGAAGCAATAATTAATTGCTGTTTTGATTTGAAATGTATTCAACCAACATCGAATCCAAATGGCCGAGTACCATGAGAAAATATAAATTTGAATCAACTATCGTGGTGCATAAAATGATACACAAGCCCAAATTTGAAATGTCGAAAAAAAGAAGACAAGTTTTAATTATTGTACTCCACCTCGCATGGACTTAACTAGAGCAGCGCGAGGCTACCATCAGTTAAAAAACTGTACAGTTTGTTTAGGAGCAATCAACAAATATATAACATATTAAAAATAGATATTATAGGGGATTTGCATAGCATTTGCGACACCCGTTGGTATTCACGAGTGGAATTATAAGTGATCAACTCTTGTAATGAACTAATCCAAAGAGCTGAACCCAGAGTGGAATTAAATGGAATCTCAACCAGAGTGATATGTCAATGATTATCAACGCTTCAGCTTTGCTTAGACTTATCCTTTGAACTATATTGTAGCAATCATATTTTACAAGTCAAAAAAGTGACTTTAGATGTTTGAAGTACAAATTTTGTAGAATATGTTATGAGATTTTAAAATCTTAAGATAAAATTGAGATATTATTTTGAATAAATGCAAGCTGGTTGCACACAAAATAGCCATAGGATATTTGCTACCTAAACTGAGGTTAATAAAACATAGTTTTTGGATGTTTTTACTACAGTAATGAAAAACAAAATTATTTGATAACCAATATAAGGTAAATAAAATAAACCCCACTTGGAAACCATTCTTTAAAGGCCAATAAAGATGTTAGAAAATTCAACCTACTTTAATGTTTCTATGAATATTTTGTATCGGTCGCGTTGTTGGCAACATGGCCTGCCATACATCTGGTACTCTCGTTTGTAGTCTTGTGGAAATAACCGTATGTCCTAGTATCTTACAGAGGAAATAAAACTATTTCACTAAAAGGGGGACGGTACAATGTCCTTAGTGAAAATATCAAACAAGCTCTCAACATGAGTCCCTAGGCACTGCATACCACTGATATTATGTTCCACTCTACCTGCTATTCTTACACAAGCTGACCTATATTTAGTACGTTTACGAAAAATATATCAAACTATCATGTGGCATAAAAATTGTAAAAAGATATTCAAGAACTTTGGATTGTGGTATCAAACGTTTGAAAGATTTTATTATTATTTCATTCAAATGCTCACAAATATAATAAGAATCTGAAAGTAGCCTTGGGCTTTGATTTTTATACAAATTTAACTTAAAACAGTTTTGCTATATTTTTTTTGGCACTTATTGTGACAAATATAAATATTGCGCCCCTGGGATACAGCATTCGTCGCCCAGTAGAGGAAAGATTTGAGGAAGATGTCACAAATTTTGTACGTATGTAATAATAATATTAGCACCACGTCTTACTACCCGTTCGGGTTATACGCTTTAGGTACTAATTACGCTAATGGATTAGGAATTGGGAAGGTTGAATTAGAGGAAGTGAACCCGCATTTGCGTGGAGGGAGAGTGGAAAACCATTTAGGACCCCCCCCCCCTAGTTCACCCGACCGAGATTTGAACCTCGATCTCCCCGTCCTCAGTAGTCGAGCTCAACACGACTAGAGAGTTAGCCAACTACGCCACCGAGGCGGGTTGTACGTATGTCCACCGAGGATTTTGAACATCTATTGGCGTTGATCTTATAGAAGACACGATAATGTAACCAGTCAAGGTCAGCTTGCTACTTTACAGAGTAAGCGAAGGGTAGGTACAGTTACAATCCCACTAAAACGAGTTGGGTTTTGAGTTTCCCAGGTGGCACGGCGTTGCCAAGTTGTGTCTTCTAGCAACTTCAAACTTTAAGAAGGGGTTTTATTCAGTCGCTGAACGGTCTAAGGCGTCAGTCAATCTCATGTTAGACTAATCCTGCTGATGACGGAAGGTCAGGGTTTAAATCCCGGTTGGGTCTACTGAGGGTGGTTTTTTACAAAATGGTTTACCACTCTCCTTCCACGCAAGTGCGGGTATATTACAACTCAAATGATTCCTTCCTCATTCCTACCCCATTAGAGTAACATGAAGAGGTAATAAGACGCGCCGAAAAAAAAAATCGATTTTCTCGAAATATACTGAACTAAGAGATAATTTATTTTCTATCATGAAACTTTTATAAAAGTTCACTTTAACTCGAGTGTAAAAAATATTATGGAGTATCATAGAAAAAAAAGTTGGTCTTGAAAAGCAATTAAAAAACTGGTGATGTAGCCAATTTGTTTCCCAACCTTCGATGTCCTTTAAAACTACATAAGGAATATTGTTTGAGAGATATGTCTTCTGTACGAAATTAATAAATATGTGTTTGTATGTAAGTTTCTTCTCTAACTATCTAACAAATGTAATTACGATAATAAAGTCAAGTCTCACTCATTTATAAATTATAACATTATGGTTATTGTGTAAGTGTTACCTAATGGTAAGATTAAGGACTGAAGTAAAATGATTACATAAGCATTATCTAATAGATAATAGGTATAGACAGTGGCACAGTCCATTAACATAAAATAATATAATACAACTTTATGTCACGTTTATTATTTCATTTTATAAATATCATGTGTGATTTGATTCCAATTGCCACAGCATCACATTATTATAAAAGCATGAACTATCATAAAATGGGGGACATCTAATGTGCCACCTTGTTGTAACATAGGACCCTTGACAACTTGGAGCATATGGGTCAAAGGACCCAAACTTGTTGGAGACTATATGTGCCCACCTCTGTTGTAACATAGGACCCTTGACAACATGTTGGAGCATATGGGTCAAAGACAAACTTGTTGGAGACGTCAATGTGCCCACCTCTGTTGTAACATAGGACCCTTGACACAGTTGGAGCATATGGGTCAAAGACAACTTGTTGGAGACCTATATGTGTCCACCTCTGTTCTAACATAAGACCTTGACAACAGTTGGAGCATATGGATGTCAAAGACGAAACTTGTTGGAGACCTATATGTGCCCACCTCTGTTGTAACATAGGACCTTGACAACAGTTGGAGCATTATGGGTCAAAGACGAACTTGTTGGAGACTATTGATGCCACCTCTGTTCTAACATAAGACCCTTGACAACAGTTGGAGCATATTGGGTCAAAGACGAACTTGTTGGAGACCTATATTTGCCCACCTTTGTTCTTACATAAGACCCTTGACAACAGTTGGAGCACATGGGACAAAGACGATCTGTTGGAGACCTATATGTGCCACCTCTGTTGTAACATAGGACCCTGTGACAACAGTTGGAGCATATGGGTCAAAGACGAACTTGTTGGAGACCTATATGTGCCCACCTCTGTTGTAACATAGGACCTTGACAACAGTTGGAGCATATGGGTCAAAGACAAACTTGTTGGAGACCTCAATGTGCCACCTCTGTTCTAACATAAGACCCCTTTACAACAGTTGGAGCATATGGGTCAAAGACAAACTTGTTGGAGACCTATAATTTGCCCACCTCTGTTGTAACATAGGACCCTACAACAGTTGGAGCATATGGGTCAAAGACAAACTTGTTGGAGACTTATATGTGCCACCTCTGTTGTAACATAGGACCCTTGCAACAGTTGGAGCATATGGTCAAAGACGAACTTGTTGGAGACCTATATGTGCCCCCTATGGAACATAGGACCCTTGACAACAGTTGGAGCATATGGGTCAAAGACGAACTGTTGGAGACCTATATTTTGCCCACCTTTGTTCTAACATAGGACCCTTGACAACAGTTGGAGCATATGGGTCAAAGACGATCTTGTTGGAGACCTATATGTGCCCACCTCTGTTGTAACATAGGACCCTTGACAAACAGTTGGAGCATATGGGTCAAAGACGAACTTGTTGGAGAACTATATGTGCCCCTCTGTTGTAACATAGGACCTTGACAACAGTTGGAGCATATGGGTCAAAGACAAACTTGTTGGAGACCTCAATGTGCCCACCTC
Source organism: Timema cristinae (assembly GCA_039000515.1). Taxonomy (NCBI): domain Eukaryota; kingdom Metazoa; phylum Arthropoda; class Insecta; order Phasmatodea; family Timematidae; genus Timema; species Timema cristinae. Next base: position 12,920,543 of record JBCFYV010000003.1, read on the forward strand.
TGTTCTAACATAAGACCCTTGACAACAGTTGGAGCATATGGGTCAAAGACAAATTGTTGGAGACCTATATTTGCCCACCTCTGTTGTAACATAGGACCCTTGACAACAGTTGGAGCATATGGTCAAAGACAAACTTGTTGGAGACCTCAATGTGCCACCTCTGTTCTAACATAAGACCCTGACAACAGTTGGAGCATATGGGTCAAAGACAAACTTGTTGGAGACCTATATTTGCCCACCTCTGTTGTAACATAGGACCCTTGACAACAGTTGGAGCATATGGGTCAAAGACAAACTTGTTGGAGACCTCAATATGCCCACCCCTGTTCTAACACAGGACCCTTGACAACAGTTGGAGCATATGGGTCAAAGACAAACCTATTGGAGACCTATATGAGCCCACCTCTGTTCTAACATAAGACCCTTGACAACAGTTGGAGCATATGGGTCAAAGACGAACTTGTTGGAGACCTCAATGTGCCCACCTCTGTTGTAACATAGGACCCTTGACAACAGTTGGAGCACATGGGTCAAAGACAAACCTATTGGAGACCTCAATGTGCCCACCTCTGTTCTAACATAATACCCTTGACAACAGTTGGAGCATATGGGTCAAAGACGAACTTGTTGGAGACCTTAATGTGCCCACCCCTGTTCTAACATAATACCCTTGACAACAGTTGGAGCATATGGGTCAAAGACGAACTTGTTGGAGACCTTAATGTGCACACCCCTGTTCTAACATAATACCCTTGACAACAGTTGGAGCATATGGGTCAAAGACGAACTTGTTGGAGACCTCAATGTGCCCACCTCTGTTGTAACATAGGACCCTTGACAACAGTTGGAGCACATGGGTCAAAGACAAACCTATTGGAGACCTCAATGTGCCTACCTCTAGCCCAAAACCCTAGAGAAAAGTTGGAGAGCAAGGTTCGTGTGTTCTATAATTCCTTATGACCTGCGTCTTGTTGTGTTATCAGACCGTTGTGGTATGATCCATAATAGTTCTGTGCGATTGCCATCATGCATAGCGCTGGACCGGGAGGCTGGATATAGACCTATAGAAGTTGGTGTTTTCTAGGTTATGATGTCAAGGTATCCACTGGGAAGTATCCTTACAAATTAAAGTCCTCACATTTGTTACGAACTTAAACAAGTTATGTTGTTTATAGATATAAGGATATTTGTAACACAGCGTACTAATAAAATACATATTTTAAGTAGTCCCAAATAGCACTCACGTTGTTTCAAGATTATGTCATTTGGTCCCGCAGAGCATTCAAGTTTAAATAGGTCTGTATTTCACTTGAGCAAACAGCGTTATAGCGCGACCAAATGTTTGGTAAAACACACACATTATCAGTTTATATGTGAACTGTAGTTAACAATATTTATGAATTGTGAAACGGAAAAGGTCTACCGGGAATTGTGTCGCGTAGTTTATGCGCATGTTAATTAAGACGAATCTGAACAATTCCTTCCTTTGTTAATGAAGTGTAAGCAATCACGTAATAAGCTGCTTTATTATACATTCTTTCAAACTGTACACTGACAACTGGGAACAATAGAGAAATGTAATATTAGGCCTATATCAATGACATACTTGTTCTTACAATGCTTTCCTAATTTGAAAATCAATGATACGAACGTCATTGTTGATTAAAGTTTCAAAAGGTTGAGAACTAGGGGTAACCAAACAATATATACATTTTTACAGCACGTCTCACAACTCGTTTGATTTGTACACATATGTAATAATTAGGTAAATGTGTTCGGATTAAGATATTTGAATTCAGAGAAAGTGTACCTGCATTTGTGTGAAGAGAGAGAGTGGAAAAACCACTTTCAGTACACCTGATTGGGATTCGAGCCTAGATCTTCCCATTATCGGCAGTTCAGTCTATTGCGAGAATAACACCTTAGACTATACGACCACCGAAGTGGGAGCTAATAAAGTAAAGTTTTCTAAATCCTTTGCATCACTGTATTGTTTTAATGGTTAGAATCAATATTACCGCCCTTCAGCCCCAGTGTGCTGTCTCACAGACACTTGGAGTGGTATACGAAAACAATTCCAAGAGTTGTTTTAGTGCTACACAGGCCTACCAAGGAGTTCCGTAAATTTTGAAAAATTACACCTGGACCGAACTTGTGACCCTTGGCTCAGGACTATATCCGTAACTAAATACCATCTCGATCTCCCAAGCTTCTCTAGTCATGTACAATTAATTGTACAAGCGTATACTTTCTCCCTCTTCAGGTTTCCCAACTAAAATGTTGTGTGCACGCCTGTCAGCACCCCACTTCAGCCTGTGAACCTTGATTATTCTTATTATGTTTAGGAATGCAATCAAACTACGAAGCTCTTCCCTATGTAACTTTATCCATACTTTTGTTTGTTCATCCCTCTTAGGTCCTAATATAGTTATCTGTAGTTTGTTCTCTTGGGACAGAGTGAAATAGTAACTTAAGCTACATCAGTAAATAACAACGGGTATGATGATAGTTTTATACATTCTCAGTTTAATATTGGAGACAGAAGACTAGAAGTTGGGTCTAGCCACTAAAATCTCATCAACACTCCTCTACCTCGTGGTCATAAAACTAGAACCTCTGAAACCTACAGGAGAGGTGTGAAGTACTGGACAAGATCACCTTGGCGGTGAGGCCAGGGTTCAACTCCCCTGCTGGGTTCTCTTAGGCCAGTTTCTTACACATTACTTTGTTTTACTCACTTTACCTATAAGATAATGCGGATGTATTTTATAGAAACCACCTTCCTACTACTTATCCCTTAAAGCCATCCAATAATAGCCTATAAGTTAAAAAGTAGGCCTACTGTGTATTTAATGTATAATCTGTAGGAAGGGAGATGTAAAATTATACTGTGGAAAAAGTATTTTAACACTCCCGTTCTGGGATCGAACACGGGACAAGTACCGAGTTAACTGTCTGAAGTGAGAGTATTCAGGAGAACTAAGAGGAAACATTAAGAAGTGGTTCTCCCACGTACAAAATCATGTTACACTTTTGTATTGTCAACATTTTTGTTCTCTGACGGGCATTTGAGAACATTTCCATGGCAGGGTTAGCTTCTGGCACGATATCCCTATACTCATAATATATCTCTGCTCGTGTGAACAAGCCCTTCCTCTAACCGTGGATCATGTTATATCTCTGCTCGTGTGAACAAGCCCTGCCTGCATATCGCCCAGTGACGTAGTTCTTCCTATTGAGCGGATTAGATGTGGTATTTCTATTACACTTCGGATAATGAAGTAGACCGGGACTTGTTCGGGGAGGACGAAACACTCATTAGCATAATAAAACCCGTGGCCGCAGCCATCTTGACAGTCATACAACTTGGACTGGTTCCTATGAGTGAACTTCTCTTTATAGCGACCAGTCGAGTGGCCCTGCCCATACGAGTCTTGGTAGGACTTATCAGAGATTGTTGGAGAGTACTCAGAGTAACATTCATGGCTTATATTACCGACCATTGCTACTACTATCACCAACAGTCACCACTACTATCACCAAGCGAGACAATGTCACGAGAAGATGATTGGGGTCTAGGTTCCAGCTAGGAGACCTCGAGTCCAACCAAGACAATGTCACGAGAAGATGATTGGAGCCTAGGTTCCAGCTAGGAGACCTCGAGTCCAACCAAGACAATGTCACGAGAAGATGATTGGAGCCTAGGTTCCAGCTAGGAGACCTCGAATCCGACCAAGACGATGTCACGAGAAGATGATTGTAGCCTAGGTTCCAGCTAGGAGACCTCGAGTCCAACCAAGACAATGTCACGAGAAGATGATTGGAGCCTAGGTTCCAGCTAGGAGACCTCGAGTCCGACCAAGACAATGTCACGAGAAGATGATTGGAGCCTAGGTTCCAGCTAGGAGACCCCGAGTCCGACCAAGACAATGTCACGAGAAGATGATTGGAGCCCAGGTTCCAGCTAGGAGACCTCGAGTCCGACCAAGACAATGTCACGAGAAGATGATTGGAGCCTAGGTTCCAGCTAGGAGACCCCGAGTCCGACCAAGACAATGTCACGAGAAGATGATTGTAGCCTAGGTTCCAGCTAGGAAACCTCGAGTCAGACCAAGACAATGTCACGAGAAGATGATTGGAGCTAGTCCGTAGGAGACTCGATCGACCAAGAAGTCACAGAGATGATTGGGGCCTAGTTCACTAGAGACCGATCCGACCAAGACAATGTCACGAGAAGATGATTGGAGCCTAGGTTCCAGCTAGGAGACCTCGAGTCCGACCAAGACAATGTCACGAGAAGATGATTGGAGCCTAGGTTCCAGCTAGGAGACCTCGAGTCCGACCAAGACAATGTCACGAGAAGATGATTGGAGCCTAGGTTCCAGCTAGGAGACCTCGAGTCCGACCAAGACAATGTCACGAGAAGATGATTGGAGCCTAGTTCCAGCTAGGAGACCTCGAGTCCGACCAAGACAATGTCACGAGAAGATGATTGGAGCCTAGGTTCCAGCTAGGAGACCTCGAATCCGACCAAGACGAATGTCACGAGAAGATGATTGGAGCCTAGGTTCCAGCTAGGAGACCTCGAGTCCGACCAAGACAAAGTCAGATAAGATGATTGGAGCCTAGGTTCCAGCTAGGAGACCTCGTGTCGACCAAGACAATGTCACGAGAAGATGATTGGAGCCTAGGTTCCAGCTAGGAGACCTCGAGTCCGACCAAGACAATGTCACGAGAAGATGATTGGAGCCTAGGTTCCAGCTAGGAGACCTCGAGTCCGACCAAGACGATGTCAAGAGAAGATTATTGGAGCCTAGGTTCTAGCTAGGAGACCTCGAGTCCGACCAAGACGATGTCAAGAGAAGATATTGGAGCCTAGGTACCAGCTAGGAGACCTCGAGTCCGACAAGACAATGTCATATAAGATGATTGGAGCCTAGGTCCAGCTAGGAGACCTCGAGTCGACCAAGACAATGTCATGAAAGATGATTGGAGCCTAGGTTCCAGCTAGAAGACCCGAGTTCACCAAGACATGTCACGAGAAGATGATTGGAGCCTAGGTTCCAGCTAGGAGACCTCGAGTCCAGACCAAGACAATGTCACGAGAAGATGATTGGAGCCTAGGTTCCAGCTAGGAGACCTCGAGTCGACCAAGACAATGTCACGAGAAGATGATTGGAGCCTAGGTTCCAGCTAGGAGACCTCGAGTCCGACCAAGACAATGTCATGAGAAGATGATTGGAGCCTAGGTTCCAGCTAGGAGACCTCGAGTCCGACCAAGACATGTCACGAGAAGATGATTGGAGCCTAGGTTCCAGCTAGGAGACCTCGAGTCCACCAAGACATGTCATGAAGATGATTGGAGCCTAGGTTCCAGCTAGAGACCTGGAGTCCGACCAAGACAATGTCACGAGAAGATGATTGGAGCCTAGGTTCCAGCTAGGAGACCTCGAGTCCGACCAAGACAATGTCAGAGAAGATGATTGGAGCCTAGGTTCCAGCTAGGAGACCTCGAGTCCGACCAAGACGATGTCAGAGAAGATGATTGGAGCCTAGGTTCCAGCTAGGAGACCTCGTGTCCGACCAAGACAATGTTATGAGAAGATTATTGGAGCTAGGTTCCAGCTAGGAGACCCCTTGACCTAGGTTAGCAGGAGATGATCGACCAGACATGCTCACGAGAGACTATGAGCCTAGGTTCCAGCTAGGAGACCCGAGTCCGACCAAGACAATGTCACAGAAGATGATTGTAGCCTAGGTTCCAGCTAGGAGACCCCGAGTCCGACCAAGACAATGTCACGAGAAGATGAAGGAATGTTCCTAGTCAGAAGGAAAGGACTCCCGAGTCCTACCGTTGTAAGGAGTGGGGGTGAGAGCAATCCCCCAGAGTACTGTAATTGCCTGTAATATGTGGTAACAGTTTGATTGCCCCGGGCTCTGGTCGGATGCTGCCCTTAATGTCGCCCTCACCCTCCATCACTTACATTCATTAACTACTCACCCTCTCCACCAGGCCATTACCAGAACACATTTAAAACACACTCGTTTGGTTTACTGGACTTTTACTGAGGACTTTGAAACTAATCTAGGCCAGGGGTGACCATAATTGGTCTAGCTCTGTCGGATCTAAGGTTTGCTCACGTGACGTGTACTCTATTTACTCCGAGAGGTTATATTCTTACCTTGGCTGATTACAATACTGATCCATCTCAGAAGCTATACCTTAGCACCCACTTTGGTGGGCATGGTGACCAAACGTCTGGTTCATTTAACCGGGATTGTGACTGATGGGAAGGTCAGGGTTCTAATCCAGACTGGATGTATTAGGGGTGTTTGTTCCCTAAGAGTTTTCTACCATTCTGGGCTCATTTCCTTTCAATTCTACCTTCCTCTTTTCTACCTCATTAGTCTGACGAAATAAAGACAGCCGGACAATCGGTAAGACGCGTTGCACGAAATAAACTGCTGGACATCAAGTGCGACTGATGCTTTGACAGGAGGTCCGAGTTGCAAACCACCGTCCAAAGGACCTTGCACCATGTGTGACCTGAGGCAATAGTTTAAAATACCACTTTTACAGGAGGTACGAGTTGCGAACCACCGTCCAAAGGACCTTGCAACATGTGTGACCTGAGGCAATAGTTTAAAATACCACTTTGACAGGAGGTACGAGTTGCGAACCACCGTCCAAAGGACCTTGCACCATGTGTGACCTGAGGCAATAGTTCAAAATACCACTTTGACAGGAGGTACGAGTTGTGAACCACCGTCCGAAGGACCTTGCACCATGTGTGACCTGAGGCAATAGTTCAAAATACCACTTTTACAGGAGGTACGAGTTGCGAACCACCGTCTAAAGGACCTTGCAACATGTGTGACCTGAGGCAATAGTTCAAAATACCACTTTGACAGGAGGTACGAGTTGTGAACCACCGTCCAAAGGACTTTGCACCATGTGTGACCTGAGGCAAGAGTTTAAAATACCACTTTGACAGGAGGTACGAGTTGTGAACCACCGTCCAAAGGACCTTGCACCATGTGTGACCTGAGGCAAGAGTTTAAAATACCACTTTGACAGGAGGTACGAGTTGCGAACCACCATCTAAAGGACCTTGCACCATGTGTGACCTGAGGCAATAGTTTAAAATACCACTTTTACAGGAGGTACGAGTTGCGAACCACCGTCTAAAGGACCTTGCACCATGTGTGGCCTGAGGCAGTAGTTTAAAATACCACTTTTACAGGAGGTACGAGTTGCGAACCACCGTCTAAAGGACCTTGCACCATGTGTGACCTGAGGCAATAGTTTAAAATACCACTTTGACAGGAGGTACGAGTTGTGAACCACCGTCCAAAGGACCTAGCACCATGTGTAAGCTGAGGCAATAGTTCAAAATATCACTTTGACAGGAGGTACGAGTTGTGAACCACCGTCCAAAGGACCTTGCACCATGTGTGACCTGAGGCAAGAGTTTAAAATACCACTTTGACAGGAGGTACGAGTTGTGAACCACCGTCCAAAGGACCTTGCACCATGTG